>JAWWMO010000025.1:1257512-1286595 GCA_035047845.1 Dendrocincla fuliginosa | reverse complement strand
ACGGGCACATTGCCGGCCCGCCGCGCTGGGGCCCGGCCCGGCGCGATGAGTACGAGCGGCGCTACAGCCGCGCCTTCCCCCCGCAGCTGCGGGCGCGCCTGCGGGACGCGGCCCGAGGCATGTTCGCCTTCGGCTACGACAGCTACATGGAGCACGCCTTCCCCCGCGACGAGCTCGACCCGCTGCACTGCCGCGGCCGCGGGCCCGACCGCCGAGACCCGTGAGGGAACGGGGGTCGTGGGGCCGGGGTGGTGGGGTGATGGGGGAATGGGGATGGTGGGATGATGGGATGATGGGATGGGATGATGAGGATCATGGCCAAGCCCGTCCATTCCCACCCCCTGCCCCGGCAGGGACAGCTCCCCTGTGCCAGGGCCTGCCACCCTCAGGGACAGCAATTCCTTCGCCATAACCCACCCAAATCTGGGTTAGGAGCAATCCCTCCCTGCCCTGGCACTGCATGCCCTTGTAGTTGTTGCACTGCTGCTAATAATAGTTGTATTGTTTGTACTAATGCTCCGTGAGCGGGTGACTGCACTCTTTAGACATCAAAGGAAGTGCCTGGATAGAGACAATTAGTATTTAATCAGTGTTTTAGCTGTATTTTTACGTGTTTATTGCCCCAGGGCTGGGGCAGCCGCAGGCTCTCTGGGCAGCCTGTGCCAGGACCTGCCCACCCTCACAGGGAAGAAGCTCCTGCTGATCTCTGACCCAAACCTACTCTGTCAGTGCAAGTCCATCCCCTGCCCTGTCACTCCAGGCTCCTGTAAAAAGCCCCTCTGTGTCTGTCCTGGGGGCTCCCTTCAGGTACTGGAATGACCTTCTTGCCGTGGAGGTGGCAGAGCCTGAACAGCTGCCCAGGGGGGTGTGGAGTGTCCCCCTCTGGGGACATTCCAGACCCACCCGTGTCACCTGCCCCAGGTGGCCCTGCCTTGGCAGGGGGCTTGGACTGGATGGGCTCCAGAAGTCCCTCCCAACCCTAATGACTCTGTGGTTCTGCTCTTCCAGCTCCAACCTCAACATCAACGATGTGCTGGGGAACTACTCCCTGACACTGATCGACGCGTTGGACACGCTGGCGGTGAGTCCTTGGGCTGGGAGGGATGCCAGGGACACCCCTGGGACCACCCTGGGACACCCCTGGGACCTCCCCAGGCCGTGGGTACTCACCAGGCTTGGCCAGGGGGTGCTGGCTGTGTGGCAGCAAACAGCTGGATCGTGAGCCAGCAGTGTCACACATGGGTAATCAGAGCAGTTGGAGATTTCCAGCAGAGAGACAGGGAATTTTGGAGCTGTTCCCCAAAGCTCGGTTGAGATTTCTCTGTCATCACTGGGGCTCAGGAAGGGTGGATTTGAACTGGGACAGGTGTGAGTTGCTGAGAGATGTGTCAGCAGGAGAGTTTGTCTTGTTCAAGGTGACTGGAAAAGCTCTGGTGGTTTTGCTTGGAAAGGGGGCCTGACTGACACAGATCTGTGTGAACAGTGGTGAAAGAAAGGGGAAAACCTGTGAAGCTGCTTCTCACCTGCATTTCTGATAAAATTAGAAGATAATGTGAGAAAAGCTCAGTTTTGTGTCAGTAGTACCAGTGCTGTGGTGTCATGAGGAAGAAGCCTTCCTCTTAAACTCTTTATGCATGTTTAGAAGACCCCCATTAGGTTTCATAAGTCTCATTTTTGCAGCCAGGGCAGGTTTTGAGCCTTCTGGAGTGTGAGGACTCACTGATGTGCTGGATCCACACAGTGTGTGTGTCTCTCCTCTGGTGCAGAGGGTGGTACATGTGCTCTGGGTTGTCAAACCCTGCCTGCTGCTACTCTGGGATGGCAGCAGTGGTGGGGAGCTCTCAGGGCTCTTGGCTGCCTGAACATGGCAGTGCTGAGCAGAACTGAAAGCAGAAGTGAGGAAACATTGGCTTTAAATGAAACGTTTTGGGATCTGTGCTACGTGGCTGATGGGTGTGCTGGCTGAACTGCCTTCCTGTCCTCAGTCACCAGTGTCACAGTGTCCTTTTGGGGCACTGCAGAACTTTTTTTCTCAAATATAAAACTTAAGGTTCCTAGAGTTTTTTATGTCTCAGAAGCTTCTACATGGAGGAAGCCTGTTTTGCTCTTTGTCTGCTCTTATCAAGCATGTGATGCTTTCCCACTGGGTCTGGGTAAGGGGGAGAGCTGGCACATGGTGCTTTTGGTCCCTGTACACCCAGCCTTTTCAGCAACTTAGCCAAGCAGGAACCTGTGTTTTCCTTCCACGTTCCTGCTTCCTTGAAGCTTAGGCTGAACTTCCATCTGTCTCTGGATGTACTGAAAAGCAATTGCTAAGTTACACCTGTAAAAAACTGGCACGAGGGAGCTCCTGGACGTGCAGTGCTGGCTCAGAAGCCTGAAAGGTTGGATTCACCTTAGGTCAAATAAACATCAAATCAGACTTCATTGTTCTGCAAGCTGTGTTACCTTTTAAGCTAAACTTAGCTCTTAAACTGATAGTTCAGGCAGTTTGAACACTCAATTTGCTAAATCTGACTGTTGGTCTAAGGTGTGAACTTGCCATTCTCTTCCCCATCCCTCTTCTGAAGCAACAATTGGACAAATCAGCTTTGTTTTTCTGTGAAAGGTAATGGGAAACTCCTCGGAATTCCAGAAGGCAGTGAAGTTGGTGATTGACACAGTTTCATTTGATAAAGACTCAACAGTCCAAGTTTTCGAGGCAACAATCAGGTACATCATGCTAAGTTTCTCTCTTTACAATAGTAACAAGGTTAAATGCTTGGTGTGTGTACTTTAAAATAAAATCATTGATGGGGATGTTTTTGGTAGTCTTTATTCCACAGTTGTTCATCCTGAAGATTGCTGCTTAACATTTTATGAAAATAGTCTATCCTTCCCTAATGAGAATAGTTCTACTGAGTCACTTGTGACCTGAAGCAGTGGGACAGTGGTTGTCTCACCTGTGCTTGGCTTGCAGACCCTGCTTTTTTGTTGTTGCTCTTGCAGTAAAGACTCAGATCTGTGCACAACAAACAACCCTGCCAGGGGTTTTCCCTGGTTTGGTCTTCTTTCAGGGACTTCTCACTTTCACTTTCATTTTAGATGAAAAACAGGCCTGTCTGCCTTGGAAATGGATTTAGATACTGTCTGATTTTAAATGGTTTCATTTCTTGAGTGTCTTAGACTGTTTATTTCTGCTAGGATTTCTTCTTTTCTGAATACTAGCTTTATATAACCACCTTCTTGCCATTTGCAGGGCCAGGGTATGTTGTTCTAAGGAACTGCTGGGTTAGGCACATTTTGCAGAACCAGGTTTTGGGATAGTGTGGCTGACAAGCAGCGTGACTCCTAAATGTTTTCACTAGTGGTGGTGAAAAACCAGATCACTTTCTGTAGTGCTTATAACTACACTCAGATCACACTGAAACACTGATTTTCCCTTTCCACAGGGTTTTGGGGAGCCTGCTGTCTGCCCACATCATAATTACAGACAGCAAGCAGCCTTTTGGTGACATGACCATTAAGGACTATGACAACGAGCTGTTGCACTTGGCTCATGACCTCGCCGTGAGGCTGCTCCCCGCCTTCGAGAACACCAAAACTGGCATCCCGTATCCTCGGGTAAGGCAGCACTGGGGGGAAATTACCTCAGAGAACTCATGCAGCTGTCCTACAGCTTGAATTTTGTGCCCCTTTCTGTGCACTTGGGGTGTTGAACCTGCTCGAAGTTACTTGAAAATGATGAGGGGAAACTGCACAAAGTTTTGGTGACATTGCCAATACTTAAGTTACTCTTTATGGGTAATAAATATTTTCTTGAGGCTGATTTTTCACTCTGTGTTTATTGTTCCCTCTGGGTCAGGAATCATTTGTTTCTGTGCTGTTTGGCTGGAACGTTCCCTGTGTCACACAGCAACAAACAATACTGCCATAAAAAAGTTAAAAGGAAATACTGTAAAGACAAAGAGCTGAGGAAAGTGACTCTGTTGATGACTTGGTACTAAGATAATTGTGATAAAATTTTATTGAATATTGCTCAGTGAATACTCAATACTGTGGTATTCTTGGATACTGCATACTCTTGTTTCAAGCAGAGGCAGCTGGCAAATTCTGCTGGCAGATGTCAGTTCTGCTGGAACAACTCTAAACTGTAAAGCTGTAATTAGCATTTGTCTGGCTGCTTTTAATTTCTGGGGACAGCAGCAGTGCTTTTCCTCCAGACCTGTCAGGCTGTAGAAACATGAATTTTCACTTCTCTTCAGAGTCTGGTAAAGCAGATGAGGGTGTAACTTCCCTTCAGTATTGTGTTCTGTGGGGAAGTGGAGGAGCATTCACTGAGGAAGCTCTTGGTTTCAAGAGCATGAGCTGAGGGGGAGCAGTGCTTGTACCACCCTTGGAAAAACCTGAATGTTTAGTGGAAAGGATGAAAAAGTGAACTGAAATTTGGAAGAATTTGCAAGGATAAGGGTAGGAAGATTAGGATTTCCCATCTTGAGCATGATGTTATAAAGTGGGAAGATGAATTTCAGGAATTGTACAGGAAACCTTTTTGAACAAGCACCAATGTGTTGCATTTTTATCCCTTTACACATTGCATGCTACATATTATGCACAAACTAATCAAAAGGCTTTCTAGTAAATCTGAGAGTACAGCTGTGAGCACAGCTGCAGGAGGTCCAGCCTACCTTCCCCCTTTAGCACTCTCTACCTGTCCACAGGTGAACCTGAAGAAGGGGGTTCCTCCAGACAGCCACAATGAGACGTGCACAGCAGGAGCTGGTTCCTTGCTGGTGGAGTTTGGGATCCTCAGCAGGCTGCTTGGTGATTCCACGTTTGAATGGGTGGCCAGGAGAGCTGTCAAGGCCCTCTGGAGCCTCAGGAGCAATAACACTGGACTGTTAGGTAATTCTGAGGTGATGCTGTATTGACTGGCTCTGTGTTTAACCTGTCTTAGTCTTGTGCATCTGGCTACAGGTTTCTTGTGTACCATAAACTCTGTCCATGTGCTTCCTCTGTAGCTGTTCAGTCACATTCTCCTTGTGTGCTTGTGGTTTGTGTTGACCAAATGACCCTTTGTGATTCTGTAAGAAGAATGGGGTCTCTGAATGACTCCTTAGGACACAGGCTTTCAGAGACAAATTTGAAATGAAACTAAAGGTCCTGATTTGTATCCCCATTAATATAGTTTGGATTGGCAGATGACTTAAAGTACAACTGCATGTGTGTGGATGTTCCTTGGATGATTCCACTGTAACACTTCATTTATTTGGTGCTAATCTTTGATCCTTCCTCCTTGAGACTTTCTGAACATGTAATATTTCTAGGTCTTGACTCTTGATGATCTTTCTCTGAGGTACTTGACAACTTCAGGCTAAACTTCTTGTCTGTTCTGAAAGGAAATGTTGTGAATATCCAAACCGGTCATTGGGTTGGAAAGCAGAGTGGCTTGGGAGCAGGGTCAGATTCATTCTATGAGTACCTGCTGAAGGCCTACATCCTCTTTGGAGAAAAGGAAGACTTGGAGATGTTCAATGATGCTTATCGGAACATCCAGAACCACTTAAGAAGAGGGTATGTGATTATATGACCATCAGTTCCTTGAGCAGTGAACACTCCAGCAGGATGTGAGAGACTAGATATAATGCTGTGTGTCATGCCCTAAAAAAATCTGTGTTCTCCTTTTTTCTTTAAAAAAGAAAATCTTATTTCCATGGTAGTTGCTGTGGAAATAAATTTCAGTGCTCTCTTTATTCCTTACTCAGCTGGTCTGTGCTGCATTGTGGGTGCAGAGGAGCCAAACTGGTTCCTGTCCCAGTTTTTAAATGTTAGGTTGAGAGAGGGTTGTGGCACTGCAAAGAAAGTGTGTTAAATTGGCTGGTTTGGTTCTTCTTAAGTCCTGATCTTACCTAGCATGACTTTTTGATAGAGATTCTTCAGACATAACCTTAGGCTTTGATGTACACACCTTTATGAATCAATTTTTCTGAGGGCATGATGTTTTGGTTCTTTTCAAAATGCCTCTTGAGCCCAGCACGGTAGTTCTGTGGCTCCTTGTGTTTGCTGGGGAAATGGAACATGCATTATGTTCTTCTAGAACAGAGAGTATTTACCTGTTCTTCCTATTGTTGGCAGTCGAGAGGCCTGCAATGAAGGGGAGGGTGACCCTCCCCTCTACGTGAACGTGAACATGTACACGGGGCAGCTCATGAACACCTGGATTGACTCTCTGCAGGCCTTTTTTCCTGGACTCCAGGTAAACTTCCACTCTGTTAAACAGCAAGTAAAGGGATGGCAGAGAGGCTGACTCCAGTCCTGGGCTGGGAGGGAGCCTGAGCAGTTCTGAGCTGAACTTCCACCTGTGGGTTTGCATCTGGCTGCTCTGATAAGTCTCAGTTCAGCCTCTGCATTAGCATAACAATGTGGGCAGACCTGGCCTGTTCTCTGCTAGATTTGGGATACTTTAAACTTTTCTCATTTGACCTCAGTGTTTGCATTCTGTGCTGCAAGGCTGAGCTCTGCTAAGGCTTTTTCTGCAAGGGAATACATTAGTGTTATTTTTTGGCTTGGGTTTCTTTTGTCTCTTCTGAGAGGAGTATCTTATTCTATGCCACATTCTGCAGAGCAGAGAGCAACTTGCTGGCTTGCAGCTTTTAACAGGCATGTTTGTGGCTGTTGTTGTACCCAGGTGTTGATAGGAGATGTGGAAGATGCTATTTGTCTCCATGCTTTTTATTATGCCATCTGGAAACGTTATGGAGCTCTCCCAGAAAGGTACAACTGGCAGCTGCAGGCGCCCGACGTTCCCTTCTACCCCCTGAGGCCGGAGCTGGTGGAATCCACATATCTTCTCTATCAGGTGTTTTGACCCCTCTGAGATTACAAATCATGTTTTGGCAAAAATGGTTTTGTTCACAAAGTCACTTTTTCCACCCTTAACCTCTGGCCAGGTGAAATTTGGTGCCTCTGGGTCTTCCTGTTGTTATGTGGAGGTCTCTGTTCAGGCACCAGGTTGTTGTGCAATGTGGTTGCTGTGGTGTTTGCTTCAAAAATAGCCTTTTTTTATAAGACAGGCAAAAATGAGGCTGAACAACCTGTTCAAAAAACTGCTGTCAGAGTTTTACAGGACAGAGACTTGTGACTTGTTAATCAAAATTGTCGAAGTAAATGTAATGGCTTTCCCTGCAATATTGTCCAGGCACAATCTGCAGCTGGCAGAAGATGCAGTAAACTAAAATAACTGTCTGGCTACCAGAAAGTTATCAAAGGGTTTGGATTTACTACAGGTTTTACTAGGATTTGCACTAGAGCAAATATGAGAAGCTGCACAGAGTAATCCAAGTCATGTTCCTGTAAAGATAAGTTTGCTGTGATACACGAGACTGGTACCACGAGGCCTTTGTTGTAAGTGTTATTTTTACAAGATTTCAAAACTGCTGACTCTAACTCTTGTCTATCTTCCTTATTTAGGCTACAAAGAACCCATTTTACCTTCATGTGGGAATGGATATTCTGCAGAGTTTGGAAAAATATACAAAAGCAAAGTCAGTGTTCAATGTTCTTTGTCTTCTCTCACTGCTTTATATATACATTTTATTATACAAATATCATATAGAATCCAGTCTGCCACATGTAGGTAAACCAGAAAACCCAATCCTCCATGAAAGCCACAAGTTATGGTTTATTTATTGGGCAGCTATTTCTTTCCCATCTGAAAATGAGATTATAGTCCAGTGGCAACTTTATATGTTCAATGCATTTTGAAAGGCACTTATAAAATTCTTATTGCTAAAAACTGGTGAAAATAGTAGCTGGGATTTTTCCTATGGATCTTTCAAGAACTCTTCTAACCTCCTGGCCCCCATGGTGTTTAGCTAAACTGCAGGGATGACCTCTAAGGTAGATGCTGTTGCATGTCAGCTTTCATTTCGAGACAGCAACAGTGAATCCTGATGTTAATATTGAGGATCTGAACTTCTTGCAAGACTCAGAGGGAAGACAGTGAATTTTTATTCGTTAGCATTAATTTATAAATTTTGTAGACAAATCTCTACTAACCATTGGACAGTTCAAACCTCGCAGTTAAGTGGGGTTCCAATGATTACAGACCCATCAGAACCCCAGAACCAATTTGCCTCATTTGAACTTCAGCCCTGACAGTTGGAATGGTCTGAAGTAAAGGAGTATCTGGGGAACACTTTAAAGACCAGGATGTGTGGGAACTAAACCCAGAGTACTGCTCAATCTTGCAGGTGTGGCTATGCCACGTTACACCACGTGGTAGAGAAGACGCAGGAAGATCGGATGGAGAGCTTTTTTCTCAGTGAAACGTGTAAATATTTGTACCTGGTACGTGCATGTCCTTCACTTCCAGGGGGCTGGGCACAAACGTGGCAGAGCCAGGAGGCAGGAGGTTATTAACTAATAATTAGGAACTGTGGTGGGCTCAGGGCAGGGCATCCCTAACTGGACACTGCTGGGCTCTGGGGAGAGGAGGGGGTTAACCCTTGGGGGGTATCAGTGTGCTCCTCTTGCTTTGGCCTCACGCCAGTCTCGGGGTTGGCAGCTGCCCAGGTGTGATGGCCTGAGCCTGGAGAGCTGCAGCTCCCCTGGGAGGAAGCTGGCAAGGAGAGGGAGCAAAGTGAAGGGAGGTGCTGCTCAGCTCTGGGCTGAATTGCTGCTTGGAGCTGTCCTCCCTCACAGCAGCCTCTGAGTTCCCCTCACTGGGCTTTGGCAGCCACAGGAGGAAGCATTTGGGCTGACGTTGCCCGAGCTGTTCTCAGTCTCCTTTAGTGCAGGAAACCAGATAAATCTGTGACTGAGCAGGAGCAGTGGATGTCAGCCTAGAACTGCCTGCACAGGGCAGCTTAGAAAAATAAGGGCAGTTTAAGTTGTGTGAGAAATTTTTCTTCTGCCCCCCTTTGATTTGAACTGCTCAAATCAGTCCCTTGCATTAAGACTATTTATTTCCATTTGCTCTGACATTATTTAGCAATAGAACCTATTTGTGTGTGTGTCTTCAATTTGTTGCTGGGACATGGAGGATATTGCACACATACTATACCAGTCTCTCCTCTCTCTTGTTTAGCTGTTTGATGAAGAGAATCCAGTGCATAAATCTGGAAATAAGTTTATGTTTACTACTGAGGGGCACGTTGTGTCTGTGGATGAGCGTTTTCGGAACTCGCTGTGGGACGACATCCTCCCTGGGGAAGAGGAGGGCGCACACAAGGCCAAGCCCAATGAGTTAAAGGCAGCCAACTTCAGCTCGAATGTAAGGAGAGACAGGCTGGTGCTGCCTGGGGGCTGGAGGAGGGCGAGGCAGTAGAAAAAAGGCCATCTGGAAGTGTTAACTGTGGAGCTCTGCAGTGTCTCCTTTGTAAATGTTAAGTATCTAAGAAGCTCCCTCGTGCAAAGCACTTGCAGCAGCAGAGTGAATGGGTTGGGATCATGGGAGTGATGATGTTGAAGGTGAAACCTGTCCCACTTGAAGTGTTTTGTAGCAGTTCTTTTCTTTGTTAAGAAAAAAAACATTTCTTTTTCCCTTCCCCTTTTCTTTGCCTTTAAAATTTTCCAGCGTTGCTGTCAGGGGGAAAGAGCAGAGGGTCATTTTAATCAAGTTTTTTCTTTCTCAGAGTGGTTTTGAGCCTCAGCTGAGCACAGAGCTACGGCCTCAGTGCCAATTACCAGCCAAAATAGATCTGGATTTAATTGTAGAATCACAGAATGGTTGGGGTGGATGGGACCTTAAAAATCCTCCAGTCAACCCCCTTGCCACCTTCCACTAGACCAGGTTACAGAGCAGTTTTTTTAAATCTCTGCTAGTAGGTTCTGGGATAGTTCCTTTCCTCCTCCCCCCAGTCCTCCAGAAAAAGAGCATTATTTAAAACATTCACAGTTGTCATAGTGAAGGAGGTCTCAGTTGAACAACAAGCTGTGCTGTGTGTTTGGAAGCTGCAGCCAGCACTGAGGAAACACTTGCTGCTCATTTGTGGGGTTTGCCATGGAAGTTGGAGAAGAGTGAGGGAAAGTGGGGACAAGAAGAGCTACAATCTTCTGTACTGGGAGGAAATCTGCTGAAAGGATTGCAGAGGGGAGAGGCTTGCCTGGTTTTGGACTGGAGTTCTTAAAAACATTCTCATTTTGTTCCCAGTGTAACAGAGTTCCTGACGAGAGGAGGTACCTGCTGCCACTGAAGAGCAACTACATGAGACAGATCGATCAGATGGTGGGATTGATCTGAGGGACTCTCCAGAGGAACTTTCATCAGGAGGAGTGTGGGAGTTATCTGCAGACCTTCCTCCCCTCTTCAGCTACTCACCTGCATCCACTGAGTCTCCTGGGTATCCCCTGTGCTTGTTGTCAGTTCTAGACATGAAGGGAGATCGAGTTCAGTCTTAACTGTGGTAACCTCACACAGCACCTGAACAGAGATCTCTTCTTTTAAGACTTCCTATGAAAAATGTTGTTGCAAATGAAGGCTGAATATCTTTCAAAAGAAAAAGCAAGCAAATTGGCATATGCCACTTAGCTACCTCTTTGTAGCTGTATTACACGTGGCCCTCTAGAGAAGGGGCTGCTGTTTAATTTGAAATGATCTCGGGGTTGGGGAAGGAATGGGAAAGTGCAATTTCTTACACCAAGTTTAATGATAGAGTTATTCTGACTAGCAATACACAACCTTAAGTACTACTCAGGTAGGAACCCACTGGGTTTTGCTGAAACAAAAATGCTCTATTTAGTCTTGAAAAGATAACTCATGGTGGTGTATAAACCTCTTAGTATAGTCTGCTATCCCTCGTACAGCTGTATAGAACTTGCAGGGTTGCAAGAGTCTGTAGCTGTAGAAACCAGTGAGAAAACAAATCCAGGTGCCTTTTTGTAGGGGAATGGGGGGACGAAGGGAGAAATTGCACAGCCACTCAGCTTTTCAAGCAGCTGAGCATAAGTTCCCAAAGTTTCCTTGTTTGCCATGTTTTAGTGCCTTTTCAGGAGAGCTGCTGCTAAGAACTGCTATGACAGTACGTGGAGAACAAACTCTCTCACATTCCTGACAGCATCAATGTGTTAGTGCCTTACATTTCCTTCACTAGCAGGGAGAACTGACTTCCTCAGGAAGGTGGAGACAGTATTTCTGATTAGCTGGCTGCAAAATACAGTGGAACCCAAAGCCACTTAAGAAGTAACTTAAAGAGAGATGATTTCCCTTATGGTTTTTTTTTTAAGATACTGGAAAAATATCACCTATGAACTTTCAGGAAAAAAGCAGTTGAGAGATGACAAAAAACTGAGGCCAAAACAACTTACTCTAAACATAACAGGTTTTTTTTCCAGTGGTTCCCCATTGCTTAAATATTTTTAAATTTTGGCTACAGTTTAAGTAGCAGAATGTTACTTCTGGGTTATTTTTTAAATTGAATCTTAAATAGGAGGACAAACTTGGTCTGTATTTTCACCTTCTTACAACATTGGTTTTCATAAACCACGTGTTGCAACTCAAAACATTTCTAATAAATATGAAGTTTGTGCTGGAGAGGTTATTGTTGGAATCTTTTAACATACAGATGTATCTCAGGGACTTCATTGTAGAATCTTCTATTGCATGAGCGTTGAATCTTCTATTCCAGAATAATTGAATCTTGTATTCAGGCAAAAAAAAAAATTAATAATCTATAGTCTTCTTAGTCTTACTGTGTGTTTTTTAAGGGGTGAAGGGTTGGCGGGGGGAGAGGGAAATATGTAAAGATTTCCCAAAACGTTGCAATAGAATGGGTTGAGCAGCTGGCAATTCCAGCTCTTGTAGAATTGGCTTTGCAAATGTATTATTGGAATGTCTTGCCTATTTCAGAGGAACACATGGATTCAAAGTGTTCTGATCAAAGAGGTGTTGGGAGAGGTTCAGGGTGTTGTTCCTCCCCAGAGCTCAGGTGTGTACAGGGGTCAGGAAGTGCAGGAGGATGGATAAAGGGAGGGAAGGGCTTTGCCCACTCAGGGAGGCAGAGGCAGAGGTGTCTGGGCTCTGAACTCCTGCTCGGGCCAGCACTTGTAATCCAGCTGTGGACTGAGGAGGTGTGGGAGCCCATGCAGCATCTCCCACCAGCCACTTCAAACCACGGAGCAGCAGGTGCCAGGATGCCAGGGAGGACATGCCCTGTGGCTCTCAGGCTGTGCTTTGGCCCTGACTCCCAGTTCAGCTGTGACTGTGTGTGTTACCCCTTCCCATCCCCTCCCAGTGTTCCGTGCCTTCGGCAGCACCTGCTCCCAGGGGAGGGGGCCAGCCCAGTGTGATGCACAGAGCCTGGTCCAGAGTTTTCCTCAGAGGATTCCATGACTAAGATGAAGTTGCACTATTGTTCTGCCATCATGTTTTCCCCTGTGATTGCCAGAAATAGTGAGAGGTGGCTGTGGAATGGGAGCAGCACAGGCAGGGACTGCAGCCTTTCAGCCAAATAGGGGCAGCTTCCCGTTAGGAATTGCTTTGGGGTTTGTGTTGCCAGGGGATGTGACAGTCATCTTTCCATCGGAATGGTCTTTATCCTCCAGGAGGCTGTGCTGACTACGTGGTAAAAGACTCTGTGTTCCTTCAGGAGCCAACTTTTCTTCCTCTTTGTGTTAAAAATGCTTGGATCCGTTCTTATTCTGGACCAGGACACATGTTATGCACTAAAATGAAAACTTTTGTCTTAAGTCAATGCTATCAAGACAAAATTGGTAACACTGCTGGAATGACTTGCTGAAACAGACTTTTGTATTTCGTGGTATCATGTGCAATATCAAGTTTTCATGATTAAAAGTGCCATGTATGCTTAAGTGTTGTTTATCCATGAAGTATTTAATTGAGGACAGGAAATCTTTAAGAGGACCAAATGTTCTTTCATGAAATGTCCTGAATTTTCAAAACTTGGCTTAGATTTTACAAATCTGCATTAAAAAAAATAGCGTGTTTGACCACTTTCATGTGTGTTTGTCTTATAGGGTAGTTCTTGTAAGGCTACTATGGTGCTTGCAGGAGATCTCCCTGTACCTGCTGTACAGGATTTTCATCTGGTTGGAGCAAGAGGTGGCTCCAAGAGGCCTCTTCTCCCCCTGTCCCCTTCCACTTTGTGAGGATTTGAGGGACAGCTGGGAGCAGGGATTGATGTGGCATGAAATGAACTGTGGGAGCATCAAGCTCTTGGTACCTGAGTCTGAGTAGGTCCTGACCTGCCTGCTGTGATTCCTGATCCTGCTTTGTCCAGTCAGTCTGTGGAGAACGTGGTGCAGGTGGGAATTCCAAGAGACTTGCTGGGCTCTTCCCAGTCTATGGATAAAAACCCTGGAAAACAGCTCATGCTGTGTGCAAACAGCTGCCTGACCATCATTTCATTGTTTTCCTTGTGCTCTTTTTCCCTCCTGGGTTTGTTTTTGATTGACATTCTCTCTCGTGTTGTTTCCTGGTTTGTAGTCCTGGTTCAAAGGTTCTTGGAGCCAACAGGACTGTTGCTGGGTCTGTCTTGATCAAACTCCCAAGTTCCAAGGAAATGTCTCTTGAATGCTGGTGATTGGATTTTTGCCATGTTTTTAAAGTTCCTCTGGACTTCTGGAAGGTGAAATGGTACTTTTGCTGCTTTCAGATGTCCAAGTGCCAGTTCTGAAGTGTAAATGGGCTGACACCCTGATTTTGGGGGAAGAACCCCAGCTCTCATGTTCTCACTGTGGCTGTACATTTACAGTGGTGTTACTGCCCTGAGCTCCTATTTATCTTTCCATATCTTGTCTTCCTTATCTGCTCTCAGAGGGTTGGTCAGTGTGTTCCAGCTCTCAAGTGGGACTGAGTGCTTTGCTTGCAGTTTCTCCAAATCCATATCCAAGAAATGATCTCAAAAAAAAGCCATTTTGGTTTTCTGGGCAATTTGAGTGGAGGAAGATCATATGTGATAAAATATTTAATGTTCTAGACTCTAGAAGTGTTTGTGAAAGCTCCCTTTTTCAGGGTATAATGCAGTGGGCTAATGAGGTATTACAGCAGAAAAGCCTCGTGGTGGCTGCAGGCACAGGGCTTTGGGTTGGCTTCGATGCTGTAGCTCCGATGTCCTTCCAGCAGAGACCACTCTTGTGCCACGGTTTGGAGCTTTGCCTGTGGCACAGCAGCAGGAAAACCGCAGTGCCTTGAAGGTGGAGCGTGGGCAGGTGCAGTCCTGTAACTCTGGGGATGCTGCAAAGGGTCACTGCAGGAGTGGGGAAGGCAAAGCTGGGTGGTCTTGGCTGTGCTTCTGCACAACTCGTCTAGTTCCCGGAGAAATTTGCCTTCATTCTTGGTCAAAACTGCCTTTAGAGAGAAATTTTGTTCCACTGGTCACCACTCGTATCATTCATTCACCTAAACGAGATCAACAAGTGTTCTCTGGGAGCTGCTGTGCTCCCCTTCTGCCTCATTTGTCCCCCACATCACTCCCACTGATGATAAAACCATTGGATTGGAACAATTTTACTGAAAAGCATCTCTTTTCCCCCCTAGCCAATGTGGTTTCTGTTGCCTTACACTTTGTCTGGCCTTGGAATAGGACGGTTTGGGGGAGCTGCTCCAGCCTCACCAGCACAGCCTGGCATTCCAGTGATGGTCGCTCCTGTTTCCCAGGACATGGCAGAACTGATGTTAAAATAGTAACTCTGTGACGTTCTGCAAAGTGGGTTTTTCGTTTAGGTAGTGCTGAGAACAGGGAAAAGGCACCAGTGTGTCCCAGTCCCTGACTGGTGAAGGTGCTCTGACCTCCTGCACGAGTCACAGGTGGGAACACCCCGATGGCACTGGGTGAACTGGGAGAGCTGGGACCAGCCAGTCCAGGCTTAGTGATCTGGTGTGGGTTTACTGGGTTGGGGGAAGAGCACTGTGTTCAGTCTCCATGGGGAGCAACTGGTGTGACTGGGAGAACTCCAGTGACCCCCTGCCCTGGGGAGAGCAGAGATCATGGGGAGCACTCCCTTGGTATTTGCATACTCAAGGCAGGTGTTTTAAAAACATAAAAAACCGATTAAAAAATTCAAAGGAAAAAAATATACTATTTTACTTTATTAACACTTTTGAATAATTGAAACGACTCGCTGTGTTAAGGCCCAGAGGCTTTCCAATAATGGCAATCTGCATGCTATTAATTATTTATGATGTTCATTTGGTGGGGTAAGTAATTGCCAACGTTAATGGCTCTTGGAGGGCACCGTGAATCAGCAGCAGCACCGTGGTGGATGCAGGGCCAACCATGTGCCTCTGTCATCGAGCTGTCACCCTGGAACTTCAGATGGCACCCAAAACTCTGCTTTGAAAAAACACTGCTTTTCCCCTCCTCTGCTCCCGAGGAGATGGGTTTTGTGAAGGCAGCCTTCAGGAGGAGAAATTAACTCCAGGAGGAGTATTTAAATAAGCGTTTTTAATAGATCAAATACCCCCGTGCTCGCAGACACTGCTTAATGAGAAACCAAATTATGTGGCAGCCGTGGATTTTCTTTTTGGAATTTTTATTTGCAGATGATTCCCCTTTCCTCCCTGTTGCTTCCATCCCTGCAGCTGGGTGCATGGGTGCAGCAGGGCAGAGCTGGGGGCTGTGCTGCCATGCACGGGGGGCCTGGTGGGAACAGGAAGGATTGTTCATCATAGTTTGGGGCAGAAAAACCAGAACATCACATCCAACAGAGCTGGGCTCGGGTTTTTTCTTTTTTCCTTTTTTTTTCCTTTTTTTTTTCTTTTCACTTTCCTCACTTCTTTCCTCACTTCTTGTTCCTTCCTCTCTTTTTTTTCTTCCCCCCCCCCCCCACTTTCTGCTTTTCCCCCTTCTTCCCTTCTTTCCCCACCTTCCTCCTCCTCTTCAAGCCCTGGCCCAGGTTGCCCAGAGAGGCTCTAAACGTGAATGACTCCTCCAGTCCCAAGATTCTCCTTAAAGCATGCTGGAATGTCAGCAGCTGGCGGGGCTGGGAATGTGTGGTAAGGAGAGGGCTGTGATGTCAGCCCGGAGTTTCAGTGCAATTCAGGGAGTTGGGGTGTGAATGGAGATGGTGAAATACCAGCCCTGTGTCTTCCGTGCAGTCCTGGGTTATCCATGGCTTCCCTCATCCTGGGGATGTGGACTTATAACACACAGCAGCAGAGCAAGGCTGGGACATTTAAAACTTCAGAAATGCTATTCAAATGTATAATTGATCCTACGTTTGGCTCTGTCAGCTGGACTGGCCGTGATCCTCAAACCCACATTTTGGGGAAGAAAAGCATCCTCAGCCCCCCCTTTCCCTTCCTTTTCCAGCATTCTCTCCAGCCTAGCACCAAGAAGATTTCTCCTCAGCACACAAGGAATGCTTCACTCAGTGATTAATTAGTATTGCTATTAATACAAGATGTGATTCCATTAGATTAATCTATCTTATTGGTCAGGCTTTAATTAATTAGGTAATAAAAGCGACCCTAAAAAAACCCCTTGAATGCTGGTTAATGAAACCCATGGATCTACTTATTAAGAATTAAACCCTTTCTCCCTTTGATATTTTTCCACATTATTAAACCCTGCTCCGTTTCTTTGTATGGTTTGTCCCATCAATAATGAGTCTCTTTCTTCTGAATTGCTTTTTGTGAGCCAAGAAATCTAATATTATCTAATTAGGGACAACTCTTCCTGCATAATAAATTCAGGCGCAGCAAAATCAATTTGTTCCAGGCATTTTGTGTTATTATTATTATTAAAAAGGTCCAGTCTGAGACACTGAACACCTGTTTCCATAGAAAAAGATTATCTCTGGAGATGAAGGACTGGTTCCATTGCTGGGGCTGGGAACCCTGGGGAGCCCAGCTTGGGGCAGCTGGAGGCTCCAGCAAGGGAAAACCTGCCTCAGTGCCGAGGGGGCTGGAGAAAAACACACAATTCTGAAGGATTTTCATGGTCTGGATGCATCCAACCCTTCCCCGTGTCCATGTTTTCCCAACAGGCTGGGAACAGGCTTGTGCTGCATGAAGTGCTGCTCCTCTTGTGTTCCAGGAGGGGTGGGATAAAACAAGGCTTGGTTTTCCAGCATCAAACAAAGCTCTGCTTTACTTTTGGAGCGTTGCCACAGCCTCTCCTTCCTGCTGCCCGGGGCCAGGGATTTCACTGGGCTTTGCTGGGATGGAACTTCAGGGAATTCTTTGCAGGAGCACTTTGGAGGGTTTAATGCTGGAAGAATCCAGAGGTTCTTTCTTTATGTGTTTCACCTTCTTGTGTCAAAACATTTATGGCTGTGGCTTGGAAGTACTAAAGTTGCAGGATTTCTGGCTTTGTGCCACTGCTGTGAATGACTCCAGCCCCAGCCTGGCTCTTCTGTAAATCCACACTTGGCTCTGCTGGGCAGACTTACACCCAGGTTTCCTATTAGGATAGATGGCAAGAGGAGGGGCAGGAAAGCTTTTATAAGAAATGACAAATTTGGAGAAAGCCAAGGAGGTACAAAATTATTCTCGAGATCTAATTATTGCAGGGAATGAAAAAACCCAGCCTTCTTGAACTCTCCTTCTCAGGGTTATACTAATATGAAGCATTTAATCATTAGGGACATGAAATTAGTTCACCCAGATTGATCTCGAAGCTGAACTGGAAAGTTGGACAAAATCATAATTTCATAAACTTCCCTAGAATAACAATTTTCCTGGACAATTATGCTGAAGGACATCAGCTGGTAACCTTGTGGGGCTCCCCGAGCCACGTGCGCTGCCTCTGGAAGAGAGATGGAAAATGGAGCTGCTGTTTTTGGGAGCCAGGAGGGGGAATGTTTCCTCTCCCACGCACAAGAGCACAGCCGTGGGGGTCGAGGCTCAGACCTCGGGGAAAGGTCCCTCAGTCTCTCTGCTGCTTTCTTTAATTGAAAGGTTTGGCTGGTGGGTTTTCAAGGGGAGTTTGTTTCTCTTCTCAGGGTTTAATTTCCAGGAAGGAATTGGCATTTTAGCAGCTCCTCTTCAGTTTCTAATCCCAAGTGTAGTCAGGGTCAAGTGCCAGAATTTGTCTGAAGGATGGAAAGAAACAGAGTAGCAATTGAAGGAAACTGTTGCAAGTTGTTACCATGATATAATGAGAAGCAGGGGATGTGATTAACAACTAATTATCAGAAGGTCTTTGCGGGTGGTCAGGACCTACAGTGCCAGCTCAATATTGGCCCAATACAATTGTCTTTAAGGGACTACACTGTAATTAAAATAATGGGGAGATGCTCTGTTTGTCGTTGGAGTTTAGTATAAGAAAAAAAAAGTTATTTATAACCTAAAAATGACTTAAAGTTTTCAAAAAACGAGTGCAGGAGAATCCAAACCAGTGCTGGAAAATCAGTGAGGCTGTTGCTACCTGGGCATCCCTTCAGGAACAGCTGTGGAATCTGCAGCAGCAGCTTCAAAATGTACCTCAGGTGATGTTCTGGGCCAGTTTCACTGCCAGCATGAGTGAGGTCGGGGGAAATGGGATGTTTCAGTGCCTGGAGAAGGAGCCAGGCACCTGTGTCAGAGGAGGCAGCCCCAGAGAGCCTTTCGGGGATGTTCTTGGCGTGGAGCTTTGTGGAGGAAACAAAGCAAGGCTGGAGCTGGCTATTGCCAGGGACTCAGGATAATGACACTGTTAGCAGTAAACAGCTTTAATTTATACAGGTGACATTTAAAATGCAAATCAGACCTTAAGATAATTGCTGGAAATAAGGAAGCCTCTGTTGGTTTAGGGAATATTTCCAGTTTCTATGGAAATTATTTATAATGCAGTGAGATCAGGGAAGGAGTTGGTGTCTTGGGAGACTTAGTTGGAGTTGCTCCTGCCCAGAGTCACAAGGCTTGTTAAGGGGAATGCCCAGGGAAAGGAGCTGGTGGACAAGGGAATATCTGGGGGGAAAAGTACTCAAATCTCTTGGAAAATGATAATTTTTTCTCTTGACATTGCAAATGCATGTAACCAGAATTAGAGGATGTTCCAATAAATGTGAGTGCCTGGAGCTGCTCCCTGAGAGAACTTGGAGTCTCACACCTTCACAAGGGCCTGGAGGGAGAGGATGGGGGAATGGCTTCCCACTGCCAGAGGGCAGGGTTGGATGGGATATGGGGAAGGGATTCCTCCCTGGGAGGGTGGGCAGGCCCTGGCACAGGGTGCCCAGAGAAGCTGTGGCTGCCCCTGGATCCCTGGGAGTGTCCCAGGTCAGGTTGGACAGGGTTTGGAGCACCCTGGGCTGGTGGGAGGTGTCCCTGGCCATTTTAATCCTGTTTATGTTGTCCAGTGGGTTTTTAAGAGCCCTGTCCCAACCTCCTCCAAAGCCATTAATTCCTCTTTGTGGTCAGTGACCACCACCAGGGGCATCTCCTGGGGACCTCAGCATCTTCATCTGATTTAGAACAGATTTCTCCACTCTCTACAACCCCCTGCTTTGATCTCACCCTCCTCTACTGCAGCTGCACTTCCAGCTCAAGGTTTTGGGGATTTTTTGATCGTAGTTATCCGAGTGTTTTTTCTCTGATCAGCCTCCCACGGGCGAGGGTGGGCAATGGATGCAGCCTCGCAGCATCTCTCACTGTACCTGTCTTGGGGTTCTTTTCCTCACCTGAGCAAAGCCTGGATAAAAGTTAATTCCTAGGAATGGGGTATGGAGTGCAGCTGTCCCAGGCTGGGGTTTGGTGGCCCTGGCACACGTGGCTGTGCCATGAGCAGGTGTTGGGAGCTGAAAGTGAAGCCTGGAGGAGGAGCACAGACAGGGCTGTAGCCACCTGACCCAGAGCTCCAGGTGAGCCCCCCTGCTCCTGCAGGGGCTGCCAGGGGACTATTAATGGCCAGGGCCTCTGACAGCCCCTTTTACAGCTCATCTGAGTACACAGACTGCAAAAGTAATTTAATTCAGGTGTCGCAATTAAGGAAACAATTATCTCACATGTCTTGGGCTGATCTCCGGGTCATCTCAGCATTATCCCTTTTGATCTCATTATGAATGTAAAATACGTAATAAATTGGCTCTTAATTCCATGGGAAAGGTCAAGCTTGCTTTCTACAAGCGACAGGGGTGTATTTAATGCAAAGATCTCAAGGACAAGGGAAACATTTGTTCATGACTGAGGGAAGGAGTGCCAGCCACCTCCTGGGGGGCGTTGGGAAGAACTTCTGCATGTGCACCACCTTTCCAAGGGCAAATCCAGCCTGAAGACACTTTCCTGAGAGGTACAATCTGACCCAGGGAGCAGTTAAATGTTGGTGTTTCATCAGAAGTTACTCTTGGGGGATCCAGTACAGGGGGAGCCAAATTGTGTCCAGGGAGCAAAGGGGTGGCTCGAGACTCAGGGAACTTGAGCTCTTCATTCCCTGGAGATCTTTGACAACCTGGTTGAGGAAGTGGGTTAGCAGGTCGTGTTGTGGCCAGCAGGTCATGTCAAGGTGAGCAATAGCCTTGGCAAGCCCAGTAAGATCCATTGCACTAAGCTGAGCTATGTTGACTTCCCAGGGTTAAGTTCTGGTTTTGTGTAGTTTTTGATTTTTATTTTGTTCACACATTTATACTGTTATGTCAGAATCAAAGCATCCATTCAAAGAAGGCTTAGTGTAAGCAACAGACAACTATCTAACCTGGTTTACTCTCTCAGTGACCTTTAAGGTCCCTTCCAGCCCAAACCATTCTACGGTTGGTGGAATGATCAATAATTTCACCAGTTGTGTTTCTCAGGATGGGATGTTATGAGTCCATGCTTGGTCAAAGCTCTGAGGCTGATAAAGAGATCTGAAGAGCTTGCTGGGTGATGGTTTCCCTTCCTCTGCCTTTCACAAAGAAAGCATATTATGAAGAAAAAATTCACTAGGAAAGACTCTCTGGCTTAGTCCCGCAAATGGAATTAGTTAGATAATAAATCCCACTGATCAAGGTTTTAATACAAGCATAGAAACCCTTTGAAGTGTAAAAGGTGCTGCTAAAATGCTGCTTTTGTGTAACTTAGGTAAACTTCAATTTAAAAGAAAGAAGATGAGAATTTTTATCTTTGATTGGTTATTCTATTCACTTCTGGTTTTTATGCTTTCCAGGATGTAAAAAATAATTCAAAACTGGACTTACAGCAGAATTCTCTATTCAAACTATTTAATATACATTGCCTGGCTGTGCAGAGGACAGTCAATTAGGTAGGCCTATCTTTCCTGCAGAAATGGATTATTTAGATGCATGTTTTAAAGAGCACTGAGCACACAAAGTCCTGGTTGTGGTGTGAGGAGCTGGACACATCCCGACCTTCCCAGAGCAGCTCCTGGGGCAGAACCCACCAGGTCTGGCCCATCCTGGCTCTCCTGGCTGAGCTCTCCACTGATGGTGCCAAACCATCCAAACCACCAAGACTTTGGTAAAGCTGAGCACTGAGTAAGAGTGGCCTAACCAGATGCTGGGAGTGGTACCCAGTGATGTGGGGCACACATTCATGGGCAGGCCCACAGTGTTCATCATCACCCCTCTCACCTGGGGAGCGACCTGCCCCTCTCTGCTGTACAAGTGTGCCAAAACACCTCAGCCTGGGGTAATTTTCATCCCCCTGGCTCCTGAGTAACGTCAGGAGCTTGGTTGATTTGGTGACATTACCAGTGGGTGGTTTAACTTGCCTAAACCAATGCATTTCTGAGGGGTTTGGACTTGTGTGTCATTGTAGGACCAAATCCTTTTCTCTCCCAGAGAATGAACTCAAGGCAGAAACACAGATGTTAACCCTGCAAAACTTATCCTTTGAGCCCCAGGAAGTGTCCAAGGCCAGGTTGGACGGGGCTTGGAGCATCCTGGACTGGTGAAAGGTGTCCCTGCCATGGCAGGGGGTAGAATGGCATGGGCTTTAAGGTCCCTTCCCACTCAAACCAGTCTGGGATTCTGTGATTCTGTGAAGGCAACAGGAGAGAGGAACAAGCTCGCTGCTGATATGGATCACTGGCCACACACACTCTTCATCCACTGGCGATGGGAGCAGTGGGATGATGTCCCAGAGAGTCCTACAGCTGTGGGGCTGCAGCTCTGGACACCAGCAAGGGTGAGGTTTGTGTGCCATGAGCTGTTGGCAGTGAGGGATGGTGGCTTTGGGACAACTGGCTCCAGACACCTGGGCTGGGAGTGTGGGAGGGCGAGTCTGGGAACCCTCCTGGGGTGTACCATGTGCTCAGACTCCTCTGACCATCTCCCCTTGGCTCAGGTGTCTGTGCTGTGGCTCTGCATGAAGCACAGTGTCCTCAGCACCAGTATCCCCCTGCCTCCCACGTGCCCAGCCCCTGGTGGTACCCGGGGAGCTGGGCTGCTGCCGTGCCTGGGGGAGCCTGGAGGGGGGCAGAGGTGTGGAATGAGTCAGGGCTGCACTGGTGCAGCATTTAGGAGCAGCACGTGAGCCAGACTGGAGTCTTCCCTGCTTGATTGGAGATGGGCTAAATCCATCATTTATAGGGGCAAGATTAAAGACCCCCCAGACAATCTGCATGACCTCTTGGGTGCTGGGGCTGCTTCAATGCAATTTTAGGAAGGCAGGCACACCTAAAGGGGTGAGGAAACCTGGTTTCCATGTGTTGGGGAGTTTTCTATCCCCAGCACAAGGCTAGTGTCTTGGGAATCCTTTCCTGAAGCCAAAATGGATACGAGTACAGTTACTTTCATGCCCCATATGTTTAGGCAATTCTAAACAAGGACAAGCTGCTTTAAAGGAGTTAAAAATTAAACTTTAGCTTTTTTTAAAAGTTTCCCTTTCTACCACCTTTTACAAGCAATACTTTATTTCCCTAAAAATGGGGATGAGCCACCAGATCTTGTCTGTCCTTCACTGAGAAGCAGGCTGGGTCACCCCCACAGACAGAGAAATCTTTTCTGTACCACAGACCCTCTTTCCACAAATTATTATATCCACAATCCTCTTTCCATAAATTATTTTGAAACCTAATAATAATGAACAAACTTATTCAGGAGATGTTTCACAAAGTTCAAAGCAGGGGAAAGCAAAGGGCTGTGTGTGGATGTTCCCAGAGTGAGCGAGCCTTAGAACAAAACCCTGCAGAGACCCTGGGATTTTTATTTTTCAGTAGTTTTTCTCTTTCAAACAAAATCTGGATTCCTAACAAGCTGCAAAGATGAAAAGCTTTCAACCTCCTTATATTTATCTGGAGAAATACTCCGCGAGGGCAAAGAAGCGGAACAGGCTCATGGACTCATTTCGCTTTCCTAAACTGATAAATATATTCATTGGCTGTGCCTGCTGGGGTGTCCCAGCCCCTCCTGAGCAGGTGGCTCCGGGGAACCCTCCCGAGCATTTGGCTCCGTGGCTGTCAGGCTGCGAGCACCAAACCGCCCTGACAAGGGTCGTGTTTTACCTCGTCGCCTGCGGCGGGTCTGAACTCGAGGGGCTTTGGGGGTCTGGGCTGTCACTGTGAGTTTGCTGTGGTGGAAGGTGGCCAAGGGAGCAGCTTTCTGTGGCTTCAGTGGGAGATGTTCTGGTTTGGGGCGTGGGGGATGCTCAGAACCAGGGGATGCAGTGGAGCATCCTCCTGGCACAGCTGCTGAGCCCCCCTCCCAGGCACCCCCCGGGCACTGGGGTGGGAAAAGCCTGCACAGAAAAGAGCTATTGGAAAGAACAGAAATATTGAAAACAGTATTTCAAACCTGCAAATGTTCCCAAGGCAAAAAGCACCAAGCTCCTCCCCTCCTGCTGGGGCAGGAGCAGGAATTGGGCATTCCTGCAGCGCTGGGAGGTGCATTGAGCCCCCAGCCAAGGTCTGGTTTGCTTTTCCAGTAGACAGAAGGGTCTGCCCTGCTGGCCAGCCCAGCCCTGAGGAGCAGGATCTCCTCCTGGCTCAGCCCAGGAGAAGATGCAGCTCCAGATGCTCCAGGGCTTCCCAGGCAGCCACGAATTTCTTGGCCTCGCTCGTGTTCCTGCTGGGAAATTAGAGCTCAGGAGCTTGTTACCATTCTAAATAAAGGATAATAAAAGTTGGCTTGCTTAGACCTCTAAGGGGCCCTCTAGGGTAAGGTATCCATTGCACTAACACAGAAAAATATATTTATAATAATTTTAAATAATAGTTTAGGTTTATACATCAAATTACTCTTTTAAAGGTGGGGTTTGTTTTCCACTTGAGACCATGAACCTATTTAATTTCCATAGGACTTCTTCTTTCATTTTACTTTTTTAACAGACTTGTTGCCTCATTCCTGCTTTAAAGCAGTCGTGACTCCAGCCTGGTGGCTCTTAGGTGAATTTAGTGCTGTGTTTGTGCTGGAAATGCCACCACTTCCAATTCCTTCCCTCTGCAGTGAAAAATAGAAACATTGGCAGTAAGAAGGTGAGAGAGCTCTGACGTTTGGCCATAAACTCCCATTGTTTACAACCCCAGCCCTGCTCTGAAATGCCACGGGGAAACAAGAGCAGAAGTGAGTGACAAATACCAGATCCCTCTGACAGGGGAGGATCTGCTCTGCCACCTTTCTGCTCCACCAGCCAAAGCTCCCTGGGAGGAAATGAGGATTCCCAAAGCCTTTGCACCCCTCCACAGCTCAGCCCTGATTTAAAGGGCTCCCTTTCGTGTCTCACAATTCTGCTTCCCTGGGATGTGCTGGCCAGGACTGGAATTCTGTGCCACCCGGGCACACATGAGGGTTTTTTAATAACTTGATAGTTCTTAGTTCCCCACCCATGCAACATGATTGAAGTCACCTCTTTGTCCCACAGAACTGAGTAATGGAGAGAGGATGTCACTAACTGAAGTACTCGTGGTGTCTCGGTGGTGCCTGGGTTGCTGCAGCCCATGGTTTCTGGCTGGGTTCTGCAGGCAGATGGAAAGTTCTCCTGGTGCCAAACCCGAGGAACTGGGCAGGGAAATTGTACCCCAGAGAGGGCTTTTTCCACACCACCTGCTTTCCTTGCTCTGCTGACAAGGGGTGTCCCAGGGCTTGGCAGAGGAGGGCAGGGGGAGCCCTCAGAGCCAGCCTTGCAATGGATGAAGTTGTCAGGGGTTCCAGGGCATTTTGGGGTGGCTCCCACAGTGGGATGGGTTGCTGGGTTATCTGCCTGCTCCTCGTGGGTCTCAGTGCCCAGGCAGAGCAAAGGGTCTCTGCCAAAGCCAGGACACCTTCCAGAGGTAACAAACACAGGAAAACTCCAGTGATTTCTGTCCTCTCCCTGAAATGCTCGGTGTCACATTTAAGCGGTGTCCCATCTGTTTGGTTTTTTCCAAAACAATTTGTAAACAATTCCTGGAAAGGCTTTTCCTGTTGGATCTGAAGAGCTGTTTGCTCAGGGCTGGTCACTGGATGGAGGTGCCACCTCCATAAAACCTCGCCCTGCTCCCCCCCACAGGTGATTCCCACCCCCCTGAGCCGCAGCTCTCCCCTTGGTCCTTTGGATTTGTTCTGGGATGTTTGTGGAAGTGGCCCCAGCTGTTTCCATGCGGACTTGGGTGACAAACCAGATGGAAATCGCTGGTTTTCTCTGATACCAATACAATTTTTAAGGCCTAACCCCAAACTTTTCTTCACTGTATATCCCACATGTAGCATGACCTGCCCTCCTAGGCACTAATTAAGAGTACTTGTGTAGCAATTTGGCAGAGCAGCCTTGATGGACTGCATTTCGTGAAGAGCTCCACTGCTTTATTAACAGGGATGAGTGATGGGAGACTTTTTGTGCCCTTTTTACAAAGGTCGTGCTCAAATCATTGCATTATCAGCCTTAATTACAGCAAGTTAATTTGTTGTTTGTCTGCCTTGCAGATGTTTAGGAAGACATTCCATGCTCCATAGATGATGGGTTGGTGGTGATGCTCTTCCTGCTGCAGGGATGGAGTTTTGCTGAAGGAGCCAAAGCTCAAGTCCAGCTCACCTTGGCAGCAGGAGAACCTGCTGGGGGGTTTCTCAGTGTCAGCTGAATGATGGGTGTGTGGGTTTCCTCCCCACCACGTGCCTGGGTGGGAGCAAAGCTCTCCTGGAATCACACCCCTGTGGAGGATGACTCTCTTTCTGTGCCTCCAGAGCCCCATTTCCCACAGAACAACCACTCACCCAGGAATTTTTATTTTTCCACTGAGGTGGGAGGAAGATGCACAACTCTTGGGGCTGGTGCCTTGCAGGGGCTGAGCCCCAAGGCTGGTGGCCACTGCCCAGCTCTGAGCATCTATGCCGAGGGGAGGGAGGCAAGCCCACCCCTGGAGCTGTCAGAGGGAAGAGACATCTCCAGCAAACCCCAGTGAAAATCCAGCCCTGCCACAAAGAAAAGCACAAGGGACAAAATGACCATGTGCTCTCCCTGCCCTGTGCACTGCTCGACCAGAGCAGGGGCTCTTGGAGAAGCACCTTGTGGGTACAGAGAGCTCAGGCTTATAAAAGGTCAAGAACTGACATTTATAGTCACTTTACATTCAGTACGTTCAAGCCCCACAGGATTTTTACCCTAATTAATTGGCAATACCTGGCTGAAGTGTTGCTACAGACACAGGGCCATGGCCTGGAGGGGCTGTCCCCAGGCTGGGGGTGTCAGGTAGGCAGGTGGATGGAAAGGTGAGACAACAGGGACAACTGGCTGCTTTTTTCCTTTTTTGCCCTTGTTTTGGCAAGAAGTCCCGGGCTTCCTGTACGTATTCCTGGGAGAGAGGAGGAGTGCTGTAGTCAGATAAGTCAGCATGAGTCAAATCACATTTTCTGGGGGTTTTTGGGAGGCTGTAGCTCATTATAATTATCCAGGGGACACAGCCAAATGTTTAAACGCTGTGTGAGCCATCCTAAGAGCCTGGAATAGCTGAGAGGGTTGCTGGAGAGGGCAGGGTAAAGTGAGGCAATCTGCTGGGTCCCAGCTCTGCTCTGGGATGCCTCTGTGCTCCAAAAGCTCGGGATCTGCTGCAGCCCTTGGGGTTGGATGTTGGGAGTCCCCAGTCCTGGGCACCTCCTGATACCACTTGTTTAATCACCAGCACGGGTGTTCCATCACTGAGTGGAGCTGGTAAACCCAAGAGAAAGGGCAGGTGTCTTGCCTGGGATGTGATGATGCCCCACTAACCTGATGAATGTGTTCAGGGACGAGGATTTGGCTCCTCTTGCTCCCTTCAGTCCCACAGCATTTGGTCCCTCTTGCTGGGCTGGGTTCTCTTGCCTGGCAGGGGAGAGAGGTCAGAAAACGAGCTGTGAACTCAAAGAAAGAAGCTATAAATAATGATAAAAGGCTATTTCAGACTTGTCTTCATAACTATGTGCCTGAATTTTGGAAAGGAGTTTTATGGGCCTTATAAACCTTATTTAAAAGTGATTTTTGAAAATGCTTTCAAATAGTTACTGAGACTCAGCTGCGGATAATCATGTTGGTGAAAATGCCATAACCATGAGAAATCTGCTGCTGTTGTACTGTGCTCTGGGAAGGGTGTGGGGAGGAGGTGGAAGGGAGCCTTGTCTGTAGCCTGATTGGGAAACCACGGCAAGGGGATAACAAAAACAAAGGGGAAGGGTTTGCACGCTGTGCAGGCTCTCATCTTCTCCCTTTCATGGGAAGCAGAGGAAGAGCAGAGCAGAAAGGTTGCAGGCTTCACTAGATCCTAATTATCCCTTGATTATGCCCACAGCAGGGATGCAGTTTTCAAAAGTACAGTTGCTGCAGTAAATGCAGACATCTGGCTGTAGTTCCACTCCCGTTTCCATGCCCAGCCAAGTGGCCGTGGGGCCACACAACACTCCAGAGATGTGTGATGCCTGAAAACCAGATTGTACCTAAAATCTGCCTGGATTTATGCTGTTCCATGTGCTGTAAGAATGTTTTCTCACGTTCCTTTGCTTCCCTGCCCAAGGCAGGAAACCTGTTCAGTGCAGGCAGTGTCTACAATCCTACATGTTTATTTAGTCTGGGATAAAAAATTCCTCACCATCCCTATTTTTCTTCCCCCGCCCGCCCCGCTCCCCCTTTCTTCAGCATTCAGGAACTGCAAGGGCTATTTAGAATAAACCTCACCATTTCTGCCAGAGGACTAAGCACTGAGCTGCTCCTCTCTTTCTCCAGGTCCTTGGATTCTCTGGGAATAAGAGCCCGAGGAAGGCAGGAGGAGGGAGACATCCCGTGGAAGCACAACCCCCGAGGCTGTAAGAGGGCTGTCTGTGGGTTCCATCAGTGCACCTCAGTGTGCTCGGTGGGGTTCAGCTGCCCCAGCTGCTCCGTGTCTGCAGCAATGTGGATTTTGAAAGGAAGGGGCAGCTGAGGGGCGATTGATTTCCCTGAGCTCTCCCCTGGAGCTGCTGGATTTCTTGCTTCATGGTCCTTATTTCCACTTCTCAGGCAAAACTCAGTTGAGACCCAGCCATCCTCTCCCATCCTTTTCAAAGATCAGCTGCTCAAGCGCACGAAACGTTCTTTCTTTGTGTTAGAAAGAATACTAAAAGCAGGTAGTTTACATGAATATTATTCCCTGCATTGCTCACAGAATGCAGCTTACTGTGAGGTGCATGTGCATCTTCCCTGCTCCCAGTGCCCATATCCTGACATGGGTAAGAAACACCTCCTTAAAATAGGTGGCATAGTGCACGTTTCTTACAGTGGGAATTGCACAGAATGGGGCATTTGGCTCTGCTCAGGTTGCACTGGTAACTCCAGGAGAGCTGGACTCTGTTTTCCTACTACATTTATTTCTTGCTTTGTTAGGCAATGTAATTTCATGTGATTCCTGTGGCAGGAATAAGATAATATCAATTTTGGCAGCATCAGTTTCAGTGCTAATGGGAGCAGTGCTCTGTGCAGGGTTCCTAACGAGACTGGGTTCATTTACAGTTGGTGGAGATGGAAACAAACTGAAAACTCTCCTGGCTTGTTTTTCATAGAGTTAAATAAATACATTAAGTGCACACCTAAATGCAATAAACACATACAAATACAGTTAACACACTGAATAAATACATATTATCTCTGTGCATGGACTCCTTACAATGTCCAAGGGGTGCAATGAGCTACTCAAGGAGCGTTAGTGCAAATAATACAAGTATGATTGTTGGTGCAAATCATTACAAAGGCATGCAGTGACAGGACAAGGGGGATGGCTTCAAACTGAGAGTGGGTTTAGATGGGATATTGGGAAGGAATTCCTGGCTGGGAGGGTGGGCAGGCCCTGGCACAGGGTGCCCAGAGAAGCTGTGG
>JAWWMO010000025.1:1235794-1254724 GCA_035047845.1 Dendrocincla fuliginosa | reverse complement strand
GTTAAAGCCATCAGTGGCCAGTGACCCCCCAGTGGCCTGTTTAACCCTTTTTGCTGAGATCTCCTGCAAAATGCCTTCGGAAAGGTGAAGCCTTTGTTGACTCCAATTGCCCAGTGTGTTTTATATTAGTGGAAAACTGTGGCTCTCACAACAACTGCTTTGGTGATGAGCTTTGTGTTCTTTCCTGTGGCTTAATAATATGACCAAATGCCAAGAGAGAGGCACAAAAAAAGCCCTGCTTTACTGGGGATAAGAAAAGCATTTTCTTCCTAACTGAGTTGTTTAGGCATTGCTTTAATTATAATGAGTAAACTGAGGGTGCTTCTATTATTATAATTGATGTCACCAAATGGAATTTATAGTTGCTGAGGCAGTAATAAAAAGTAGCTTATAATTGCTAGATGATACTGTATGAACTTTAAGATGATATTAGATATATCTTCAAGGTCCCTTCCAACCCAAGCCATTCTATGATCCTGTAGCCATTAACTGATGTGCTGACATTTTAGAGGCATCCCACCCTGAGTCACTGAGGTGTGCACGTGCAGACCTTGGACAGGAATAAACGCAGTGGCAGCTGATGGTGCTGGGCAGGCTGGCTGCTGGCACCGAGCTGTGGCTCACACAACTCGGACAAACACCTTGGCTCACGACTCTGCTCAGGTGGTTGCTGTCTGCACTCCCCTGGCAGGATGGAAAAGGAGCCAGAAGGAGACTTCTAGCCCCAGGGCAAAGCCTGAGGGAGTGGCTGAGCCCAGATTTGAGCCCACCTGAGCTCGACCCGAAGTCCTGCCTGTCCTCCTCCTGCTCTCCTTGCTCCACAGCACAGCTCGGCAGCTGGGCTGTATTTATACCCAGCTAACTTGCTTCATTACGAGATTCCTTTCCTGGCAGGGTATGCATCTATCATTAAATCAAAATCTGTCTGGAAAAAGAACAGAGACTCGAACTTCAAAGCTTGCCCCTGTTTTCTGTGGAGCTCTTCTTGCTGGTTGCCTGGGAGGCTGATTTGAAATTATGCATGGAGACGGGCAGGGAGGAATGAGTTCCAAAGTCGTCATAATTATGCCCTGAAGTGGGTGAGACTTGGAAGTGGCTTGGGGTGCAGGAGGCGGCAGGAGGAGAGGCAGCTGCAGCCCTGCCCCTCCAGCACACCCAGCACCTCTAACCAGAGAGCACCAAACATCCCCAGAGAGGCCAGACCCCCAGGGATGGGCCAGACCCTCTGTGGGCACTTCCCACCCCCTCTGCCTACAGAGCAGCCAGCAAACCCTCATTTTATATCCACTTTTGGTATCATCTCTCTTGCTCATTGCAGAAGGCTGGTGGGTACAAAGATGACAAAATACTGTCTGACATAGTGGCCTTTGCAGCCCTCTCCCAAAAAAGATCCCTGCTCTGTTACTACAGCCTGGAATCTCAGCCATGCTGTGCTTAAAAATACTGAAAAAGGCCATTTTGCCTTAAAAACTTGTTACTTTTTAAAGCCTTATAAAGCCAGGTCTGTGCGTTTCGGTTCATATAAAATCACGGTGCATCGAAATGGAAGGTAATTCAGGTTCAGACAGAGAGTTTTCCAGTCTGTGAGTATTCAATGCCTCAGTGCACACAGCTACCACCCCCATGAGGTGGGTCTTGGGTCAAGAGTGTTAATTCTGAGCAAGTTTTAAGTAGCAGGGAAGCATCTGCTGAGTGCTACAGGCACAAAGGAAAGACTTGCTCTCTGGAAAGATGGGGCTCTGCTGCCAGGAGCTGGTCCTGCTCTGCTTTTCGGGGTGTTTGAGATGAGATAATGCTGCTAACTGTGGGATTTGATGGTGGAGCCTGTTGGGTCACTGGGTATGAAGGAGAGACTTCACGTGGCTCGGGGGGAGCTCAGAAGGGAGTGTGTGGATAAAGGTACCCGTGGGCTCCTCTCCCTGTTGGGGATCCTGGGAAGCTCTGCAGAAAAACAGCTCCAGGTTCTGATGTTGGGGAATTCATCTTCAGCTCCCTCGCTCAGGGCTGGCGGTACCAGGGGGCAGTTGGCAACTGAAGTGCTTTGGATGCTTCTTTTGCCCTTTTCCCTTTGCTGTAACAGCAGCTGCCAGCAGAGATGTGCAGCTTTGGGTACTTTCAAGGCTGTCCCATTTTTCAAAAGAGCCATTACTGCTGCCCAGAACAGCCCTGTGTTTGGGGACTGTGACTGTGCTCACCTCTAAAAAACTGCCCAGTGTCTTCCAGACAGAAAAGCATCACAGCCCGGCCCTTTCTGGGTGTTTTGGTCCAGCCCAGCCTGTGCCATGTCCCCGTGGAAGGGAAATGCTGTGAAACATGTACTTGGGTGAACAAAGGCATTGTACCTTGCTAATGCAACCCCAGCCTTCCCCATACGTGTGTTTCAGCTGTGCTGCTACGGAGTTTGATGTCGTGTTTGGATCACAATGTAGGGGTCACCCTTCCCTGGGTGACCTGCTCCCTCTCCTTAAGGCACTGGGGAACTGTACCACAGAACTGCTCATTAATTCAGAGAGTGATTTAAAAGGTCCTTTTACATGTGTACAGACCCTCTGTGCAGCGGGTGGGTAGCTGCTGGTGGGGCTGTGTGTGTCCACATTTAGTCTGGTTTCTGTAGTATCATAGAATATCCTGAGCTCAAAGGGACCCTCAGGGCCATGGAAGCAGCTCTGGGATTTCACTGGGACTTTGTGTGGCTGATAAACATTGTGGAAACAGCTTTTCTGGAGCACTGGGGGGAAAATGGAAGCTTGCTATCATATTTTCAGAGACTAATACACAGTCAGACACTACTGTGATCTAATTAATGTCTGCTTAATTAGGCTCAAGTGAATGATTTCAGACCATGAAGTCCAGTGGAGGTGGAGTTGATAACAGTGTTATTGAGAAAGTCCAGAGTGAGCTTACTCAGAAGGTTTTGCACGGAAACTGCAGCACTGCCTGCACAGATGCCCATCCCCTCAGGCCCAAACAGCTCCCAGGCTGCTTTCATGAGGTTGGAGGGGGCTGATGGCTCGGGGGGAGCCACAGCATTCTCTGTGCTCCTCGGTCTGAGCTGCTCCCAAACCTGAGCCCATTCACTCATAGCACAGCTCCCACCAGTCGCTGCCCTCCAGGGGTGAGAAATGACTGGCTCCTTCCAATGGTCCCAGCTGATCCATGAATCAATTCTCTGTTAATACTAAAGTTATGAGATATTTATTCACTCCTGGCTACTTGGGTTGTGCCCGAAGTTCACCTTGGGGGATTGTGCTCTCACTAAAGGTTTTGATAAAAAATTGAAATGCCCTTCTGTTGTCTTGCAAGTCATTATGTTCACCTGATAGAAATGATTTTATACATAACTCCACCTATTAATCAAAAAGGTCAGTACAATAAACAGTTTTTATCTTTTCTGCCAGAAACCTTTCTTCCCTGTGGTCTTTGGGGCTGAGTAGAAGAGATGATGTAGACAAAAGAACAGCATCTCAAAGGCTGGTTGATCAATGCCACACAGAGACATGAATTATTGTTGAGAACTTAGGGGGGAGAAATAGAGTGCTTTGATGCCGGGGAGAGGGAATATTGCCTGAGTTTTCAACCCCCAGGCATTAAAGGGGAATGAAGTATCTTCATTTATTTAATAAATTTATGTCCAGCATCTGCTTCTGAATGAGATCACTTTTCTTTTCTGAAGGTCTATATGCGTGAGAACATATATATAATATATATATCTATCTATGCCCCACACAGCTGCTTTAATACACCTGAAACTCCTGACTTTTCCCAGGGTATCTGGTTGCAAACTTGGGCTCAAGATGGAGTTTTTCTCCTGGGTTTTGCATGGATTATTTTGCTCACTGCTGACTCCTGAAAACACACCCTGTCTCAGAACTGGAGGGGCTGCTGCAGTCCCTGCTTTGCAGCAGGGTTGGGCAGTGGTGAGTGGCTGGGACATCTGACACACGGGGTGACATGGAATTGGCTTCCCCTGGGAATCTGCAGGTCCTACCTGTCCTTTGTCCTTTGCTTTGTTAATATTTCGCTCATCTGCAGTGACCCCCTCCCTCCATTTCCCCTGAATTCCTGGAAGGCTTTAGCAGTTTGGATATGCAGAATTTCCAGGCACTGCTCCTGCCTTAATGGGACATGTGAGCTGGAGACAGAACGAGCTACTGCAAATGTCACGAGAAGAAAAAAACCCACAAGTGGCATTTACCTTTCTGATTATTCCCTCTTGTCCCCAGGACCGGGTGTACATTTCCATTCCAGGATTGTGTGTGACAAAGAGGAGTTAGATTTGCACTGCAAATGAATTTTTAAATACCCTCCCGTGCTCCCAGAGCCTCTCCAGGAGCAGAGATGCTCCCGGCGCTCCGTGCCTGCCATCCCTGCATCACCTGGGACCATGGGCACCACCTGCAGCCTCTCTGCTCTTCTCTAATGCCTCCTTAGATATCATTCCCTGCACCCCGAGTCTTGGGGAATATCAGCAGGGCCACCCACACTGCCTGGTGCTGATCTCCACATCCACCATGCAGCTGTTCCCCCACCAGGGTGACAAACCCACAGCGGTGCACAGGGCTGGGCTCCAGCCTGGAGGAACTTGCTCAGCCCATGGAAACGGGGATATGTACAGGTGTCTGAAGGGGTGCAGCACTGCTGGAGCTGTGCTCTGGTTATCTGAGAACAGCTTGCTGCCAGGAATGTTAAAACACCAGCTTGCAACGTGCTCTTAGGGGAACAGATGGATATTTTGCCATGTGATGCAGCCTAGAAAACAGATTTGATTTAGTGCACCATGCTTGTCTGACTTTTAAACTTGTATTAAACCGGATTTCATAAAGGCGAACTCCACATAAAAATCTCAGCTAACAGGGCACAGGGTGTGAGGCAACAAAGCTCTGAAAATAAGGGATTCATTCTTTCCTTTCAAAGGGGCAGATGGGTATGAATATTTATCTACTTTGAGGGCTTTTATTAGAGGGGAAAAAGGGCTTTGTTATGTGTTTTGATTTCGCAGCACAATCAAGGAAATTAATACAATGTATGAAACAGTAATTAAAGCCATTAGATTTCTGAGCCCATTCTGACACAGGAGATCTTCCCCACACACAAAGCTTGTTCTTCTTCTTGCAGTGCTTCTGGCACTCATCTGCTGAGATGATTATGTAATGTCAGCTCATGTCTCTTCAGAATGAATTTTGCAGATTTAACCACTCCTGCACTGCCTCCAGCTCCTCTGGCCTTCCCAGCCTCAGGGGAAGGCTTCAGCTTCACCCTAATTACCTGCCTTGGGAGAGCCGTGTCTAGACATGCCCAAATAATGCCCAATTTACAGAAGTTTGGTGTGAGGAGGCCAGGGGGCTCTTGCATCAAGGGCTGACCCGGCTGGGTTGGGGTAAATGGAGGGATTATTCCTTCCTTTGCCTGAAATGGCTCATTTATGGGGTCTGTTGGGGGATCCCTGTGGTTCCTGGGCTCGCTTCAGACATGATGTGAGAGATTCCTGGGTAGTTACACAGGCAGTGCTGAAAGGGCTTCAGACCCTGCTGAATATATGGCAAATATATTAAGATGCACCATATATATTTATTATCCAACATATTTGTTATGTATTTACTAAATAGATAGCTTCCTAATGGGAGAAATGGTGTTTTAACAGTAATGTTTGGCATCTGGAATCAGGCAAAATAAGGAATTTGTAAGAGAGGAGAGGGTTGAGATCAAATCCTGTATTCTTTTGGACAGGATCCCTTTGGGAATGCACCATGTGTGCTTTTTAATGTTGGAATGGAGTAGGAGAGAAGAGGAAGAGGAGATTGCCCTCGATTTGGAAAATCAGAGTGTGCCAGCATGACCTGTTTTTGTGTGAGAACCTTCGGCCTACAAAGTTCTTGTTTAAAGACTTTATCTCGCTGACCAGATGGTGCAATTTGTCTGGCACTGACATTTGGGAATATCTGCTGAATTTTGCATAAGGACAAGTGTTTTAATCATCCAGTGTCTTGCTGCGCTAATCTTATTTGTCTGCAATGGCCAGCTCCTTCCTTATCCCTGGCACTCAGGTAGCTGTGTCCTGTGGGCTTTCACACAACCACCTTCTCATCCCAATATTTTATTGTCTGCCCCTCTGGAATTTCTTTGGCTTGAACTTCTCCCACTGAAGTGGCACGAAGTACTATGGAAAATAAAGCAGATGTGTAGGAGCCTGGGTTATTTAAAACCTTTCTCCCAAGTTAATCCTTTCATCAGAATAAATGCAGGATTCTCTTAGAGATGGAAGCAGTAGAGAAGATTAGGGCAAAGAGGGAGATGGGAAGCTCATGGCTGAGGAGGGAATGGGAGCTGGAGCAGCAGCTGGTGCATCACCAGGTCCCCCTGTCCTGGAAGGAGGGAAAACAGAGAATTCAAATATTTGCAGAAATATAAAAAAAGCAGCTCTGTGAGAGGGAAAAGTCATTGACCTTCTCTCCATTACCTGAAGGAAAAACTTTTGCTGGACTCTCTGGTGCTTTCCCAGGCTGTGGAATGCTGCAGCTGTGCAGATGGGGCTGCAGGAATGGGAAGGCTGGGGCTGTGAGCATCCCTAGCACTGTGTGTGGGGACAGGGATGTGCTCTGGTCACACAATAACACCCAGCCCTCCTCCTGGCCTGCCCAAAGCCCCTCTGCCCATCTCTGTGTCCCTCAGAAATAAAGGGGAAAGCACAAGTGGATTTATGCCCAACAGACCCCTGTACTGTCCCATGTTGACCCATCTCACTTTGTAAAATTCATTGCAATTTTATTTAGGAAATTCAGGATCAGGTTTGTGCCTCATTAGAGTTTAATTGCTGGGGTTGCCTGGAGCAATGCATCTGTTTTGATAGAGCACAGGAATGTGCTGCTCCTCAGAGCAAACCTGTTAGCCCTTGACTGGAATGGAAAGGTTTGTTATTTGATATTTAGAGTCTATTTGTGATCACACAAGGCAGGGAACTCTTCAGCTCGTGCTGCCACATCCTGAGGCAGCTCTGTACATGCCACGAGCAGTGGGGCTTATGGAGCATCTGTGAGGGACTAAAAACAGGCTGTGAGGGATGCCAGGGTGTTCAAGAACTTCCCGTGTGCTGAGGCTCTGGAATTTCATAGCTGAGGGTGGGTTTAATGTGCTGTTACCACTGGAAACTGTGATGGATTATGTGCAACAGCACGGGTACACAACTGAACAGCCAGGTAGTTAATTACTGCAATGATAACACGTTATGAAAAGGAATTGCATTCATGGTCATTCATTATGATGATGAATTTCCAACATTTTGTTACCGGTCATCTGCACCACTTGCATGACAAATGGCCAGAATCCCATACAGAAGGAAATCCCTCCCCTTTCCTTCCCTCCCATACGTGGAGGAGATTGCGTTGTTAATGTGGCAGTGTCTAATTGCTCTGGTGTCCAGGTTCAATATTTATATCCATTTGTACATATTACTCCCATCTGAGTTTTCCGTGACACACTGCATTGCTGGCTTTTAGAGATAAATTTATTCTGAGCTTTCTATGACCAGCTGAATACATATGAAAACACTGGCCTTAAATCTGTGGGGAGACGAGGGAGGGAGGTGTTTTGGCAAATTGCGTCGAGCAAGCGAAATGACAGGAATGGGGAAGTGGGAGTATTGCTTGGTACAAGGTCCTTGACTCTTGTTGAGTGATAAATTTTCCAGCACTAAATAGCTGGCACATTATGTTACACGAGGTTGATGGGTGCAAATTATCAGCTTGGTTGTTTCTCGACAGAGTGTTATTAGCTGGAGGGAGCCGTGGCACGGGGCCAGGAGCGGAGCGTGAACCTCCCCGTACGTTGCCTTGAATTGCAAACGCAATCGCGTGGTGCCTGTTGGCATCAGCGGCAGCAAAGTCACCACCAGAGCTCTGTCTGAAGGGAAGCAATTGAGCTTTTTCCGAGACGGGCCCTGATGGCACGGAGAATGCCAGAGTGCCATGGTAATTAGAAACAGCCTGTGATCAATAGCTGAGTCTCCCACGGCACTGAGGTCCTCAAACCCGGGATTGCAACGCTGTGGTGTGAACACCTTGAGGGATAAATATTGCAGAAAGGAGATCGAGCTCCATAGTTCAACCAGTCTGCCAAAAATCAAGGTGAGACCTCTTCAAATGGTTGGCTGACCCCCTGCCCTCCTCGTCCACCGGGAGATTCTGCACCTCCTCTCCTCGTGCTGGATCCTTCCCAGGAGCAGAGGTGGATGTCGGGCCATGCCCTGTCTGGGCTGGCCGCTCGTGTTTTCCTTTTCTTGCAGTGACCTCCAAAATGTGCAGCGCTCCCCCAGCTCATCCACACACAGCATCCCATTTTCATAGTAATTTATTTTTGGCAGTCAGTGTGCAAAAACTCTGAACCCAAATGATCCGCTCAAAAATGCCTGTAATCTGAATATTCAGCAATGGAAAATTTTCCCTGGTCTCCTCCAAGCTGCAGAACATTGGAAGTCACTGGATTTTTTCACTCTGAATACAACCCAAGGTCTGTCCTCATTTCTGAAGGTCGGCACCTCTAGCCCCGAGCAGATTATTATCCCAGGGATGTTTTATTCATGGTAATGCTGCCAAATGGAAATTATTTTTTTGTGTTAATGAGAATTTGAGAATTCAGAAAAATCCTGAACTATGGAGGCGGAAAGTATTAAGAAACTAAAAAACGTGTGTCCCCAATGAGGGATTCATTGTGCCATGGGTTATCCAGGGAGGGGGGTCACATCTCCAGGGCCTGGGGCTGCAGGAGGGGCTCTCCAGCTCCCAGCACATGAGGATGCTCAGCTTTTTGCCTCGGTGCCCAGGGACCAGGGGCTGCCAGGCACTGGCTGGGCTCTAATAGTGCCCAAGCCCCCTTTGACTGATGCTCCTGGATGTGTTGTGCCAAAGGCAGTGCAAATGCACTCTGGGATTAATGTCAGCGGTATCTCCTAAATGTAGGAGGTTAATAATTTATTAGTCTGCAGTCAGGCCGTGCTCAGGAAGCAGCTCTGGAGGGTGGAATGTGCCTCAGCACAGGAGTGCAGCTCTTCCTCCCGGCCTCGGGGGCTCTGCCCCTTCCCAAGGCTGGCTCCGCTGCTATTTATGCAGGTTTGCTCCTTCCCAAATAATGCTGGCTAAGCCTCAGATGAATTATTAACTACAGAGCACGGTGGACACTGTGAAAAGGGGTGGTTTTCTCCCCAGGAGGAATCAGCTGCTGCATCCTTAGCCTTCCCCGCAGAAGTGCCTTGGTCAGGAATGCTGCCGGCACCGCTGTCCCAGCTCTGGACCGGCTGCTCTGCTGAGCTGTACCTGCTGTATGATTTTAAATAAAAGTTTGAAATGCAGCATATGATTCACGACTGAAGGCACAGTTTGCCAGAACGCTTGTGGGAATGACGAAATGCCATCAGTTCAGGCACAGCTGTGGGACGGTGTTTGGTGACCCCAGGAGCCAAGGGGGCTGTTCTCAGGGGGGTCACCGGTGACCACAGAAGCTCAGGGGGCACATGTGGGGTTGTGGCCCCCTCAGACCCGGGATGGAGCAGGGAAACAGCAATCCTGCGGAGGTGGAAGTGGGGCCTGAAGGTGGCAGCAGAAGATGCTGATGGAAGAGGGCAGGGGCTCGCAGCGGAGGGGGTGGGTTCTCTGCGGGGTGGGGCAAGGTGGGTTCACTGAAGGGCAAGGTGGAGGAAACCTCCTGTGTGTGCCTTCTGTCAGTATATAAAAACATATTTACATATATATGAAGCCAGAGGGGCGAAGGCTGTGGTGAAGAGGAGGGCTGAATCCAAGGATTTCGGCACTACATCAACAGCCTGAGTGCAGCAGCCCTTCTGAAATCTCTGGAAAACACTGTTGTCCTGCCCTGTTTGGATAAAATGAGGAAATGTCCTCACTGATGCATTCTGAAATTCATGTAAGTGTGCTGAAGTGAGGGCTGAGACACGTTAGGTGAGAGGAGAGCTGCTGAAGCAAGGATAAGGAGCCAGGTTGGTCCAGTTGTTTCTTGAGGACTGGGAAACAGGATTTTCAACTTAATTTGTGTACCCTGGAGGCCAGTGCTTGTTTAGAAACACTGAGCTTTGGAACAGCAAGAGCATGTGGAAACAGCTCAGAAATTGTTTGTGTGTGTGTCAGCGACCAAACACTGAATATACAACAAACCCTAGAAAGTGAAGGGCTGGGATTTGGAGCAGAGCACACAGGACACGCTCAGTGCAGCTGCTCCACTCCCTCAGCACTCACAAACACTTCCCCCGTGTGCTGTTACAGAAAGAAGGGTCTGTGCCACCTGCCTGGGCTGCAAGGACGGGCTAAAGAACTCTTCCTGACATACGAACAGCCACTGTTCCTCTGGTTGGAACAGAACCATTAAGGGTGGAAAAGACCCTAAAGACATACTGAGTGCCCCATGCCCACTGAACCGGCTCCTGGAGTGCCACACCTGCTCGGTTTTTGAGCACTTGCAGGGATGGAGACTCCACCTGCTCCCGTGGCAGGTGCCTCCACTGCTCCCAGCGACACCAGCAGCAGAGCTGTAGTTCAGCAGCCCCCGAGGGGACCTTCTCAGAGCAGCAGGTGTGTGTTCCTCAGAGGGAATGTTTGCTGAGGGAACCCCAGCACTGGGGATGGTGTGATGGTTGTGCCATCAGACACGTGCTCTGAGCAAACCCCTCCTGAGAGAGCAGGGAAACTCCTCTGCACGGATTCACCCGGTCCTGTCAAGCTTGTTTTCAGGACATGCCACACATTTGTTTGCAATTGAGGCAAACAGACTGATCTGGTGTCAATGAATGCCTTGGCTCTGTTCAGTGTCTGGGAACAGCATGGTGGCCACAGCCCCTCGGTCGGTGCCATCAGTGCTGGGGGTGACACAAGCTGCTCGAGCTGCCTGTGTTTTGACATAACTTATGGATCATTTTTCATCCCTACCAGCCACTGCACTGGGAAATCTCTGGAGCTGATAGTCACTTCGACTCGCTGCATCAACCCTCTGCTGTAAGAAATTCAGCTGGATTTTGTTTTCCTATGATGAAGGCTGGGTAATGGCTCTGGCTAAAACATGTTTGGGGCTTGAGGAAAACTGCTTTAATATCCTTTTTCACTGCTACAGAAATTCATAGCTCCCCAGCCATCATCTTGAGTGTATATATATATGTATGTATGTATGTACAGGTGTCAAACTGAGGTTTTGGAAATGCCCAGAGTGTATGACAGTGCTGATTTGTTCATTCCTGTGATCAGACACATGTTGTGGATTTATATAAAAACTGTATCAAATATTTATGCAGAATTTGTTAGAGAAGTCTGTCCCTGGGGGCACTGCAGGTTATGTAGCACTCCAGCTTTATCAGGGAAAGGTAGACCTTTAATTTAGGAAGTCATAGAGTGAGATGACCTCCCACAGTGTATGGTTTGAGTGCAAACTGGAAAACTGGCTGGGTTAGGTCTTGCCCTGCAAATTGTTGTAATGTGAAAGTTGTGCATAGAACTGAATATCTCTGTTGGCATGAACAGTTATTATGAACTGTGTCCATGTTGTTATGAACCCCTTAGAGGGACAGGAGCCTGCAAGTTCAGCAGGAATATCAGAGGGTGTGTCTGGAGCTTTCTGTTTTATGGAAAGCCTGTGGATGGTGTAAAGAATGGAGTGGGCAAGTGGCCAAAGGCAGGCTCTGGCCCTCAGCACCAGTCACACTGGGTATGTGCAGAAGGGAGTTTTCCCTCAGTGATGTGACACAGAATGTGGGTCAGGATGGAAACAGGAGCACACAGGGCAAAACTCCTGTAGGGTTTCCTACTGATCACAGAGACCTTCTCCTGCTCTCCACAGAATCACAGAATCATTAAGGTTGGAAAGACCCCCAAGATCATCAAGTCCAACCTCTGAGCTGCCTCCCCCATGCCCACCAAACCTCAGATCCTGGTGTGTTTGTGTCAGTGTCCCTGAGGTGTGGTGAGACCGAGGGGCAGTGGGGAGGAGGGGGTGCACGTGCAGTTACTCTTGGCTTTCATTAGCCCACGTGCAAATGGGTGAAGCAGAGAGTTTGAAATTCATACTAATAAATGGCCTTGGAGCTGGCTTTGAGGAGCTCTGGCAAGACTCACTGTGCACAGCCTTTAAAGAAACAGTGAAGGCAGTGTCATTCATTCCTTTTGCTGTTTTAAATTCCGTGGGGAAAAAGCCTCATCTAGAACCTACAGAAGCAAATGGGATGACTTCATTAATTCTGTTCTGCATTTTAGGCCCTTACATAAGGGCTGCCTACGTCCTCCCCCTCCCTGAACAGCTGGAGCAGAGCTGAGCACGGGCTCCCCTCGTGTGTCTCCTCCGTGGAGAGGGAGGGAACAGTTGGTTGATTCATCATTTGGGTGTGAGATGCTGTGGGGTCACTTACAGGAGAAAGAGCAATGGGTCACACCACACTGGCTGTGCCAGGCTGGGAGAGCTGGGAGGTTCATCTGCAGAAGAGAAGGCTCCAGGGAGACCTGAGAGCCCCTTGCAGGGCCTGAAGGGGCTCCAGGAGAGCTGGAGAGGGACTTGGATGGAGGGACAGGACACAGGGAATGGCTTCCCACTGCCAGAGGGCAGGACTGGATGGGATATTGGGAAGGAATTGTCCCCTGGGAGGGTGGGCAGGGCTGGCACAAGGTGCCCAGAGAAGCTGTGGCTGCTCCTGCATCCCTGGGAGTGTCCCAGGCCAGGCTGGACGGGGCTTGGAGCACCCTGGGCTGGTGGGATGTTTGAGGTCCCTTCCAACCCAAACCATTTTAGGATTCCATGACTCCAGATGAATACAGAGGACATGGTATTTTCCAGACTTTCCAGACATCTGACCTTTCAGGACCTGTCTAAAGAAATATTCTGCCTTTGATCTCTGTCCACAGTACAAGGGAATTTCTGCAGCTTTTTATGTGTTCTATTTCTCATGCCTAAAAAAGAAGAAAAGGAAGCCTTTTCCACTCCTTTTTTGATGAGTGAGGTTCATTTAAGAAGTGACTGAGATTAAAACAGAGACAGAATCTTCCTGGCCATGATTTTGAGCCTATTGCAGACTTGCTGCAGGGCATGGACTTGCTGTCTTAAACCACATCTCAAAGACTATTTGTCCACGTTGGGAGCAAAACGTCATAATGGGTTTAGGGGATTAGATGGCTACAAGAGGCATTGAGTGGCTGGAGAGTGTCCAGGGAAGGGAATGGAGCTGGGGAAGGGGCTGGAGCAGCAGGAGGAGCTGGGAGGGGCTCAGCCTGGAGAAAAGGAGGCTCAGGGGGGACCTTCTGGCTCTGCAAGTCCCTGCCAGGAGGGGGGAGCCGGGGAACTCCCAGGGAACAGGGACAGGAGCAGAGGGAACGGGCTCAGGCTGGGCCAGGGCAGGGCAGGGGGGATATTGGGATCAATTCCTTCATGTAAGAGGTTGCCCGTGACTGGCAGGGCAGTGGTGGAGTCCTCCTCCCTGGAGGGATTTAAAAGCCATGTAGATGTGGGACATGGGTCAGTGCTGGACCCAATCTTAAAGGTCCAATCTTTAAGATTGGACTCAATCTTAAAGGTCTTTTCCAACCTAAATGATTCCCTTATTCTGTGATCTACCAAAAGAAAGACTCTTGCCAACCCTGCAGATGCTGGGGGAGATGGCAGCGTGTTTCCTCTTCACTGATCTCTCAGAGGGTGACATTGCCCAGGGAAACCCCCTGTCCCCTGGGAACGCTCAGGGCCAGGAGAGCTGCGCTGTGTTTGAAGCCACAGTTCCTCCTCTGCTCCCTCTGAGGAATTTTGCCTGTATATTCAGAGCCACAGAAGGGCTGTGCCACTGAATTTCCTTTGATGCAAGAGATATTTATTAGTATTACTCACATCTAACCATGCTTCCCTGCTCTCGCCTCCGAGGCAGAGGGGATATTGCTGCCTGAGAGGCACAGGGAGAGGATTTGGATGATTTCCGTGTGAGAAATCCACTTGGAGGGCTGTTGATCTGGTTTCTAAATTCTGACTTGCCTTTTCACGAGTTTGCTACTCCTCTGCTCTTATTTCTTCCATTTTCTTTGTAAATACAGATTGATGTCTGCAAACTTTCAGCCTATTAAAATTGTGCCTCCCTCAGCATCTCCTTCCGCAGGAACTTTGTGTGATAATTTCTAGAAGCTTTTTGTCTTCCAGAAGTCTAGTCTTAGACAATAAACAGACTCAGACAATTCTTTTTCAGTCTGGAAAGGCATAAATAAGCAACCTGTACTTGTTAAATTAGGCGCTATAAAAATGCTGAGCCTTAAATCATTGTCTCGGTAATTATTGTCATCATTGTCGTTATTAGATGACATAAGATTTTATTGCTGATAATTTGGAGGCTTTGATACATTTATTTGAACTGACTGCTCCTTTGGCTAAGAATAATTGCTTAAATTTCTCTCATGGGTTTTTGCTTCTATAAAAAGACTGTTGACCTTGAAGCTTTAGCTTGATTTTGAATTCTTATTCAAATGCAAATACTAATAACCCAGAGAAAAAGATGTAACTCACTAAGGAGACATTGCATGCGGGGACCTCGTGCAGAGGAGTCAGTTTTTGTGCTGTCAGAGACCCCCCAGCCTCTCTCTTAATCCCTTTTTTGTTATGATTTTAAGAATAGGAGGGCAAGTTTTGCTTTCCCATAAGCAGATGGTGGTGGTGTTTAAGTGCTTTGGCTGCTGGAGATCTCACTGGGGTTTGATGGACCTCGTGGCTCTTGTGTAGCTGCTGTTGGCCAGGACCCTGTGACAACCCAGCTGTTTGTTGCATGAAGTGCTGCGTGTTTGGGTGATGGACCTATTCAGCTGTGGTAATAACAAAGAATGATTTAGGAAATAAATTAAGAAGAAAAAAAGAGTTGGATAACAGCATCTAATAGTGCCAGGCAGTGCAAAAGACTCTGGAGAGCTCCGAAATGTCATGGTTTCATGCAGTGTGCAAATAAGGATGAAATTGAAAATCAGCCCTTTTAGGAGAGGTAACTCTTAATTTGCATGAAATAATAATCAAATCATTATCAGGCCACCTTAAACAGCAACACTGAAGGTCACTTAACTGCACAGAATGACACAACACAATAAGGTATGTCTGGCATCAGTTTTGAACTCGAAGATAATTACCCAAGGGATTTGTTAATTTTTATTTTGATTAATCAGGTGTGTGTTTCTAGATAATAACTGCATTCAGCCTGCAAACATCTAAACCCCTTGTTTCTGTATGTTCCATGTCTTAGCTGAAACTTCTAGAAATGGAGGCAATGTGTAGATAAAACACACGGGTTTTCAATTACACTGTTTTTAATCAAGCCAGAGAAGATTAGTGAGTTCAATGTCACACAGACTGTCCTTCTGAGGGCTTGTAGGCTCTGGTGAATAAAAGGCCAGATCAGTGAAAACCTTTCATCCATAATTTTCAAATACTCCTTTGTTCATGGAAAAGGGAAGAGGACACCTTTGCTGCAGCCAGGTGCTGAAGGGTTGTATGAGAATTGCAGGAGGTGCCTTCAAAGAGCCATTCCCACCACATGTCAATGCTCATCACTGCCTGTGCTGCCATTCTGCACCAAGCTCTTGCTCCCCTTCCCATGAAAAGGTTGCAGCCTTGGCAGAATACAAAAGAAAATCCTGTCTGGTCAAGTGTAGCACAAATGCATTGAACTTCATGGTCACAGAGTGGAAGGCCACCTGTTTGGGGTGATTTATAATGGCAGCACAAGCAGGGCAGAGTTCTCAGCTCCAGAATCAAAGCTGGAATAAGCAGTAAACCAGTTTTGTCTGGTTGTGTGACCTGATTTAAATGACATTTCCTGTATTAGGCTCCGACAAAAATTTGAGTATTATATCAATAATACAAGCTCTAACCGGTTCATTTTCATTGCCATTCTTCACATTCACAGCTCATATGATCTTTTTATTGGGTTAATGGCAAATACTCTTAGGTAATAACAGGGGTGCAGGTTAATTATTCAGTAACTGCTGCCAAAGAACGCAGTGTTTCCTCTTCTGCTACAAAAAGGCTTCATTTCCCACCATGTCATTAAACATCCGCACTTAAGAGGCCCGAGAATGAATCATTGCCTCTGATTTAGGATCATCAAAGAGCACATACTTTCTGCCCATGTTTAATTGACTTGTGATTTAATGTTAATGCAAGCCATGTATCTCTGCTTTCAGATCTTAAAATGGAGCGTGTCTGGGGGATGTGTGAGCCAGTGGAACCTGTCTGTGGTGCTCAGTGGTCGGGTGTCTCTGGTGACAGTGATGTCCCTCACAAATCCAGGGTGCTGAACTCCACTGAGAGCAGCACATTGTGGTCAGGACACCACGGGCTGTGCAGTGGGACCCAACCCCCTGCAGATGTTAACCTCAAACCCTGCATCCCTTCAGCTGTTGGTCTTTAAAATCCATGGTGGATTTAGTCACCAAAGGGAAGAGTCACTGTGTTAGGTTGTTAAAAGGCTGGACTTGATGATCCTGGAGGTGTTTTCCAACCTGAATGACTCTGTGATTTGATGATTCTGTGGTTCTTCTGTGCTGAACAGTCCCCCACTGCCCACATGTGCCTGGCTATGTGTCTGCTGGTGGAGAAGTGTTCTCCAGTGGGCTGGAGCCAGGGGGATCCTGCACCACGGGCAGAGCAAAAGCAACACGGTGACAGCTCCGTGGTGAGTCCATGTCCACGTGGGGCCCTTGTCGTGTTGTTGCAGTGAGCCATGAGCAGCTTTCCTTGGCAGAGGGGCAATGGAGAGCTTGGCAAGGACCTTTGGAGCAAAAATATCGGAAATTTGTAAGGGAGTGAGTTATTCCCAGCTCAGAAATAACGAGTTAATACAAATTTAATACCACTTAATAGCCAGGTGTTTATCTGCCCCATCTGCCATGGAGGAGTTGTCCCCCTCAGCCCCACTGCAGGGCTTGTCCTGCTGAACCCATTGCTGACTTGGAGGGCAGGAGGGGCTTTTTCCTTGGCTTTTCTTTCCCTTTCCTTGCCCTTGGATCTGCACAAAATTCAGGGTGACCAGAGGCTGCAGGGATGCAACAGTGACTCCTTTCCTCGAGGGTCAGGCATTTGTAGTACTATTTATTTAATAATAATAATAATAATAAAAAATCCTCTCAACCCACAGGTCTCCCATAGCTTAGGTGAGCATTACCCCTGGGCCACGGGGGTTAATGAACTTGTTCCAGGGCTGGTGCTTGAGCCAGACGGGATCTGCAGTCCAGAGATCAGGAGAGTGCCCAGTCACACGTCAGGAGACAAGAAGTGCTGCAGCCTTGGCAGGGGCTGGGTGGGCAGCCAAGGCAAGGGCAGGGGAGGCACAGAGACAGCAAAATGAGAAGTGCTTGGACAAGGCACAAAAAATGAGGGGAAAAGAGGACAAAAGGTCTGAGGAGGGAGATGGGGTGTTTTGCGGGATTTAACCCAAAGCTAACACTTTTTGGCAGCTTGTTACCCTCCATAGGTGAGGCCAGACCTTTAGGAATATGGGGCTGCTGGGCTCACACCTCCTCCTCCAGCCTGCAGCCTGACTCTGGATAAGCAGCTTGTTGTGTGATACGTCTCTTCATCCCCAAAAAGGTGCAGCAAAGTGTGTTGTTAAGGCGAGCAGCCCGTGGGCTCTGGCTCAGCAGCACCCTCTCTCTGCACAGCTGCCCAGGTGAGTCACGCCGTGCCCATGGCCAGGGCTGAGTGTCCCCTGGGCACTGGCAGAGCCCTCTGCCCCAGCTCCATCAAATGGGGCCGTGTTTTCCTGCCACGCTACAGCTGATTCCCAGCACTGTGGGGAAGGGGCTGGAATGCCACAGCCCGTGAGTTATCCAAGCACAGAGCAGTTTGCACAAGGCTGAGCAGCCAAAGAGCAGTTCCTGCAGAAGAGCAGGGGCCTCTGGAGCTGCCCCTTTCATACACCTCGGAAATCAGGGCATGGAGGAGGCCGAATGGCAGCAGAACACGCTGAGCTACGCCCCTTCTCCCTGGAAATCTGGAGGGGAAGCAACAAGTTGCTCATGATTTGGGTGGAACTTCGCTGATGCAAACTGTCACGATTCATTCCAGTCATGAGAACGGGGACAACTGGCATCACCAGCTCAGCCCTGTTCAATGCACAAACCTCCCCTTGCTGGGTCTGCGTGGATGACGTTCCATCGGCTGATGATCTCTGTTCTCTCATCTGATTTTGCAGCCTCCTCTCTGCAGTGAATTATTATCAAAGTGTAAAATTTGTTCAAATTGACATCTGAAGCGCCCTCTCCTATTTTGGGGGGCTTTGGAAGCTTGGGTGATATATCAGTGGCCAAATGTCATTGCTTTCTCTAAAACATGGCTTTTTAAAAGGAAATGTGACTTGGGTGCACGTAGTGAATGATTTTATTTATGTAGAAGCAATGGGTCTGAAAAAGGAGGAGGAGGAAAAGTTGTGATGTGAAGGCTGAATTCATCTTAAGTTATGAATAATAGATGACTCACTTGGGAGTATTTTTTGCTAGATTTACATTAAATCTCATCAAAAACAATAAATGGATATGTTTAGAAACCTGCAAAGCCCACTCAAGGGGGTTTTAGTAACATTATCAATACTACAGCTTAACCATAAAGCTGGTCAGAATTTACTTCAAGAGGTTGTACCTGGCTGTGGTGGTAATTCATTATAAACCCTGGAAACTGAGGGTTTAACTCACTTTCTCATTCTGTATTTGGTTTCTAAAGTGTCTCCCAGAAATTAGGAAGCACGTTGTTCCTTCAGTAAAGTTGGAGGAACTTGATAGAGTTGGCCAACGTATTCAAATTTTGGTCATATTTGCTCTCCTGGCCAGGCAAACCCACTGATCTGAAAACATTTCTTTACTCAGAGGGTGGGCAGGCCCTGGCACAGGGTGCCCAGAGGAGCTGGGGCTGCCCCTGGATCCCTGGGAGTGTCCCAGGCCA
>JAWWMO010000025.1:1206135-1227019 GCA_035047845.1 Dendrocincla fuliginosa | reverse complement strand
AGGTGTCCCTGCCCATGGCAGGGGTTGTTGGCTCAAGGACAGTGTATTAGACAGACATATTTGTGTTCCTCTGATTCAGACATGACAAGGCAATGCTGCCATCACACTGCTGAAGAGATCTTTTTTATTTAAATGAAAGAAATCAAACATTTTTCTCCAATAATTTTTTTTTCTTAGAGAAAACAATGACTATAAATCTCTCCTGATATTCAGCCAGGTTTACCTTTCTTCTCTCCCATTTCAGTAGAGCAGAGGACTACAAATCTCACAGAGACACTTCTTTGATCACAAATATGAAGATGGTGCATGACAGTAATTAAATTTTTCAACTAATTTAATTTGTTAGCCAAACAGGGAGAAAGGCTTTATTGCGAATGGAAGAGGCAGCTTCTTCCACCTGACTTTACTCATACTTGACTAACTGCTTCATTAGAACACGGGCCAGTCTGGTGACAGATCATTAATTTCCATGGGTGTAATCTGGAAAGCCAAGGATTAGTAAAAGGCTGATCTGCCAAACCCAGCATAACTGTATTAATGTTGATTAAAACCAAGCTCTGCTCTGTTTTCATGCTGCCTGTCTTGTCAGGGATGAATTGCTTAAATGTATTGACAGCAAATACAAAGCTAAGAGATTGATCTGTGTTCTATCCAAGGTGTGGTTTCCTCCGGAAGAGGTGATGTCTCCTGGAGAGTGGGGCCCCTGCTGCTGGTGGGGTGGGCAAACACAGTTCCACATTGTATGGCTTGGCCCCCATTGCCAAGCTGTGTTTATGCCCTTGAAATCAGGCTCACCGTCCCAGGTGGGGTTTAAAAGCCATGTGGATGTGGCACTTGGGGACATGGCTGGGGTGGCCTTGGCAGTGCCAGGGGAACGCTCGGACTCAATGGCTTTGGAGAGCTGTGGAAGCACCAAACTCTGGGTTGTTCCTTTGGTCACTGATGCCAAGCTGAGCTCCTGCTGGGCACGCGGTTGCTCATTGATGCAGCAGAAACAGAAACCTATTTAAGAATGTACAGATTTGTTTCGGAAGTACACGACATTTATTTTCCTCAGCCCTCAGATCATTAGAGCCTTTGCTTGTTTGTTTTATTGCAGATCAATTATTGCAAGCTGGGAGCTCGGTGCTGGCACAGTTGCTCTGTGCTGCCCTTCTCTGCAAATACCTGTTGCTAAACCCCTTTTTATTTCAGTCTGGAACTGTTTTTTCTTTGCCTTTATTGCATCTACAAGAAGCCACTTCAGTTGCCAATAAAGCCCTCAGCTGGCAGCATTGGAAAGGTTATTTTCACAGAAGAAAACCCTCAGCCCAAAACACGCTGTAAAATTAGGACAGATGCATTGTTTTCTGAAATACACAGACATGAAATTTGATGGGAGCACTTCCAGCTTTGCTCATTTCTTTCCAGGGTCTGATAAAAGTGGAAAACGTTTTCAGAGGAGTAGTTTTGTTACTTGTTTCAATGGGAGCCGTGTTGGAGTATGGGAACAGCAAGAAGAAAATAACATTATTTCGTGCTCTGTACACGCCAATGAATGAGGCTGTTTAATGGGAGGCACAAGAAATATGGGGCATTTCACAGTATTGTTCTGTTTCACACACCTTGCCGTATATCCACACTTACAAAGCCTACAAAGCTTTACAGTATTTTGATGTTCATTGATTTAGAAAAAGATACAAAGGCCAGGAGAGGAAAACGTGAATCACTGGGGATTCAGAGAGAATCTATAATTTCCAAAGTCATGCAAACCATAAACTCATGGAGAAGCCAACAGGTTTGGAGGGCTCTGCCAATGGAAGGCAGGTTTAGGCCCTTTACAAGATTGGTCTCAAAATTGCTATAAGATTATATATGATAGCAGCAAATCTGCTTCCCCCAAAGACTGCAAAATGAAGACTGGTGGTAGTAAACATAATTATGTTTCCTGTTCTGCAGCTTCACAAAAGAATGTGTTGATTTCCATAGTGGTTAAATTGATTTTATACCTTTCTGAGCACGCAAAATAGCAATTAGTCAATGCTGTGGATTGCATTTTTGACAGGTATAAAATTATAGCGCCAATTATTTTATGCAAGTCCATGAATAGCAGCCATTCCAAAAGCAGAGGACTCTGAACAGCCTCCAGGACAGTGCTGGCAGAGAAATATGCTCGGGATGTTGTAAGGGTATGGCTGCAATGGCCAATAAAATGCAATCAAAATATTTGTTCCACGAGTAAGACACATGCCTGGTACAATTTATGTTATAATGGTGGCCACTTCTTTACTGGCACGTATTAACATTTGCTAAATCTTAACCTTTTAAGAGTAATTGAGTAGTAACTGAGGTCTCTTTGGACTTTACATGTTCCATAGCTGGAAAAGAGGAAAATTCCCATTGTTTCCAGCTATGTTCTATGGGCAACCAGTCCCTGTGGGAACAAGTGCTGCTGGTGACAGTCTCAGGGCTGTCCAGGGCAGCAGTGTGTGATCAGCCCTGGAACACTGTGCCAAATGAGCCCCAAATCCTGCAGTTTTGCAGGTGTTTTAGTTGAATTCCATCCTTCCGAGTGCTGGGTTTTCTAATCCCCCCTCCAGGCTGTTTGTCAGGTTTGTCAAGGTCATTTTGAATTCTGCTCGTCTTCCCGTGTGTTTGTTTGTTGCCACTCTGAGCTCGCTGTCACTGGGGATGGGATCAGCAAACTCTGCTCCAACACCCACATCATTAGTGAAGGGCTGGAGTGGTACTGGACCCTGGGCAGAGCCCCTCAGGCCTCCCTGCTGTGTGGGGGTGACAGGCCCTGGCTGTAATTGCTGCTGCTGTTTCTGTGGGTTGCAGCAGCAGCAGCTCCAGGGGATGGAGCATCCACCCAACCTGTATCCAGGTGGGACAGGGACAAGGTCCTGCTCACACCTGAGGCTGCTCTGCCCTGCCCCTGCTGCCTCCCTGCAGAAGGGTTTGGGGGGTTTGCCCTTCCCAAGTGGTGTCAGCTGTCCCCCATCCCCCTGGCTGTGCCCACTGATGGCTCCCAGCTGCCCCAGGGCTGGGGCAGCTATAAAGGGCTCCTTGGCCCCTCTTCTCCCCTCTTGGGATGGCCTCTCCTGTGCTCTCTCTGTGCAGCCCAGGAGCTTCTCCAGTCTGTGGGAGGTTCCAGAGATGAGTTCTGAGGACTGGGGTTGCAGCAGCCTCTTACCCAGTGCTGGGGGTGAGTTTTGCCTGACCCAAACCGAACAACAACCTTGCACTTCCATCCCCTTTCAATATTCCTTTATTGTGGCTTGAGGTTTAACTGCTTTGTCATCCTGCTAACAGGTACTTGCTTGTGGTTCAGTTTATGGGGAAGGGAAAGCAAAAGAAGTCTTAAAACTTTCTTCTTTCTTGATGTTATGTAATGGGGTTTTAATAATTTCATAGAAATGTGATGTGTAGAGACTTGGGCTGAAAATATAGATGTCTCCTAAATTAAAGCTATATATACACACAAAAAACTAAACTACAGCCAGCCATTGCCTTTTTGGTTAAGGGGAAAGCTTTTCTTGTGCCAGGAAGAGTAAATTCCTTTCATTCCTTTCACCTTTACATTTCTTGATTGAGGAGTTGTGCTTTAGTGGTTTGCTGAGTCTGTGGAGTTTTCTTGAAATCAGTTTTTTTTTTTATTTTTTCTTTTGAGAGATGGATTTTGTTTGGAAGATAACTTTGTTCTTTTGGACTGGAATGGTTGAAGCAGGTCCAGTGGCTGAAGGAGGAAATGTGGTTGTGCAGTGCCTGGTTGCTTTTAGGGTGGGCTAAACTCGAACTGAGTTGTGCCTTCACAGCTGGAGATGATAATTTAGAGGTAAACTGTGTTCTGACTTCTGCTTTTGTTTGAAGAGGCACTGCTTGATCCAATATAAACCCCACCACCAATGCTTTTCAGGTCAACTTTTGGTTTTAGTGAAGTGGAATAAATGATTTAGAATTAGTTCTTGTGCTAAGAAGAAGGGAGGGTGAGGAACTATCCAGCTGATTGGACAGGTCAGGCTAAATATTTCACAAATTAGCAGCACATGGAACTCCAAGGAGATGTGAGGAGGGAAAGTTCCCTGTGCAATGTTATCAGCTGGAAGGGAATTACAGCAGCATGCACTTGGCAGGGTAAGTTGGCAGAAACTCTGCAGCCTTAAGTTCTTTCAGAAGCAGAACAGGCGAGAAAACCCAGGTGCTGGAATAGAGTTTTCTGAATTAAGAATGAGCCTGATCAGTCTGGGAGATCTTAACCCATCTGCCTTTGAAATAGCTTGGAGCTGCAGCTGAGCTTGGAGAGGACAAACTGTCTTTGATTCCTCTTCATTTGTGGTACTCGGGACAGAAATGAAGGAATTTGGGATGTGGTATGAAGTGCTTTGTTAGCTGGAGCAGTTTTCAAGTGCAGCCATCAGGGACTTTGCGCAGCTTCTGTGTGAGATCTCATTGCTTAATTGTTTTGCCACATTAACTGCGAAGAAGTTACTCACTTAGCTTTGTTCTCACAATGTTTTTGTCAGAACAAATAACAATGTTGGTGGGAAAGCACAGAACAGTTTTCTGTAGTGTTTAAAATATTGATTTGTTCACTGTGTATCTATAACAACCCTTTGAGCCATGAAAGAACAGAACAAAACAGATCCCAGTTCCCTCCAAACCCTGCCAAAATGCCTTGAAACCAAAGCGGGATGGGCACTCTGATTTATTCAGGTTATTGATGTGCTTCAGCCTCATTAGTTGTATAATTTATTTAGAAGGTTCTCCTTTAGGGAACTGCTGCTTTATTGCTGTAAAGGCTTTATTTTGTTTTGTTTAGATGGCCAGAAATTTCTTAAATGTTGTAGTTGTTGTCCTTATCCTTTGCTGGGAGTGCAGAGTGTCTGGGTGTGGAATTCAAAGGAATTTTTAGGGTTGGTGTTCAGAGAAATGTAACCAGGCAAAGGCAGGTGGGTCCCTGACTTCTCATTCCCAGGGACCAGAGTCCTGAGTGCTCTGTTCCCTCTGGACTGAGGAGTCCAGGAGAGGGAGAAATGATTTGGGATGATGTGTGTGTTTGTCCTGGGCTTTATCAGAACTAGTCCTATGGCATCAGTAGGAATTTCGATCCTTTGTTTTTTTGTTTTCTGCTAAAAGTTAACAGCCTGTTCTTATTTTCTTAACAAAAGCAATTTGAGGCACTTCCCAGAAGTTAGAGATCATGAATAATTAAAGGATTCTTGTAATTTTCAGTACAAAATAAGAGTATGAAATGGTTAGACAAAACACTGGAATCTAATTAGGAAACAACTCAGTGAAGAGGAAAACCTTGACACTTATTTTTAGTATTTGATTCCCTATAATACCCATTTAAATGTAAATTGTACTTTGGAGAAGAATGCTCCCATCGAAGTCTAAAAGCAGGTGGTTTATGCTTGGTGATTTCCAAATGGATTATCAGCCCTGGGTTTACAGGTACTGCCTGTGGGCAAAAGCCCACCTTGGCACTCCCAGGCAGCACGACAGTGGTACGTGGGAGGATTGTGGATTAAATAAGAGATGTTGTTATTCATTTTCCTGTAGTAGGTTGCAATCAGCATGTTGGCTATGAAATTTGTAGCCTAAGTAGGCAAAGAAAGAAGCTGCAGGTTGAGCTGTTGCTGACAGAATTCAAGTGCTGAGATCTCAAATACTTAAAAGATTAAAGCTCTCAGTGGGAGCCCTGAACTGTGTGTAGTGTCAGGGGATTTTATCTCAGAATTGGGCTGTGTTCAGCTTAACCCTTGTAAAAAATGCCCAAGTGTCCAAGTTTTCTCACCCACCACTGCTGTTCTCTCCCTCTCAGGTGGTGCTTTAGATCCCAGCAACAGCCTTAAAACTAGTCCAGCTCCTTTCTGTAGGTCAGAAAAGTACGCAAGTAATGTGGTGGTGAATGTCAGTACTGCAGGTAGGGAATGCCTTGAACAATCCCAGGAGCATGAGGGGTGGCTGGAGGTGGAGGGATTCATTTTCTTAATGACCCAGTGGGTATTTGACAGAGGCACACGTGGAGTTAACCAGGGGCTGCTTTCCAGCTGCTCTGCAGCTTAGGAATTGCCTCACGCTGTCCTGCAAACAGTGATTTGTCCCACCTTATTTTTGACATGTATTTGTCGTGCCTTTTATTGATGTGTAAGTTTTTTTTTTCCTTTTACTTCAGGAACTTTATATCTTGGCATTTGGCAACTTCTTGCCTCAGCCTTATTGTTATCCTCTGCTCATATTTTTAAAGTATGTGCTCTACATCCAGAAAATAAATTCAGGGGTGGAGGGCACTCGTGTGAAACAGCCCCATGTCAAAGGTAGATAAAATATCTCCCCTTTCCTGACAGCATTAAATTTTTGTCACTGTGTTAGTGCTGGTTCCACATCACTCGAGTGGGAGAAACACTTGCTTCTTGATTTATGGTCCCTGACAATGAAGTGTCCAGGATGATTAATTACAGCCCTAAATGACAGTGCCCTTCTCATTCCTCCCTGGCCTGCATGATTGAAATTAATAAAAAGATATATATGGGTGTAGAATTTGCCACTGACTGTTAAAATATTTATACACTTGACATGCTGTTAAGGGATTTAGTCGAGGCACATCCTTGTAATCGGTAACCTGCTCCTTTTTAATAGCAGTTGGTAGAGAGGGAAAGAAGCAGAGGGTTCTGCAACTGATTAGAAGGTTTAGGATAATGAGGTGGAAATGTTTTCAGAGAAATGATGATATTTCTTTGACAGGTTGAGTCCATAAGCCATCTTTTCCTGCAAATATTCCATGGATTTTGCCACTTTGTTTGTCAATTATTTTTGGAGGTGTTGGCTTTTAAAAGTCTCTGAATTATTCACAGAAAGTGTATTTTCTGGGACTGTGTTCTAGGGCAGACTCTGTCTGGTCAAGACAATATCAGTTATTGGAGCATCCAGAACTATCTGATACTGCATAACACATCCCCACGCCCACGTTGGCCCCTCCTTTGGGGGGCTGGGATTGCATTTATTTGTTTCAGTGGATTTTTATGTGAGGAGACTCTCACTGCAGCCAGAAGGAGCAGCCTCCTTGGGGCACCTGCAGAGGATGTGCCGAAGGGATCCCTTAATCACCTGGCCTTACAGAGAGGGGAGTTTGCTTCTTCATCAACACTGGGGTTTAGAAACCTTTAGTTTAGATCCCTTAATGTTGCCTTTTTGGGGCTGCTTCACTTCCAACTCCTGCCATGGATTTGTGTAGCAAAGCCCTTCGTGGAACATCCAACATGGGTGGTTATTTTTGACTGCAGCTGGACCAATCTCCAAGTTTCCAGGGTGGAACTCTAAATCCAAAGATGTTTAATAATTAGAATTCCCATTTTCTGGGTTCAGACTGGGCTTGACTGGCTGTTACTGTCTTCACCCAAGACCTGTGCTTGTTCAGGCCTCGTTCCACACTTCCATGTAAAGGCTGCGCTTCCTTTTGTATTTCAACTCCAATATTTTTGTGAAGTTCAGGGCCAGCTTTACTTTGGAGTTTAACTCCTCTCTGCCTCAGCACCCGGCGTGTGAAGGGGAGATAATTCTGCTGCCTTACCTTGTCAGTTTAATTAATGTTGTGGAGCACTCAGATAGTGCCAAACAGCAGAGAAAAGCCCAAAGGAAATGAAAAATTCTTTCTTCGGAGCAGTGTTTGGACAGAGGCAGGAGATAAGGCTCAGACACACTGCAAAACCAGGCGGACCCAAAATATTAAATACGTGCTCATTTAGGAGAAAGGATTCAAGCCATGTGCTCAGGAAGGCACAAACATGTGGGCAGAGGCTGAGGAGGTAATTCCAGACCTGGAAATCAGATGCACAGGCTGGGGGGGCTGAGAGTGCCAAGGCAATGTTGTGCCATGTCATTAATTTTGGGTGCCTTAAACAGGATCCTCCCTGGTTTATTCCTGAACATGTATTTAAATCACTTCTATTACAAAGAAATTGACCACCTGAGTTAGAAAAATATTTCCCTGTGAAACTCAATATATTTTCTTTTTATTTCTGTGTACCTTGTGGTAGGAAGATGCTGTGGATTCCAGAGCCAGATGTTCTCTGAGATACAAAATGAGTAGTTTCTTCTGGATTTAACCTTTAAGGAAAAAAAGAAACGGGGACAGGCATGAAACCTGGGCTTTTGACTGGGTTTTGTTTTTATCAGTACAAGGAGGCTCCCCTGACATGCCTGAAAAGCCACCTCCTTCAGGAGGAGTTAGTTTTGCCATGATTTTGTGCCAGTGATATCAGGGGAAACAATGCTCAGTGGCTTCCAGGAGGGTTTTGACAGCTGAGAAGGGGTGGGATGAGTGGCTACCATATGTATTAATTTATTTCTCTTATTGCCTGTGGAGCTTCTACAAGCAGATAACACTTCTTTTAGATGAAATTAGGGGTAGGTCATATGGGGGCATTGTGAGGGTAAAGTTTAACATCTCAATTCATGTAAGTAATTCATGCCATGATAAGATTCATCCACAGAGCAGTTCTTGTCCTTCATCTCTCTGCTGAAGGCCCCTCAAATACAAAGGGCTCTTCCTTGAATGTAAAAAATATTAATTGCAATTCAATTCGTATCCTTCCCAAAAAGATTTTTAATTTTATTTGAATGACAAGCAATTAATGACTTTTTTCAGGGGCTGCATCAGGAGATAAACTGTCTCTAAAATTCTTTCAGGTATGTTGTTAATCTGTGTTCATAATTGAGGGCTACAGTAATAAGTGTAAAGTCTAATTGTGAGTAAAGAATGAAATGGGAGATTCTGTTAAACATCAGCTATTGTTGAATTATGCATGTTTGAATGGCGTGTGGTACTTTCCCTCAAGAACTCTGAAAAATAATATGGGATAATCTGTGAACTGCAGAGGAATGGAATTAATTTTTGTGGAGTGATTTACGTTTGTCCTGTAAGTCTCGGAAAAGGCGAAATTTGACTCAAGTCTCTCACTGGATGTTCCCCAGTTTCTTCTGAGCTGTTTTCCTTGGGGCGTTTCTGCTGCTCCTGCCTGGGTTCATCATGTGAGCTCATGTGGTAGGTTTGAACTGAGCTGGAGGAAAACATGGGTGGCAGCTGTGCCCTTATCCTGTGCTTGGGAACTCTTCCTGGGATAACCAGGGAATTCTGGCTTCTCTCTGGTTTTAAAGGGGTAGGGGATGCATTTTCTATAACTTCTGGTGCAAGATGAAGTGTGCTCCAAGGGTGCATAACTGAAAGGGGGAAATGGAGGTGGGGTGTCTAAAGGAAATTGTTCCCTGTGAGGGTGGTGAGACCCTGGGACAAGCTGTCCAAGGAAGTTGTGGATTCCCATCCCTGGAAGTGCCCAAGGCCCTGCAGGATGAGGCTGGAGCAACCTGGGCTGGTGGAAGGTGTCCCTGCCCATGGTGGGGACCAAAATAAACTTTAAAATCCCTTCCAGCACAAACCATCCTGTGATTCTGTATAAATTTCGTGCTTGCTCTGCCATCTCCTTCACATGCCTGACAAACAGCTCAGCACCCTAATTCTCATTTTTACAGTTCACTGCCCTTTCATATTGACAGCATCGCTGTCTCTCCCTCCCTTCATGCTGACCCTTGTATTGATTTATTGTGATAGTTCTTTAAATCCCTTGTGAAAGAACAAATAATCTCTTGGCACTTCGCACACCTTTTAATTATAAACAAATCCAAGAATGGAAAATCCTTCAAAAGTGAAAAACAAGCAAAAAACCTGGTTATGTCTTTTAGAAGAGGGAAAGTAATTGAAAAGAAAGGAAAGAGTCTGTAACATCATAAAGGAGCTTACTCTGACTGGTTTATTCTCTTCTGTACCTGATGTGATGTGTCAGTGAAGCTGAACTCGGCATCTTTATGGATATCCTGCATTAGATTGTTTGAGACACATGTCTATAAAATTCCTGGTGTTGTATAAGTCGAAAGAACATAACTCCTGTTGTTCCGGAGGCTTTTTATTCTCTATTCCTTTGCTGTAAACCAAAGTCACCTGTGGTTTCTGTGCACGCACGTGCCTGCTGATGGAGATGGGAATCTGGAGCTGAGCTCTTCAGAGGGTGGAATGAAACCAAAGACCACAGAACACCCTGAGCTGGAAGGGACCCAAAAGAATCCCAGAAGATGTAGCTGAAAGAGGGCAATATTTGATGTGAATAGAAGAAGGAGCAGCTCAATTGCATAAAAGTAATATCAACAATAATTCCCCATTATTTAATCCTGAATATGCAGGGAGCTGGGCAAACTGCTGGCAACTAATTGCAATTAAGAATTCTGTTTGTCCTTAATTACAAAAGATGGTTCAATGCTACTCACGTTGCCTCAAATGAGCTTTGCTGCAGGAGAGAGGAGGCTCTTGCCTGCTGAGGCAACATTTGAGCCCTTTTAATTGTGCTTTTTAGAAATAAACTTTCCTCATAGTTGCTCACCAATACTCCCAGTTATCCTATGCAAATTCGTGGCTGGGAAGGAGCTCTCCTGGTTCAGTGTGCTCTCTGTTGTTAGTTTGGCACCTGCTCTTCCTTCAGGGAAATCACAGGGATTGGATCTCTTGAGATTTGCTACGAAAGACATTTTCCCCAAACCCCTGCACATTAGGAGAAAAATCACCCTGCTATAACTAGTTAACAGATGCCTTGTGAAAGGATTTCTAAAACCTCTTTTGCCATCAGGAAATTATTCTGAGGAAGTTATCAGTGAGGTGACTCCCCCAGCTGCTCCCGTGGCAAAAGGGGTCCGAACATGTCCCAGGCACTTTGAGGGGAGGGAATGTGCCTTTCTGGGCAATCTGTGGCAGTGCCAGGGTGGGGATGGAGCCTTCCAGGAGGAGCTGGTGCCCATCCATGGGCAGGGATGGCACAGGGGAGTGGGATGAGAGCGGAGAGCTGCGGCACAGGAGGGGGCTCATCAGGAATTTCAGAGGTGTCCCTTCTCCAGGCACTTTGTGCTGGATGAGATCTTGTGCTGCTTGAGTGCTGGGAGCACTTTGATGATAAATGTGGCACAGGACACTGCTGAGATGCTGAATTTCTTAGCCTGGACCAAAGTGACATTTAGAAAAGCAATTAAAAAGGCTGTGAGTCAGAATGGCCCATCCCCTGGAGCTGTGGGATGAGATCAGAGCCAGAACCTCCACCAAGTGTGCCTTTTACCTCTCTGGTGCACAGGTATTATCCCCATAAACAGCCCCACTGAAATCTGTTGAGTACCCTGAGGTGTTTGTGGTACTTTATGAGGATTTCTGGCTGATTTTCAGGCTTCATTACATCTCTGCCAAGGAACAGAACTCTTCTGCAGAGGGAAAATAGCCATATAATTCATACAAAATCTTCCTTAGATATTTCATCTCTTTGACTTCACGTGGTCACGTTTCTGGTCTGTAAGGTGGAGTCAAGTTGAGCCTTTGAAATGTGTTGTTTTGCTGCCTTTTATGAGTTCCTCTCTCATAAATAGCAGGTTTTAATCCCAGCTCTGCAGAGACAGGCACTGTTCTGCTGTGTAAACAAGTTAGGAGGAAATCTCAAAAGTCCACAAACCACTGTCTGTATGGAAAACTCAAATCCTGGGTCATCATAAAGCCCTTGGATCCCTCCCGTGCCTCAGTTTCCTCTGACATATCCTTGGCTGCATGTGTGGTTGAGAGGTGAAGGTCAGCACTGCTTCCAAATTTACTGAGATAAATGAGTTACTATAAAAATAACCCAGGTAAAATGCAGAATACCTGGGAGGTTCACAGAAATCTTTATAGGCTATAAGGTAATTAATTAGAAAGAGTCCATTGCTAGGGAATTATTTTAGGAATTAATTTTTAAATTGGTGCTGAATTGCTTAGAGACTCATTTTTTTGCAGTTCCCCTGTATCCTTCTCTTACACTAACATTTAATCCACTCTCATCATGTGGCATTGGAGGCAGTGCAGTCCAAAGCCTTGGACTCCCTATATGGGAACAAATTGGATTCTTCCTTCTGCACTTGCTCTGAGCTTTAATCCTTCTTGGATCAAGGCTCCTTAAATATTTCAGTGTAACACAAAGGGATAGCTGTGAGGTCTCTGGGGTCTTTCTAGAGCTTGCAAAAGACAAAGCTTGACTTTTAAACAAAAAGGGATGGTTTTCCTGAAAATTAGCTACAATTCCTGAGCAGAGCATCCATAAAGTTTCAGGCTTTGACAGTCCAAAGAAAATGTAACTTGGTTCATTTTTCTCTTTTTAATAACTTTAATTCCTTTGCAGCTAAATCAATGTATAATTAAAATGACCCCTGTGTTCATTAATTACCTCTGCTTTGGATTGCTACTAGGGAAGAACTCAAAGGGTCCTGGTTGCTAATTCAGTTTAAGTCACTTTCTGGCCTGAGAAAACCTGGCAGAGCGTGGAACAAACACTTTTCCATCGAGCTCGGTACAGAACACACAGGGAGGAATTCCCACCCCATATGGGGTGTGTCCCATGCCGGGTGAGACCTTCCCCTCCTGCGGTTCAGCCTGAAAGGAAAACACAGGGAACCCTTTCCCTGCATGGATTTATTGCCTGAGGGTCAGGGTTTGTATGTGCAGGGCCAAGAGCAGGATCCAGTAGGATTCCACCACTCCTGAACTGGCTTTGGGAGAACATGAGCATTCAGGTGCTGGACATTTGCACTGTCTGATCCCTTCTGTTTAATTATTAAATGTGTGGTTAAATGTGTCCTGCTCCAGGACTGACTCGCTCTCATGGTGTAGAGAGCCAAACCCAGGGCTGAGGTGCTTCAGGCTGAATAATCCATGTATTTATGGGGCCAAAATCAGGTGATTGTGTGAGTTGGAAACTCTTCTCTGCTAATTTATTTCTGGAAGATATTTTAGTTCTAGAGATCCAGCACCATTAAACTTTTCTGTATATCCCCTTTGCAATCTCAAGTAGCAATAAGTATGGTAATTAGCTTTCACAAAAATTAGGTGTTCAGACTGAGCTTAATTGCATAAAGTCAAGTGCATCTCTAAGCTGATAATGTGCTTACACAAGGCCTGGGGCAGGGCAAATACTGGGGAATTGCACCTGGCCAGCAGGCTGAGGGAGGCTCAGCTCGGGTGGGTGTGGAGCCCTCTCGGAGCTCTGCCAGTGCTGGGGTGCACAATAAACCCCAGCCAATCCCTGCTGGGATTTGGAGTCACAGCTCATTAAACTCTTTGGCTTAGTCCAAGTTATTCTTTTACTGCGTGAGGCCCAGGTAGTGCTTTGTTTGGGCTGACTCATGTGGTACATGTGGATTATCCCAAGGTTTGCCCTTGGAAATACCCACTCCAGTGCCAGGTGTGCTGAGAGGGCTTTGGAAGTTGTCATGCAGCATCAGAGCTTACAAAATCACTCTTCTTTATTTTTTTCTTTGTATTGTGAATCGTTGTCATTAAATAGATTGATGTTTTTCCAGTAAGACTGATGAATTTGGTTGGCTGGGATTTAATTTTAGGTTTTAAATGCAGTTACAGAGTCACAGAAGGGTTTGGGCTGGAAGGGACCTTAAAGATCATGTATTTTCAACCCCCAATAAAGAGTTACTGTGTTCTGGCTTTTATAACAAGCCACCAGACTCTGCTTTCCCTGGAAGGAACTCACCTGATGATTTATTTGTTTTAACTGTGTTACATTTCCTGATATAAAATTTTTAAAAAGACAAAAAAACCCCCAAACCCCTTTTCTACAACTGGCCCAATGAGTGCACCGATGTGCTTTCCTGTGGCTGGGAGTGTTTTCCAACCTCAGTGATTCTGTGATATCTGTTATTTGTGCCCTCACCAAAGGGAGGTTTCAGATAAACACCCTGTATATCTAAAGTACTTTTTCTGTGAGTTTTATTGGCAGGTTGGTACGATGCTCCTCAATTCCCAAATGCAGAAAAGCCCCCAAACCTTTGTCAGAGTTGATAGAGAGAAGAGTTTATACATAACTGCTGTTGGCAGGTCTAAAGTTGACAGATCAGTTTTTAATTGGGATGTTATTTAGTATATATAATCTAAAATAACACAAAGCAGCAGAAGAACCACAAGGTTCGACTTGAATCCAGTTTTCTAAGGAAAAGCTTCTGCCATTTGCAACAGAAGGTTTGGCTGTTGTGAGGGAGGCAGGCACAGCTCTGTGAATATCAAGACAAATGCTTTGGTTCTGATATTGGGAGCCACTTTCTGATTATTTCAGGGTGTTACTATTTCTGTCACATTAAGGGATTAGTTAATTGACAGAAAATTGTCTGTTCTGTCTTCATCTTTTCATAATTTTCAATGCTTGGATGAAGCTGATTCCTGCCCTTTTTATCAAGACTCTTTTTTCAGAGTTATTGAGAAAGACTAAACCCCAGACAGTGCTTTATTCGAAGTTGCAGTTCTAGGTGCAGATGGCAATAACAGTAACAGTGCCAAGGAGGCAAACATGAAACTCAGCAATATTTTTGTACCCTGGATCTGTAATTGGTACATTATATAATTTAGAGCATAGATCGTTCACGCTGCAGAACACACGTGTGAACTACTTAACACTTGATTGGGTTGTGAGATCAATTGGAAGAGTAAAATGGAACAAAAAATTGCCTTTTGGGTCAAGAGAGTGGCACGATGACGTTGCCTGCACTGCTCAAGGATATAACAAACCCAGCATCAATAATACATAACATGCAGCTATATGAATAAATCTTTTTGGTATTCAATGCAGTGGCTCCTCAGCTTTAGAAGATTAGTTTTGTAAACTCATTCTGCAGTGGTGTGGAAATGATTACCTTTGGAGGAGGATAGTCCATTTACTGGAGAGCTCCTGGGGAGGTTCAACAGTCTGGGCTTCAGTAATAGAGGGAAGCTCTGATGTGGGATAAATGCAGCAGGACAAGTTATCCTGACTGCCATACAGCAGGAGGAAATGAATACAAATTGCAAAGCAGCCCATTACTGTAATAGAGCCAGTCCGTGGATCCTGTCGAATTGTGCAATAACAGGACTAAGTACCTTACTTCTTGTTCTGCTTCATGCTCGTCTGAACAATGAGCATGGAGGTGCCTTTACACTTATTGCTGTAATATTGATATAAGCTGCTAAAACATTTTCTTTGTGTTTTATTAAAGGAGGCACAGCATGGTTTTGGAGGGGTTTGTGTGAAAGGATCTCTTAATGAATCATTTCTGAAGTTATAATCAATCATTTCTGAAAAATCAGTATATAGAGTGGTCGTGTAATACCGTGTGGGGATGGAACTGTAATCTCTCCCAGGCACAAATAAATCACGATCAGTGCTCTTAATAAAACTGGATTGTACTTGGCAATGTCCCCTCAGACTGGGGCCTCAATTACTCTTGCTGCTGAATGCTGGTATTTTGTGGTAGCCAAAAGGTCTGACAGTAAATGGGGCTCCAGGGGGAGGTAATAAATGGGCGAATGAATGATGTGCCTGGTGGAAATGGTGAGGTGCCCTGTGGGGTCAGAGCAGGGGCTGTCCTGCGCTGTGAGCTCAGGGAGCAGGGCAAGCAGCAGCACTGAGAGCTCAGGGAGCAGGGCAAGCAGCAGCACTGTCCTCCTCCAGTGCTCTCTGCCCCTGGGCATTTCCAGCTCAGTGACTTGGGAAGCTGGATCCGTATGGATTCACTAATTCCGTGGTGCTTTAGACAGCAGAGAAATCCCCTCCCACAGACATCCCCTCTGTCCTGTGTGCTCAGCAGGTGCTGAACATTCACCCTACCCAGTGAAGTTCAAGTCACTTAAAACAGGATAACTGGAAAGGTTTGGCAAACCCTTGTTCTGGCAGCGCCACCAAAATGAGTGGGATGGTGTATCTTGCCCTTCAATAAATCCTCCTCTGGGTGTCCAGCAGCTCACGTGGGAGGTTGGTGTTGAACCTGATCTCCAACCCGTTGGGGTCCCACTGTTTGGGACCTCCAGAGCTGCCTGGATCTCATGCTTAGAAACACTCCTGTTGTTTCCTCTCTCCCTGTCCTGGGAGAGCCAAGACTCCTGCTCTGGTTTTGTGATTTGGAAAAGTAGGAAGGTGTTTACTGTTTCCTGAACTGGTTTAGAAACTGGGATTTATTTTCTTTATCTGCTTGGGAATGCTGTAGTTCTCTCCTTGTCTTGATTCTTCCTTGCAAGCTCCAGCAATTCCAGATGAGGAATGTTTTACTGGTGATGCTGTAGTGACCAACAGATTTTAATGAGGGTATAAAAGGAGTCATTTGGGCTCCAAGGCAATGCTTACATACCAAGAATGGAGCTCTGCAGTGGGCTGGCTGCTGCTTTACTCTTTACACACCTTTTGAGAAAGAATTCCTGCCCCAGTGTTCTGTGCAGCCTGAAAGGAGCACTGAAAGACCCTTCTGGAAGGTTTAGTTGAAAATACTTTGTCAGTACTTTTGGAAAACACCCCAATCTGATTTCTGAACAAGCGGAAATTAAAGCAATAGGGCCAATTTTCACTTAGAAATATCATAACTGTCACAGAACCAAATTGGCTTTTGATTGGAGCAATGTGCATTGAAAAACTGGGAGGAAAGTTAATCTTCTGGAGGTTATGAAATATTTTATTGAGGCTGAGGATACACTTCTAAAAGTTGTGTTTTGGTGGTGTTTTTAAACTATTAAAGAGTGGGATGAGAGTCCAGAGGCCCAGCTTGCCTGGTGAGGGGTTCACTGCAGGAGCAGGAGGGTGGGCAGGCTGGAGAACAACCTTTCTGCAAGTTCCCTGCAAACACTTGTCTGGGGACTCCTTGGTGTTCTGTGTCTCTGTGATGGGGAAGGAGCAGTGGAAAGGGTGAGGTGGGCTCGAGTTGAAGAGACTAATCCTTGTGCTGTTTGCCTGTAGGATGCTTTTAGAGGGGTGGAAAAGCTGTGTGGATGTGGCACTTGGGGACATGGGTTAGTGGTGGCCTTGGCAGTGTTGGGGGATGGTTGGACTTGATGGTCCTGGGGGCTTTTCCAACCTCAATGATTACTCTCTAACTACAAACAAGTCCCTTTGGGATGTGCCCATGGGCAAAGTCTGGTGGCACCTTGTTTTTCAGGCTTTTGTTCTGCTGAGGGCGAGCCAGATCAGCCCAGGGACAGAGAGCTGTGGGTGCCACCGCTCGTTCCAGGTGTGGAACCACAGAGCTGATCCCCTCCCTGCTGTCTCATGGCACAGGGGAAGCTTTAAATATTCTATTTTGTGCATTGCTGGCCAAGCCAGAACTGACTGATTTATATTCAGCATGAAAATTGGATTTCAAAGTACCTTCAGGAGTGTTGCAAGAAGGCAGCTGGCCTGATGAGAAGATTATTCTGTGATATCAATGCATGATGTAGTTAATGAATGAGATTCAACCAATCTGTTTGCTGTGTACAGAAAGGAACTTGAAAATGAGGTTTTTATTAAAAATATCATAACTGTTTTTTACTTTGGCCAGAATATACATTGGATTAATCCATCACATGTGCAGTGGTAAGGGGAATGTGTTACACCATGCACTTTCAATTTAAATACCCAGATAAATATTTTTACATTTCTATCATTTACTGGGTGGTTTTTAACAGATGTCAAATCATATGAACAGCAATGCCCAGCACATTGGTGACCTGTTCAGGCAGGTGGGGAATTATGTCCACCTTCCCTTCAGGTGCCATCTCTCCTCTCCAGATGGTGATGGGCCATCAGGTTCCTCCTCCTCCTCCTAAACCTGAGTGTCAGGAATGCAGGGGGATACAGGCAGGGTGTCATCAAACCTCCTGCTTTCTGCCTGGGTTTCAGAAGTGATAAATTAAAGGTATTAAAAGCAACTGAGGCGATTGTGCCCTCCTGGTGAGGCAGAAAAACTGTCAGGGAGGCAGGAATGGGGCTTGGAGGGATGCAGGGGAACAGAAGTGTTTGTGCTTTGAGGAGAGGGGAGGAGAATCCATGTCTCCAGACTGTACCTGGGGCAGGGTTGGCTGGCACAAGATTGTACGTCTAATAACCAGCAACAATGATGTTCCCATTACTACAATATCTGTGGGGAGTGAAGACACTGGTGCTGCAGTTGCTGGGGGACTGTGAACATGTTACAGAGAACACCCAGGGATCAGACACGTGTTTCAGGCACTGACACCAGTGCTGGAGCTCTCTCACTGACACATGCCAGGAATATTTCCTTTGGAATCAGCAGAGCTGGAGAAATTGAAGGTTGAGAGACAAAAGCAGGCCAAAGGAATTAATTTTTTTTTTTAATAAGAAGGAATGCAGGATGAAAGAGTTCTTTTGTTAACAGCATCTCAGTGGAAGTTAATTTGCTTAGAGCATGTTTTACTGGAATAAGCAGTCATGTGGTTTCCTGTTTTTTAGCAGGAATATAATCCTACTCCCCAAGTGATGTCCATAAATCAATATACACCCCTGTGTCCCCACTCAGCCTGAGAACGGTTCAGGGGGTGCACTGGAGCCCTCCCAGAGCTGCTGTGCAATGTGCCTGAGTATTTTCTGATTATTTCTCTCCCCTTGGCCATCACCTGGGGTTTCTTTTCAGGCCATTTTTATCCTTTTTAGGACAAGAAGTATATATCCATGCAGTGGCTGTGATGTTTGTAGCATAAAGAAGTCATGGTGTATGATTTAATAACTTAATAATTTAGGAATGCTTGCCAGGTCCGTCCAGTTCTGCAGGTGAATGAAGAGGGAGCTGTGTCCTGAGGGATGTCCTGGAGCCCAGATCCTCAGCAGAACTCAGAGCACACGGCCAGCATTTCTGGACCTGGGGTGTTTGCAGGGGAGGGTGTTGTTCCCTCAGCTGGAATCTTTCTGCAGGGAATAGAAATGGGTTGGTTGCTTTTTCTAATCTCAAGTCAGCGGAGATGTTTCAAAAATTGTTGCAAATAAATTTAAAAATAATAAGTTGAAGTGAAATTCGGGCAGTTTTTGATAACTAAAGAATTTCCCTCATCACTTCCGTGACAGAACAACCCCCCCAGATTTTTGGCTGGAATGCTTGTTCTCCTAGACAAGGAGCATCCTGGCTGCTCCCAAGGTGTGATCGACCTACGAGTGTTGTGTTTTATAGATAAACAGCTCTGTGGGACACTTTGTTTGTGTTTTGTTCCACCATGAGAAGAAAAAGAATTATTTTGCTGTCAAGGACTTATTTGCTGGGAGGAGCTTTACAGTGACATGACAATACACACAAACATCCATTGTCAGCTCCTTGCTGTGCCTTTGGCAAGAGCATTCAAGGGGATGTTGGACAAATTGGGGTATGTGTCTCATAATGTGCTGGGGGCTTACTCTTTATTAAAGGTGACTTATTTATATGCTTTATTTATTTATCACTAAGTATTTTAGGAGACTGTAATCCCTGAGTTGTCTGCTAACCAGCTAAACCCTGAGAAACTGGTGCTCACCTGAGCTCCAGCCAGGTGATAATTCCCCTCTCTCAAATTTGTGCTCCTCAGAAACCTCTCCTGACTGTTCTTCCAGGTCTCCCATCTTGGTGTGGTTGCTCTGAGGTGACAAATGGGCTTTTCTTGGAGGATGGAGTTGGGGTCAAACTCTTGTGCTTATACATCAGTGCTGCCACTGTGGCCTTCAGCAGGACATCCCCTCTGAGCTGTGTCCTCTCCTCAGAGGTGTTCTCATCACTGCCTCCTATAAAGTGCAGATGAAAAGAGCCTTCAGAAGGTTCTTTGTTCCACTTCAGCTGTACAGGGAAGGGGAGTTTATTTCATGGGATGGTTGTTTACTGTTAAACAGTGTCAGCAGAGCTTCATTTCTAATTAACCTGGATACCAAGAGGCTTCCCTTTATCTCTCACAGGACAGGTATTCAAACCATCAATTCTCTTCCACTGAAAGGAAAGTGTGGATGCAAAATAGCCAGAGAAGCTCTGACTCATTAGAATTCCAGAAGAGGCCTTGATGGTGCAAGCTTTGATCAGATACAATCTATTCTCAAACTCAGTTTAATATCCCTGGGTGGCAGCTTTTTTTTGCTCTGTTTTGGTTTTTTTTTTAAACTCTTATTTTATCAGGCAGTTTTCTCATCAATTTTCCCCTTTCTTCCCACAAGACCTTAACCATGGAGAGGCTTTGATGCCATTATGTTCTTAACCATGGAACTGGAAAAGCAGTGGTGCCAGACAAGGCCTTTTGGGTACCAAGTGAGGCATTTTGGTGCACCCTGGAGCTCACTCTGCAGCAGCTCTGTCCCTGCTGCCTCTCATGGGTGCACTGACTGGATATTCTGGAGATCCCAAACCTTCCCACCTCCTTCCTCCCCTCCCAGAGATGTCTCCAAACCCTTGCTTTGTACCCCTACTGCCAAACCATATCCAGTTTGAGTTCACAGTCTCACAGGGAGGATGTGATTTTGCACAATATTTAAATTTTATTTAAATAGGCATTTAAATGTCCTCCCGTGGTGTTCCTTCCAGGTGATCAAAGGTCCTCCTGCATCCAGAGGCACAAGTTGGTGGGTGGATGGGCAAGGGGAGTGTGTGGCTGCCATGGAAACAGGTGCAAATTGGGAAATCAATTAGAGCTGGAAAGAGTGATATCACTTTAGGAAACTAAATGATTCTGTCTTTTCACTCTCTGTAGCTTCTTCCAGCTTCCACACGCAGGTAATTGAAGTTTTAATTTGTTACCTTGTATCTGCTTAATGAAAGAAGTTGTAAAAAAGCTTGGATTGCCCCGCATTATGCGCAGTGAGAGTGAGCACCAAGGAGAGCTCCGGCTGCGCTGGGAGAAGGTGCTCTCGCACTTGTGCTTCTGAATCCCTGGAAAATTCAACCTCCAGGGCTGACTTTTTAAATGAACCTGGGAAAAAGGCTCATTAGCAGGCAGGGAAACTGGGCATCGACACCCTGTAAATGGCTCAGTCTGGAGGACAAGAGGGGATCAAAAAAGGAAATGTTCTATTTCTGCTGGTTTTAAACAAGAATGAATATG
>JAWWMO010000025.1:1183014-1195929 GCA_035047845.1 Dendrocincla fuliginosa | reverse complement strand
ACAGGGCTTGGAGCACCCTGGGCTGGTGGGAGGTGTCCCTGCCCATGGCAGGGGTGGCACTGGGTGGGCTTTGAGGTTCTTTCCAACCCAAGCTGTTCTGTGATTCCCTGATTCTGGAGCTGGCTGCTGGATTTTCTACATTCTTTGAATTGTATCCCATTCTTAGATCCTGCTTTTCCCCCCTCCATGTCCCACGTGGTCCCACACTGTGTGTGCTGTGTGGTTTCCAGGTGCAAGAACAGTGTAGAGCAGCAGCTCCCCAGTGGCAGGAGGTGCAGGGCAGCTCTGTGACTGTTTGGGTTGGCAGTGCAGCTCAGGAGCTCACACACCAGCTGAAGGTCTTGTGTCTCACCCAAAGATGTGAATTCACTTTTTTTGGCAAAGCCTCTGTCTGAGTGAGAGGCCACTCAGTGTGGGTGGTGCTGTGGGCAGTGCTGGGGGTGGCAGTGTGAGCAGCTGAGGGGAAGGAAGTCTTGCCCCTGGGGTATTTCCCAGGCCAACTGCGGCAAGTCTCCATATGGAATCATTCATCCATCTCCACTGTATTTGTATTTTGCACGGAGCAGCCGAGGTGACGTCAGGAGCCCATCAAGGAAATAGCTCAGAACAGGACTGTCAGCAGCTATAAATTAAAGAGACTTATGGGGGAGTTTATGGTTTCTTCAACTCCTAATACACCTTGCAGCTTTAGCAGAGTGCCTGAGCTCACAGGAAGACAACAGTTGACAGGATTATATTTTATTTTAAGAAGTTTATATTTTAAGAAGCCTATTTGCTGCTTTCTTCCTTTCCTACTACAGTTTTTGTCTTGAAAACAAATGATTATAGAACTTGGACTTCCTTGGAGCTGTCTGAACTGCTCCTTCAGTTCAGGTCCCCCAGGTCCCCCTTTTCCTGCCCACTTTGGTGGTGTGTAGTCCAGAAGATGATGTGGAGGGTTTTGTGGGTGCTGTGTAGGGTGCTGGGGCTGGAACTGCCCTCCTTCAGGGACCTGCAATGGTCACAGGGTGTGGAAGGAAGGCTTGGAACAGCTCAGCCCAGAGGTTAAAGGTGTGTTCTATGCTGTCTTCATCTCATGAATATCTAAATGTCTTCATGATATATACAATATATATCTATAAATACCTTCATGGTAGAGACAGAGAGGCAGGAGATTCTGCTCCAAAGGCTCTGATGCACCTTTCCATCCTTCCTGGGGAGGAAGGTAAGAGCAGGACAAAGGTTTGTGATCCCTATTCTGTTGGTACCTCCAGGTGTTCTGGGGCTGCTGAACCCTGGAGCAGGGATGGCTCCCAGCCCACCTCTGCCTCCCAACAGGGAGAGATTGGGCACTCTGCTGCCTGTGCCAGGCTCCAGCTTCATTTTCCTGCGCTCTCAGCCAGTTCTGAGTCTCTGGAACATTCAGAACAGTCACAAAACGGATTAAAAAAAAAGTTAAAAACAAAGAAAAGAAAGGCTGTGTGTTATTTCCCCTGATCTGGGGCCCTGAAGAACTTCAACTTTCCTTGCTTTCCTTCAGCCCAGGTCAGCTCCCTTCCCCTGGCACATGTGCTGGCATGGGCAAATGAGGAATGAAACCTGTGCTGTGGGATGTGCCAGCCCTGAGCACTGTGGGGACCTTGGGGACACAATTTAGCAGCTGGTGTGAGCAAGTCTGCAAATGGTTCCTGGTGGATCTGCCAGAACAAGCCAAATCCTCTTTACTAGTGCATTTCTGTTCTGTGTAACTCTGCTCCTTCCTGCCAAGAAATGCACTTCATTTTTAGAGAAATAGTATTTAGCCATAACAATATCCTGTATGTAGAACAGCAGACTCTTGGGGGTAGAGAGAAAACAGCATTTAAAATTAAAAAATGAAATTTGTTTGAATGGAACAGCTTACAGTTTTCCCATTCATTTTTAACAGACCAACTCCCCCCTCCCCCATGAGTTCACATTTCTGGGTATTTCATCAAATCACAATGCCTTGTACCTTGTTTATTTGCAGTTCTCCCCACATTTTTGCAGGGGAAATCAGCTGGGATGAGACAAGAAGTACCCTTGTGCCTGCCAAAACCTCAGGGATGTGATGGCAATTAAGCCCAGCTAGATCCTGCAGGCTGGGAAGGATTTGGAGGCAGAACTTCATTTGTCTGCTCCTGCCTTATAGCCCAGACCAAGGTAAGTGAAATGTCCATGGGATTCAGAGCCAGTTTTGGAACAACCTCCCTGTTCTCACACACAGCACTGGTCCTGTTTCCATTTCCCTTCCCTGGTGTGGACAGCACTGAGAGGTGCTGAGAGCACCTTGTTGCAGGAATTTGGGAGTGGAGGAGCCCCTGGCACAGGTGAAGCTGCTGCTGCAGGGCTGGAAGAGGGTCATTCCTCACTGAGACACCTTCAGTGTGGTGCCAAACCCACATCCAGGCGCTGGGGCTGCTGCAGGTGAGCTGCCCCACCCTGTGGTAGGTGAAAGGTTGGAGTAATTGTGCCCCTGAGCCCATCCCCTTACCCAGCCCTGGCTGCTGGGCTCTGACTGGGCAGGCTGTGGGGCTGGCCCTTCAAGGCTGACCCCAGCCATGCCATCAGCCCCCCACTCTTGTACTCTGTGCTGTAAATCATGTGCAATTACTTACCCAGAAATGTAATTGCTTTCAGTTTCAATTCAGAAGCTTAAGTAAGTCCCTGATCTCAGTTCCAGTTTCCAAGCAGAGCTGGGATAAAAACAAGTAGTGCAGGAGCCGATAGTTCTTCATTTTAAGATGGGCTGGTATCCTTTGTCTGTCAGAATTGTGAGTGAGGAACATTGTCAGTTCCCAGAACTGGTGATCCACAAGTGACTTTGTAGTGGATAAATCTGGAATTAACAGGAACTCTGTCTGAGCAGTGTCAGTGCAGCTGAGTGGCTTCTGCAGTCACCACATCCAACCTGGTACACTGAAGGTCCTGGGCAGTGTGTTAATGATCCCACTTTTATCTGCGTGTAGCTGATGTCATTCAGAAAATAAGGGGGGAAAGTCCAAGTGTTAAACGTGTAAATTTTCTGTATGAGAGAGCACAGCAGAGGTGAATGTTCTGATTTGGGAGCTTGGCATAATGATGACTCTCTCATGGGTGGAAGAAGCAGAAGCTGCTCCTCACCCTGTGCTTGCTGTGTGAACCAGCTCTGGTGTCTGAGGGAGCAGCTGAGCCTTCTTGCTGGGTACAACTGAAAATGCTCCTGAATGAACAGCAGAGCCTCCCCCCACAGTTTGTGTTTGTGAGGATGTGTCTTTTGGAAGCGCAGTGGTAAATCAGTAATTGTGTGCTGGGCAATGGGAGAGCCAAGTTCCTGTGCATTTGTTCCCTCTCCAGGTGCTCCTCTGCTCTCCCATCGCTGTAATACAGGGGTTATTTCACCACCTCGTGTATCTCACACAAATGGGTCTATCAATTCATGCAGGCATTGTAGTTTCCTTTCTATTCCTGTAATAGCTGCTGTATTTCAACCATTTATGCACTGCACTAAACTCCTTTTTTTGTTCAGAAAATATTTTTGGTGTAGCCTTAAAACATAAGTTGCAGCCGATATAGAAACATCACCTTCTCTGGAAGCTTTCTCAGACTGGAACATAAAGGTCTTTTCATTTTAGCTTGTTTGTTGGGTTTTCTTTGTTGTTGTTTGTTTTTGAAAAGTATCTAAAGACAATTAAGAAAAGCAAACTATAGAGAGATGTCAAGTTCTGAATGCCCACAAGGAGGGTTTTGGAGTGTTTTTTAGCTGTACCTCATGTGTGTCTGAGCTATAGGGAGGGCTGGCTGAATTTCCTGTCTACTCAGGCTCTGATACTGTCGGGTCTGTGGCAGGGGGAGGTACCCAGGCCCTCAGGGAGGTTCAGCCCCATTGAACTGATCATGTTTCTTTCTTTGAAATTTTGAATTTTTCCAGGCCCATCCCAGCGTAACTCTGAGACAGGAACTGTTATAGAAAAGTCTCCAGCAACTGAGCTGAAGGCGCACAAAATGAAGGTCAAAGGGATGTTGGTGAAAAAGTAGGACATTGAAATCCTTACATGGAGCCATGAGAGAAGAAGGCTCTGCCCAAACTTTGTTTGTTATCTGTCTAGACTCTGCAGCCCTCGGGATGTTGTCGTTTCTGCAGCTCTGAATTATGAATGGCCTTCACTTTTTCTACCTTAAAACTCAACAAAAGAACAGGAATAAAGCAGAAGAGTAATCCCAAGGGAAATGGGTAGGATTGTGGCATGTCAAGAAGTATGACAATACAGCAAGGACATTTGTCTTCACTGCGTTGTCTCTAACGAGATGAACCACTGGCATGGTTGGCAAGGTCCCTCTGGATGCCTCCCACCCTCCAGGGTGTGGCTGCAGCACAGCCCTTGGAGTCCTCAGTCATGGATCCCAGCACCCGAGTTGCCCACAAGGATGTGGGACAGTGTCAGTCCAGTACGGTTCATTCCAGCACGCCCATGATCACCTTGCCAAGCAGGCTGGAGCCATCACGAGCCAATCTCTTGGATCAGTTTGGGTTTGGCTCCTTCTTCAAATGCAGTGACAGCAAGGTGGCTGTTCCAGGAACTTGGAACAATTCCCAGGGGAGCTGTTCAAAGGCTGCAGCTCTGAGGGCAGAGCGTTGTGCTAAGGAAGCTCTTCCACTGCCATGGAGCCACCTGTGCCTTACCTGCTGCACATCCAGGAGGGCAGGAACTCTGTGCAATTGCTGTGGCTTCTTCACTTTGAGCCAAGACCAGTCTCTTATATGCCCCACTAACCACAGGGGAGGGGTTGGGGTGGTGTTTCCCCCCATCCCAGTAAATCACAGTAGTACCAGTAATTATTTTTGCTTCATTAACTGTTCAAAGCCAGGAGCTGTGTCCAACCAGGCTTGCACAATAAAGCCCAGAGCTGCAGGAAATGGGGAAAGGTGGGGCACAGCCACTGCAGAAACAGAAAGGACTCAGGATTTAATTGAGCTAAAGGATGGATGAAACTCAGGGAAATATTTATCAGTCTCTTATACTAATATTTGACTAGAGAAATGGATTTGTGTAACTCAGAGCTGTTTGACAACCTTCTGCTTCCCTCTCAACGCTGAGGGATCCAAAAACTTCAAAGAATTGTATTTAAATATAGGGTTTTTTCCCCTGTAAATTTAATTGTCTTTTTTTCTTTGAAATTAGAGGATGTTCAAAAGGCCATGTGTGGAGCAAGTATGAAAATTGTGAATATCTCATATGACAATAGATGTAGTTAATTTTTAAAAGGGGCCATGACAAGTGGAGCCCTGAAAGCTCCTGCTCACTCCCCATTGAGGGTTTGGGCTTCTGTGCTTGAGAGAGTAGAGCTGCTTTACCATATCACTCCAAGTTTTAACATGACAATTAACAATATTTTGAATTATTTTATGTCTTCATTTATATTGTTAACAAAAAATGAAAAATTTACGTTTTTATGCCAGCAAAGCATCCACAGGTGAAACTTTAATGTGTGACATATAGAATATAGTTTTTAATAATTCAGTACAATTCTGACTGAAAAGAAATTATTTGCTGGTATTTCAGTCTTAATGAACATCATAGTGTTGTTAATCATCTTGAACTTCTTGGCATTTGAGAAGAGCTGGGAAGAATCCTGGCTGATTATAATAGTAACATAAATTATTAATGAAGCAACATCAGTAATTAGTTCTTACATATTACAACTTTGCTATTGTTTCAGTACATATTTGCATTATTCTGGAAGCACATACGGTTGGACTTGATCTTAGAGGCTCTTTCTAACCTTAATTGTTCTCTGATTCCTTATCAGACACTGGGCCACATTGAACAAGTTTTGGGGCTCTTCCTAGAATTTCAGTTTGCCTTCTCCAAGTGCCACTGTATCACCTTTTCATGCATATTTAAGGTCAAAAGGAGATATTGTGGTGGTGTTTTGCCCAAGACAGAGGATGCCACTGGATCTGATCACCTCCTTTTCCCTGTGCTCTGGTACCTGGCTCAGCTTGGTGAGTACAGTTTATTTGCTGAATTTTCCCCATAATGTGTTCTCAAGGCTCATTGGATTTTCCTCATGATCTGCAGTCTGGGTGAAGCCCCATGTTCAGCTGGGAGAGCTGCTCAGGAGTTTGGTATCTGCTGGTGTTGGATGCAAAGGGTCCTGGTCTTCCAAAGCATCCACTGGTTCCTTCACTCTGCTTGAAGAACAGTCCCATTGACAGCAAGGTATAGAGCCAATTTAAACTGGGGTGTGTAGAGCCAGAGACAGGCAATCAAATAGATCCCGAACAGTGAACAATTACTCAAACTGTTAAATAATAAAAAAATAATCAAATAACTGGTCATTTTAATCTTTTTCTCAGATAGAAACCATTTGTTCTTTGCTCCATGGCTCATAAAAGACATGTGGTTCTAAAAACTCCAAACATTTCAGTTTTCCTCCTCTTGTCACAAAAATAAATATATTTCAGTGATTTGACAAAAATGAAAGTATAACTTGGTTGTCCTTAGACTTTACATGTGCTGTGCTACCTGTGCAAACCCAGGAGCTATGGAGTTTGCATTTGTGCCTCTCCCTCTGCCTGTTGGGTTCTGGGGTTGTGTTACTGGAGTTTGTTATTCAGGACTATCCCAATCCATTCCTCATTTTACTGTCAGTCTTTGAAAGGAGTATATTGAAACTTTAAAAAAGCAGGGGAAAAAAAAAGGAGGATAATGGGAGAAAGAGGAAAAGAGATTCAAAAGTACATTCCTGCAGAGAGTATAATCAGGAGTAGTTTTCTTTTTGCAGAAATACAGTAAAACAAACTCTGCTTGCTCTAAGGCGAGGGAAGTATTGGCAGATTGCTCTTTAGTGGTAGCAGTCAAATACATTTTTAAAAGTATGAGTCCATGGCAATTTCACCTCTAATTTTGTGTTTTCTTCATAACAGTTTACTGCTTGTTTCCCCCATATTTTTCCTCTTGCTTGCAAGGCTTGGTGGAGCAATTTTCCCTCAAATAATAATGGGACTGACTATAAGGGGGGTGTGGCAAAGGGAAGTGAAAGCGCCAGGGCAAGTTTTGCTCTCAAGGGTTAGTTCTGCTCCCTGGGATTCCCTCCTGGCAGGATCTCTTGTGCAGGGATGTGGCTCTAACACACCCCGGGAGCTTTGGGAGGATGAGCAGACTCAGAACATCAAGAGATGCTCTGAGCCTTTGCTCTGGAGCCTTTGCTCTCAGATTTTATTTTATTAATAAATTATATTACTTATTAATATTGTGATCTTTCACTGGAAAATGGATGGAAGAGGCTTATTATGAGGTGGTGAATCATGAGTCTTCTGGCAGAACTGGCTCTTGTGGTAACATGTTTGCTGCAAAATCTGGGGAGTCAGAACTTCATCCTCCCCAAGGCAAAGGTGATGGAAAGGGAGATTGAGCCAGGTACTGATTTAAAACCAGCCAAATTCCAATAATATTTAGCCAGATGTAAGCAAGAGAAAGTGAGTGTGATTATTAAACATATTTGCCCTGCCAGGCTGCCCTTTCTGAGGTTTTAATCAGGGCATTTGAGCTGTGAATCCTGCCAGGTGAGCAGTGGAAACCAGGACTGGTTGACACGAGTGAAACTGGGAAAAGAGCTGTTCTGGCACGACTCAAAGTCACACAGACAAAGAACTCCTCAAGAATTCTCAGAGCAATGAGAGAACCTGGAGGAAACTCTGACCACAATTAAGCTGGGATACCAAAATGATTGGATCTAGAAGAGAAAAACTGTTTCCTAAATGTAGAAGGGTTAAATTCTGGGCTGAATTTAGGCTGGGCTATTCAAACCAGGATAACTGTGGGTGAGGAGTGATGTGGTCTGGGAGGAGATTTAGATTGAACTGAAAGTTGCTGCGTTCACCAAACCAGCTCCACAGACTTACTTTTAAAGGCATGTAGGCACCTAGTAGAATTCCAGAAGGTTTTATTTAATCATCTCAACACAGGGGAAGTGCCTGGGCACTTCTCAAAATACCCCTGGGAACATCAGGAGACGTTTCAAGTGGCTGGAGCATGAATAGCTGTGTTTTTATGATTGTTAATATTGGACCCTTGTATTCCAGGAGCTGTTGGCGTTGCTAATTTTACTGTAGCCATGTCATATTCTTGTTGTACCCTGGGTATTTCAGATTTATGCCAGTGTCACTATGGGCACTTCAGCCTGCAACCTCATTTAACATTGCCTTTGTCCACTGCTAGGCAGTGAAACATATGCTGCTCATATCAAATGACTGAGTCACTTAATCACCCTTGAGCATTGATCTGTCTATAACCTTTTTTCAGAATAAAGATTTCATGTAATTCCTGGAGGTTGTAACAGATACCTCCAGTTTGGTCTTACTTCAGTGTAGTAAAGCTGCTAATGCATTTTTATCTTTTGATAGTACTTTTTAAAAGAGAAAGGCAAGCAAAAAAAAAGTCTTATCTGAGTTGTCTTCACAAGTGTTTTAGTTGCTGTTGAATATTTCAATAGAAGAGTTTTTGTTCTGGGCCAAAAGACTGTTTTGAAGATGCTGGTCTCCTTTTAAGACATAAAACTAAGTAAAGCACGATGATCAAATACGTAGAGCAGATTCTGATCCTTTCTAATCAGTGAGAAGGTGGAGTAATGACATTTCCACTTCTGCAGACCTGCCCTGGAGTCACTGCAGGTTTGCAGGTCTCTTGCTGGGGTCAGGATCGTGCCCAGCACTGGAATGGAAGGGTATTGTGGGAGTGAGAGGCTCCAGTTAATCACTCAGATCTAGGGCACACTTTTCCTGGCTCCACAGCCTGGGAGAATCACCTTCATCCATCTCTGTCTCTGCCTGAGGTTTGATGGCAGAATTGCTCTGCTACCCTGAAATTGAGTTAACTTGACAGCCAGAGTCTCATTGTTATTGGCTGAATACCATTAATTCTGATGTGACATATTTCTTCTTAATGGCAACATTTATATTATCTGTGTTTTCAAAAAGCAGGAGGAAGGAAAAAAACTCTCCCACAACAGTGTCAATATTTCAAGGGCAGGCACGCAGGGGGAACACTCTGCTGCTGGAGTGTGGCTTTTATTGATTGCTGAGGGGCTAAAAACCCCCAAACATTTCCACCTTTCTTCTGCACTCCTTTTCCATTCAGAGGCTGCAAATGCATGTAAAGAGGAAGATTAACATAAAAGGGGTGGGGGGAATGAAAAAGTAGCTGCATTTCCATGAGGAATCCTGAAACAGCAGGTGTGTTTGGCCCAAGTGAGCACTGTCTAATAGAAACACCTCCACAGGAAAGCAGAGTTTAAAGCAAGCCAAGGGACAGGAACAGCTGATGGACAGTCCCACATTTTAATGTTGTGAGTACTGCTAAACTTGCAGATGTGGGCTGACTGCAGGGACCCAACTTGGGTGAAATGAGCCGGGGCAGAAGGTTGACCCCATACAGCCACTGTCGTAGGATCATATGAAATACACAGTTCTGCTCGGATTTCACCGAGCTGAAGAAGAGAATAATTCTCTCCTCCAGGTGAGTTGGGGCAGAGATTTTGCTGTTATTTTTCAGCATGTTATTTCCACCTCAGGTTTTCCGATTTGCAATTACTTTATGACAGTATGAGGGAGACACAGCTATTGCAACTTAAATCCCCTCCCCCTTTGGTGTGGCTTTGGCACAACAAGGGTCGCTGAGCTTCATCTGCCCAGAGCAGTGTGGAAGCTGTGCCTGCCCTGGGAGGGCAAGGCATTTGCAGGGCCATGTGAAATCAAAACACTCCATGTCATGCTGCTGGAGGGGATTGCTGTTTTCTGAAGGGAAAACCCATTTCTCAGCTGAATTAATCCCTGACACCAGGAGACACAGGTGTGTTCTGTTGTAGTTTGCTGCCAAATGTGATGTGCTGGCGAACATCAGTAGATGTAAAAGCTGTAGAACAAAAGCTCTTCAGGTGAGTTCTCCACGGGTGCCAGAAGAACCAACCCCAGGCAGCTCCAGAAATGTCAGAGAGGCCCCCAAGCCTTGCAGTGGGTCAGACCCCACACACTGTGCATCTTTGCCCAGGCTGCCCCTGTTCAGGTCATGCCTTGGAACTAAAGAGCTTTAAATGCTTTATTAGATTTTGTTCCACATATAAGATACTGTTTGTCTTTAAGGCCATTTATAACAAAGCAAAAAGACTGAATTACAGAGTAATGACCTTAGGTAGTTTAGCCTCAATTGTATTTAAAATGTCCAGACATCAATGCAGAAGGGCTAAACTTTTCTGACATCAGCACTTGATTATTTTCCAACCCTTGTCAGAGCCTGAATTCCTCTGGTATGAAAACACTTTCACATATAAATATTCAGCATTTTTTCATCCTGTATTGCATTACTTGACAAAGAGAACATATTGGGTAGACTCTCCTGGAAGACAAATCACCAAAGACATGCAAGGTGTCCCAGTCAGTGCTTTGGTGGCAGCAGGGTGTGGAGCTGTGCTGTTCCTTGGAGACCCTCTCTGCTCCTGCAACTTGATCTGCCTTCGTTTTGGTGCCTGACTTTAGGAGTTCTGATTTTGCTTTCAGGTGCCCAAATCCAGTGTAGGAAATTTGTACCAAGAGCAGAGTCTTGTGGACTTGCCTTGCAAAGTTGTAGGCTCGGCAATGAGGGTGAATTTTCACAGGGTTGGAACGTTTCCCTTTGGAATGTCTGCCTTGCAAGGCTGATCCCCAGTGCTGGCCATGGCTCTGCTATTGCTGCTCCCTGGGGTCTAAAGGAGCTGGGGGAGAGGCAGGGAGGAAGGGCAGGGCCTGGGGGCTGCTACCAGCTCCCCATGGAGCATCACCCAGGTTAAAGGGCAGCACTCCTGTCCCCTGTCTCCTGAAAGTCATTGTGTCCTGAAAGATTTCTGAGGGTTCTAATTTATCCCCTGATTTTTTCCTGCAGTGACACTTTATCTTTGTTTTCACTAAATAACAGGAAGGGCCTGGGAATATTATTTTGGAGAGACTGTGGCTTAATTATTGAAAAATGAAAAAAGGAAATATTAAGACAATTATTAAATTAGAGTTGATTATTAATCCCAGAGAGATAATTACAAAGGCTTGAGGCAATTCATCTTGTTTGAAATAGGTCTTAACTTGATTAAGTTGTAGTTGTCAGTCCTATGGTTGTTACTGCAAAGATTTTTATTATTCTGCAAAGTAGGAAATGCTTCTCTGAATCTGAGCCTGAATATTTGTGCCACAGGTGAGCTGGATCCTGTGCAAAGGATTGCCAGAATAGGGGAATAATCTGCCCGTGCTCCAATTAAAGGCAAACTTCTCAGAGTGAGTACTAGTTCTACCACAGCAACAATAAATATATCTATAGAAAACAATAAATAGAATTAACATAATAAAATATACATTAAATATATGTCAAAGCTACATAAAATGTAGTTTTATTTCAGAAGCTGGCAGGTTATATTGAGCATGAAAGGCACATTTTGTAGTGTAATCAAATGATTGTAGTGATCCTGAAGAACTCGGTAGTAAAGTGCCACAGAAATGTGTCCCCCTAGCACTGCTATTGTGGGTATGAGCAAGGAGATGGCTGAAGGCACTTTAACCCTTCAGTCTGCAACTGAGATACTCAGCAATGGGCACTTTCAGTGTATTTTCCTGCATCCCTCTGGATTGGGTGTTGGTTAAACTGTGTCATGGGAAATACGAAGGATCTGGGAACATTAGGAACGTGCTTAAATGTGGTTTGGTTTTAAATCACTTGTGAAACAGCCTTTTTTCATTTTTCTTTTTTTTTTTTTTTTGGCTATTTGACTCATAAATACCAACTGAAATTCCTGTTTCTGGGGAAGTGGAAGTGATGGAGATGCACTTCAGTGCTTGCTGGTTGCAGGAGGGCTGCAGCCTGGTGCAGTGCAGCACCAGGGACACTGTCTGCTCTGGGTCAGCACATGGGGTTTTGAAGAGGACAAGGAGGGTATTGTCACTTGAATACTCCCCAGCAAGGTGAAAATATATCCCTGTTTTCCCTAAGGGTGGGTATTTCAGTGCATCCAGTGCAGAGAGGATGAATGTTCCCTGCTTCCTTTCCTGAAAGCATCAGTTTGACAGAAGAATCCTGGTTCTTGTGCTCAGTCACTTTTCATCTTTAAATTCAAAGGGCATTATTTATAACCCCCCTTTTGGAAATTCACAAAAAAGAGCTTAATTTTCTTCTCAGCTTAATTTATTTTGGTGTATCCATAGAAACACTGAGGATGCTCAATGCCCATCGTGGGCTCAATGTCCATTGTGGTCCTGTCCCCTCAGTCCCTCCCCAAATCCTGAGGGGAGAAACATTTCCTCCAGGATGTGCAATAAACACTGTTTAACTCAGATTGAGCAAATCCACAACAGGTTTCTCTTCGTTGACAGCCTTTATGATGAAGTGCTGCAGACTTTCTCTGTGCAGGTGGAGATAGAGGGTACCAAGAAGGCTCGGATGGACAGAGGAGAGGAAAAATTCAACAGAAAGGTAGAATATCAGGATTCTGGTGTAACTCTCTCTCTCTGCCTTGGCAGAGAGCAGCTTTTCTGCCAACAGGAGCTGGGGGAATTGCTGTGGGGCTGGACATGGGCCCTCATGGACCCTAAACTTGTCGTGGTAGTTGTGCCCTGAGTGCAGGGAGAGGGGATACAGGGGAAGGTGTGTGCTGGACTCGTGAATGTGTTTGTGTCCAAGGAGGGGAATGGAGCTGGGGAAGGGACTGGAGCAGGAGGGGCTGAGCCTGGAGCAAAGGAGGCTCAGGGGGGACCTTCTGGCTCTGCAAGTCCCTGCCAGGAGGGGGGAGCCCGGGGGGGTCGGGCTCTGTTCTCAGCAAACAGGGACAGGAGCAGAGGGAGGTTCAGGGGGGACAGCAGGAGGGATTTGTGCCTGGAAAGGGTGGTCAGGCCTTGGCAGGGGCTGCCCAGGGAGGGTTGGA
>JAWWMO010000025.1:1169259-1181158 GCA_035047845.1 Dendrocincla fuliginosa | reverse complement strand
TCCAAGGCCAGGTTGGACGGGGCTTGGAGCACCCTGGGCTGGTGGGAGGTGTCCCTGCCCATGGCAGGGGGTGGGATTGGATAGGCTTTGAGGTCCTTTCCAGCCCAAACCAGTCTGGGATTCTAAGTATGTATTTAATACTTTGAGGAGTGGAGGCATCTGCAGCTTGTGCTGCTCTTATTTGAAGTTGTGAACTTTTGCTTCAAGGTGCCCATGTGATGCTCCCGAGGTTGTCTGGCTGGAGAGGAGATTGGATGCTGATGCCAATCTCTTTTGGACAGCTGAAGGGTCTGTGATTTGGCCTCCAATCTGCTTTGCATGAAGACTTTGCTCCCTTCTCGCTTGTGCTTTGCCAAGTCCATTATCCACCTTGGTTGGCAGTTTGCAAACTGCAGCCACCCGTTATCACAAGATGTTGCTCGTGGATTTTTCCAGGTTCTCCTCACTGGTGAGCACTTATAAAACATCTGCAAACAGCAAGAGGAGCTGGCACAGCCCCTTGTGCTGGCAGATGACATCTGCAACTCTGGCAGATGATGACTGGCACAGAGGAGCTCTGCTGAGCTACTGGACAACATCCAGAGGAGGAGAGTTTGGAGAGATCACCTCTAAAATTCTCTCAGGTTACCACGAGGAAAAAGGAAATCCTGAAGAGCTCTGGCCTGCAGAAAGGTAGGACAAACATATTTAAAATAAACCAAGTATTTTTCTCCAGCAGCAGTGAAGTGGAAAAGTGCTGGAGCTGGTGAGAGGGGGTGCAGGTGCACATGGAGCTCGTGCAGTTGGGTGTCTCCATGGCCTCCAAGGCATCTGCAGTAGAGGCTTTATCTGTGTTGTTACAGCAATGCTGTGACTCTTGTTATGCGCCTCAGAACGCAGTCTGGCTCTGGAATTTGCAGTGCAGAGTCCCTGATTTCTTCCATATTCAAAAATTAATTCAATTACATGCTGATCTTTGTGCTTTCAGACGTGGCTCATCTTCGTGGTTGTGGGAATAATTCTGCAGAATAGAATGGAATGTGCATGAAAAGAGAGACTTTACACACCCAATTCCCATTTGCTGCAATCGTGGGTGCGTGGTGGGCAATAAATACTGTGATCAGTGCAGGACTAGGACTTGGGATGGCTGCTTTTAGCACTTCTCATATCTTAAGTTATAATGGCTGTAGAGGGCTGTCATATTTGGTTTTTTTGCAAGTATTCTTTAATATATCTGAAATATCTCCTATTTCTTCTTATAGCTCCTTACACCCAGTCTGGGTGAGTGCTCCTTTGGAGACTGGAGATATGCAAAGGATGCAGCAGCACTTGCCTAGTTTGGAACTGTGTGATTTATGTTTGCTGCCTGCAAATGCTTTGCCCCACTGAAGAGCTGCCTCAGAAAGCCATTAAAGTCAGGCAGCTCTTCTTTTCTATGGCTCTCCCGTCCCTGAGAGGAACAGCAAGGGCTGCCAGAGCCAAATTCTGAGAAGAAATGGCTCAGGGCTCACTGGGGTGCCCACGCACTGTGACCCCATGAACTGCACCCTGCACAAGGGCTTGTTGGTAACCACAGCCTGGCGGGTCATTACCCCACCCTGAGATTGTGAATTGTAAAAGAATTCCTTTGTGTCTTTCTTCCCGACATCCCTGCTAATGGTGGTTTGTTCCCTGAGGCTGATGGATCAGAGATCTCCTGCCTGGGATGGCTCAAAGTCCAGTTTAACTTGTGCTCCCTCGAAGTCATTTCACACGGTTTTAAAAGACATTTTCTCCAAAGGAACTGTTAATCTCTTGGCCACTTTCTCTGAGGTTAATCATGCTGAAAGGTGCCCTGGCACCACGTACACATGGTCCACTGGGGCATGATGCCCACCGTGTGGTTCTGGAGGAGAAAGGGGTGGCCTCCTTTGAACAGGGAGGAGTGATGATGGCACAGCTTACAGCTGAGCTACTTCAGGGGCTGCGTGGATCTCGGGGGCACAATCCTTTCCAGAGCTCCTTTCCTCTGCAGCTCTGCTCTTGTGAAACCAAAATTCCTCTTAATGTAACTTTTAGTTATTTCTCTGTGGGGAAAGTGTACAGCAGCAGGTAGTCACAGAGAAATAAGCTAAATGCCAGGGATTTTGCAGAGATGATGATGTGAGATCTTAATGCCATTCCTGGTTATTATTTTTAGGATTGAGACCAGATTGAATAAAGGAAAATTGTGGAGGAAGGCAAGGATACAGACCTCTAAGGATGTGGTAAACATCTAAAAGAATTTATTGTATCTAATGATTTCAAACTATTTCATGCACTAAAAGGGCAAAGGAAAAAGAAATTAGAGACGAAGGCAATAGAGCATTTCCTTACAGAAATCTTTGTGTAATGTATCTAAATGCACGAGTTTCAATGACCTTAAGGTAGAAAATGAATTTATTAGTGTTTGTAATATTGCCAAGCTCAGAGGCAGAAGGTTAAATTGAATTAAAAAGTCCAAAATTTCATGTTGTTAGAAAATTTGTCCAGTGTGTCTGTCACAAATGCTTTTAGTCATGCTTAGTTCCCTTCACTCTGGGTTTTTTCCAGCCCCTCAGGTCCCTGAAGGGAAGTTTTTGTCCCTTACAGTATTTGGTTAGGGCAATGTTAAATGTGCAGTACTGAAGTGCAGATGGAGTGTAAGCAGAAGGGAAATGGAAAACAAAATCAACCTCAGACTCTTGTGAAGATTCTGAGAAAAGGAACAACTCTCAGCCCTTGTGCTCCCCTGTCTGGTGGCAGAGGTGCTAAATCGTGTCCTTGTCCCTTGGAATCTGAGGGATGGCCTGGCAGAAATATGGCCCAAATCATCTCACAGATCTCTAATTTCTGTCTCCTGGGCACAGCAGCCTCGTGCTGTAAAAGCCTTGCCACCAGCCCTCCTCTGCCCACAGCCCTGGCATCAGGGCACGGTCCTGCCTCGGTGTGCCCAGATCCTGAGAGGGGGGGACACGCCATGAATCCCTGCAGAGACATCCCAAATACAAGAATCACTTGCCTCCAGCTGGGAAAAAAGCACAGTGTGATTATGTAGGAGCAAATGCAAGATGTCATGGGAGCGACAGCAGGGAAGGAGAAGCCCCGACCCCTGGTGCCTGCAAATTCATCACGGGCTGCCTGCGAGTCTGCTTTCATTCCTCATCGTGAGTGGGTCTGGCCTTTGCAGGGAAGCACTGCTTGGCATCTCATGGTGTTTGCTGGCCAGAAGGGAAACAGGCTTAGCACAGCAGGGAGTTTGTGCTGCTGGAACCTTGAGCTGGAAACCTGTCACACCTTGGAAGAGAGGGCATCTCCTGCCTGCCCCAGGTGGGCTCCACCCCATACACTGACTTCATGGAGAACACCGAGTGTGGAATGATCCAGTCTGTTTACTTGTCACCCAGAATGTCCCTAAAGACACCTCCCAGGGAAAAACCACATCTCATTGTCTCTTCTCTCAATCAGTAGAAAACTGACCTTGGTGGTTTGGTCTGCTGTGGCCCCAAGAGCATCAGCCCCAGGTTCTGCCCCAGCACTGTGTCCCTGAGCAGAGCCAGGAGCGTGTGTGGAGATGTGTCCTGAGCTGTGTGTCCATCTGATCCTCTTCCCCAGCCAAGGGGAGAACTGGAGAGCTCAGTGATGTGTCTAGACCTTGTCCAACCCACAGCACCAGGTTTTACAGGCAGTCAGTGGGTGGCTGTAGCTCACATCAGCTGACGTGGCTGGGCTCCAGCTGCTGATCCAGAGGGTGTCCATTAGCCCTGCTGGCCAGCAGGTCAGCTGCCAACATCTGCATCACTTGGTTTCTCATCAGCTGCTGTTGAATACTCCCTAGGTTAGATAGTTCCTGAGGAGAAGCCATTTGTACATCAATAATCTGGAAGGAGAAGTTTCCAGATCTCATGCCTGGAAGATGATGGCAGGAGTGCCCCAGAACCAGCTTGTTCACTGTGTGTTACTGACAGGCCCTCAAGGACTTGTGCTTTATAAGCAGCTGGTGGTTCCCAAAATCATTTGTGAGGCTTGGCTGAGTGTGATTGCTTGGCTTTGTGGATATTTAGATCAAACTGATGCACTCCTCTTGCAAGCCAGGGCTTTTGATTTCTCTTGGATTCTTGCTTATTTCCTTTTATTAATTTATATTTCATAATTTGTAGCAAATTTATAATCGTAGAATTACAGAATGGTTTGGGTGGGAAGGGACCTCAAAGCCCATCCAGTGCCACCCCTGCCATCTAACCCCACCCTCTCGAAGTTAAAGGCTATAAAACTGTCCTTTATTTTCCCCCTAATGTCATGTTTCAAAGTATAATCTACAGCAGGGAAGGTGTTTCATTTGCATTTTGACTATTTCTGAGAGTGTTTGCTTTCCAGGAGAGCATGTCCCAGGGGAAGCAGCACATGTGTCTTGGAGGTGAATAGACAGCCAGTTCCAGTGCAGTTAGTCCAAGGAGCAGAGGAAACTTGCTTCTACATCATTCTATTTTTCACTGTACTGAATAATACTTCATTATGAGAGGCTGCCCAACACTCCTGGGAATGTAATGGCATTATCACCTTAAAGGAGCTATAAGAATAGTCACTTACCTTACATTTATATAATACTCTTCATTTGCAAACGCCTTGGGAACATCAGTTACTCCTTATGCAACATCTGGAATGCAGATAATGGTTATTGGATCCATAAAGCAGCTGAGAAAGAAAAAGGGAGGCGTTGAGCTTTATAAAATGCTAAATATTATATGCACATTCTCAACTCTGCTGTTGTTTTACAGAGCTATTCATGTCAAAGATCAGTTTTATGTCAGAGTGCAGGCTGAGGATCAGTGATGGTACAACAGCAGCATTTCAAAAGTGCCCAAATGTCTGTGAAATTGGATGGAACTTTCTCCCACCAGTGCCCAAATTGTTTGAAAAAAGGAATGTATCTATTGCAGCAGTTCTTAGAAATGTATGTATGGCCTTCGCATTAGGCACTTTTCATTTGGGATTCAAAAGACAAACTGTTTTCACTTACCAGTGCAGCACTTGCATAGGAAGTTATAAACTCAGTGTATTTGACCCAGTGCTTGAGTTCCGAAGCTGTTGGGCCCCTCCCTTTAAAATATGCTGAGTGATTCTCCCAGATCGCTGGGAAGCTTCTGCTCTGATGTTGTGTCACGGGTTATTTTCAAGGAACAAGTCAAAAACTCCTCAGCAGGGCATTGCACCAAAGAATAATTTGGAGGGCTCGAGCCTCAGCCCTGGGTGTTCCCTAATCCTGAGGGGATGCTCCTGCCCAGGGCTGTGCTGGCTCAGGGGCTCTGGAACTGCAGGGGGGGCTCAATGAGGTCCCTTCAGCAGTTCCTGAGCTGACAGCAGATTCAGGAGTGGGGTGTGCAGTGACAGACACCTTTGGAGCAATTCCCCTAGTGAAGAGGAGCAATATCTGCATGAAGTTAAAATTTAAGATGTTACTGATGAATAACTTCTCTGTTTTATGAGCTGGTTTCCAGTCCCTTGGGAGTTTCTGTATTATGAGAAATATTTTTGTGATATTGCTCTTGCTGTGTATATATATGTGCATATATATTTTTTTATATATATGGTGTGCCCTATCACCTGTAGTGACAGGACAAAGGGGAATGGCCTTGAGCTAAAGGAGGGATAGATGTAGATTTTGTTATTGTTGTCTCACTGAGAACCAGCCTGAGGATTTTCATTGTTTCCATTCTGCACAACTCCTGGTGACATGGGGCGGGGTCCCTGGGGGGCACAGGTGACACAAACATGATGTACTTCAAATTAGAGGTGTTGCTTTAGTTGGTAAACATTTCCCATATTTATTGGAGGTATCAAATGACAGATACTGTTTTAGGAATCTCAATGTAATTTTTGGACAAAATTGCAATGAAACCCTTCTGAGTAAGGTTTTCTTTCACTAATAAGATGCTTTTACTTGATGCTACTTCCCTCACAAGTCTTGTAAAATTCTTGCTGATTTTAGGGGGAGTTCTGTGAAGTACAGGTTAGCTGAGGATGCTGAGTGGAGCCCTTGGTTGTCTCTGTGATGGAATTTAGTCATAACACAAAGTACCTGAAGCTGCTGTGCCTCAGCCCAGCCAGAGAAAAGAACAATTGCTTGGGTTTTGCCTATCTAAGGGAAAACATGGAAAGTATTTCAACAAACAGCCTATGGCAGCACAAAGGCTGTTAAAGAAGAGTTGATGAGTTTTCCTTGTTTAGGCATGAAAGAGGAGTGGACTGGTTGTTGTCTTTCCTGAGGTTTGTAAGTTGTGTGCACTGAATTGAGTGTTAACTGTGCTGCACATGGGGAGTGTTTCCGAGCTGGCAGCACGTGTGTCTTCCAGGGATGTCATTAGATTTTGGAATTCTCATTATGCTGATGATAATTCTGAATTTAGCAATTGATGCTAAATAATACATATTAATTAGAGAGTGCAGTTTTTCTGTGTTGGCAGGAATAAGTTTCCAGAAAAGCTGTTCATTACTGGTGTGTGGTGGTTCACTTTTGTCAAGCAGTCTTTGCTCAGTTATCTGTGGGCTGGAGCTGGGGACTCGTTAGGGTGTAATAAGTTGCCAACCCACGTCTCTCCCCGATCCTGTGTGTTATTTACCCTTCACTGGTAGAACTGAACAGCCCATTTGGAGGCTGCCTTGAGCCAAGGTCAGGCTTGAAGGCCACCCAGCTCAGTGAGACCTTGGCAGCTGCAGGGCACAGGGGCTCCTGGTGGAGTGCAGACCTCAGGACAGCCAGACCCCACGCTTTGAATGCCTGTGAGCCTCCGTATCTCACGGTGTTTGGCCAGCTTTGTCAGCCCATGCAGTACATTGTCACCCACTTTGACTGCCTGACTCTGCTTCCTTCAGTTTACACCGGGAGTTTCCTGGAATGCTGCCCTTTGCCAGTGCCCTGATAATCTGAATGTGAGTAAGCATTTGTTTCGAAAGCCAATATTTAGATACAGAGCTGCCTGTTTGTATTTCCCCCCCTGAGGCTCTAATGGCTTTGTTTACACCAGAACTCAGCCCAGACCCTTTGTCCTTGTCCTGTGCTGCTGTTAATCCTCCCCCCTGGGACCCTGCAGAGTCCTGAAAGCTGGAGGGCTTTGGAATAAACAAACTCAGCAAGTGCAGGCAGTGTGTTTGCAAGGTGTTCCCGTCTTTATTTATCTTCTGCAGGATGTTAAATAAATCTCCAGTTCTTCACTGTCAGAAACCTGTATCATTTAGAAGCGTGAGACTGTGGCTGGCTGGGATTGTTCAGCCTGGAGAAGGCTCCAGGGAGACCTCGGAGCACCTTCCAGCAGTTAAAGGGGGATTATAAAAGAGACAAAAAGAGTGGCTTTATACACAGGCAGATAGTGACAGGATGGGGGATGGTTTTAAGCTAAGAGGGTGGATTTAGATGAGATATTGGGAAAAAATCCTTCCCTGGGAGGGTGGGCAGGCCCTGGCACAGGGTGCCCAGAGAAGCTGTGGCTGCCCCTGGATCCCTGGGAGTGTCCAAGGCCAGGTTGGATGGGGCTTGGAGCACCCTCGGCTGGTGGAAGGTGTCCCTGCCCATGGAATTGGATGGGCTTTGAGGTCCTTTCCAACCCAAACCAGTCTGGGATTCTGTGAGTAACAGGTGTTGAAATTGCAATTGACTCCTTCAAATGATGAGATGCCTTCATAGACATCTCATAGTGACAGCAGGAGCTGTCACTTCTAAAAGAAAACAAACTCAAACCCAACAGAAACCAAATGAAATCAAGTTCTGAATTGTTTGCTCTCCTGTGCAACTTCCTTGCTTGTTCTCCCAGCACCTGCTGTTGTGAATTCCCAGGCAGTAATGGGAAGAGCAGGTTTTCCTTTGGCTGCCTCTGCTCGGGTGCCACGGCCACTGCAGGTTTGGGGGCTGCAGCCCCTGCCCAGCCCTGCCCCCTGGGCTGTGCCCCCTGGCATTCCCAGGAAACAAGTGCAGCCAGTTGGCAATGCCAAAGCCTAGCTGTGCTGGCAGAGCTGTGTCTGGGCTTGCTGATTGCTGTGGGACATTCCTTGTGTCTTGTCAGGGTAAGTGTTTCGTGGGAAAGGCTGGAGGAGCTGGGGGTGAGGAGGGGCAGGTGTCGGTCCAGCTCTGCCTTTGGGCTCTCTCATTTTCCCAGTGAAGGGCCCCAGTGAAGGAGGAATTTGAGGGTCACCTTTGAGGCTGTGAGAGAAGTGTGTGATGTGATACCGTTTTGAAATGGCTTCTGTGCTTGTCTAGAAAAATATATAAAATCCATGAGCTGAGTCTTCCCCAATGTGGCAAAACAAAGCATTTTCAGCTCTGAGTTCCCTGTAAGTGATTTCTGTGTTAATAACATGTCACCTCCTCTGCCTCTTCTCTCCTCAACTGCACCATCCAAGGCAGCTCAACTGGGAGCTGGAGCTCCATTTAGGAGGTTGCACATGCCAGTGAATGTGCATTTCCAGCACAGGCAGGTGAGGATTTCAGAAGGGGATTTTAGGAAGAAAGGCAATGTCAGGCAGCGTTTGCTGATAAAAACCAGTTAACTCCTAAGAAATAAACACTGGCAGGAAACTATTTGGGAGTTAAATTACAATCATTAAGAGTTAAGACTGAAATCCCTGGTTGTCAAGATTAATTAGTTAATACAATTCTTAAGAAGACTATTACAGAGTTCCTTTTCCTGACATTCTCTCTCTGGTACTTATATATTAATTTTAATAACGATAATGAGAATATGATGCAGAAAAATGGTTCTTCTGTGATTGTTCCTCCAGTGTGGGCTGGGGCTGTGAAGGACATCTGAGGTGCTTTTAAATGTTGTCCATTTTGCTATTTGCTATAAGTGTTGTCTGTTTGCTACTACACCAGAACTCTTATTTACAGGTTATTAAGTTACTAAGTCCTTAATGCATTTTACCTAAACTTAAAAACTTGAATTCAATTTATATTTTGCACCTCATTAAGTAGATAAGCTTAGCATGGTGTGTCACCTGTGCAGCACTTTTCTCACTGCCCAAATCCCTCATTTCAACACTTTGAAAACTCCTATTAAGAGCCACATTCAGTTTCTGCTGTTTCACAAATAGAACCACGTACCCAGCCGTCGCTTTTCTCAGCACTGTGAATATGTACAGGAAACTTTAAATACTTCCTTTAGGTTTCTATTATTTTTTTTGAGCTGCCTGGTAGGAGGATGCAAACGTGGCCCATATAAAAGATCCTTCATTTTCATTTAATTGCTAAACATTTTCACTACAGTGCAGTTATTATTTGTTTGGCTTTTTATTGCCTTCTCCTGCACCTTCCACCAATGAGTCAGGGAGTACACAATAACAGCAGGAATTATATCCCTTCCTGTCTCCTGGGTGTATTCCAGATCCATGTATGACACATTCATCGGGCTGATAGGGAGTTTTGAGTACCTTAAAAGGTGATGTTAGAAAAGGCATTTCTGAATATTGTTTGTCAAAGAAGACACAAAACTTCTCCAAGTGAGAGCTGGAGAATTCACTGCCTCTTGCCAGCACAAAAATACCACCAGCTTGTTTTAGGACCCCCTGGCTGGTGGAAGCAGGTCTTAAATGCTGAAATCCTGCACCCAGACAGGCAGTACAGGGAGGGTAAGTGGATTTTGTTTCTGTGTGTGCTGCTGGAACTCAAAAGTTGGATTTGGAGCAGTTTGGAAGGGGTTATTCCAAATCTGGCTGAGTTCACACAGAGGTTTTTCATTGGTTCCAACAGGTTATGGATCCTCTTAAATCAAGCCACAGTGACATTCCAGACCTTGAAATGGTTCTCTAAATTACAGCATTACAGGGAAGAAACGTTCTTACTGTGGGGTTTATATCTGATTTATTTACCTTCTCAGGAGAGTCAGGAAAGGAGAAGGACTTTCATATGCTGAGTCAAACAAAAGCATCCCAAACTTTGAATTGTTTTGCTCTTTGGCTACTTCTGAAACCCACAGCACATATTTTGAACCTGTCTCGGGCTCGTATCTCTGTTCTGGTAGGTGTTAGCTGGTGAGAAGTAGTGATGTGATTCCATAAAGACTGAAAATTTTGGGCTGAGTCCACCCACAAGCCCCTCCTGCAGCTGTGCTTTTGATTCGCTTTGTGAAGCTGAAGTCGTTCACAGTTGTGATGGTCTCTCCTGGTTTCAGCAGCAATGATGGAGCAAGTGTCTCTCCTCTTGTCCCCAGCTGCTTCCTGTGACCTTCCAAATATTTTATGGAATATGAAATATGTTTCTATAATGTACAACTATTTTAGAAGGCTTATTAACATTTTATATAGTGTACAATGTCTGAAAGTAATGGTCCAATTATTTATGTGACAAGATGTCCCTGACAATGTTCATATCTATGCTGACTGTTTTAATAAGGCACTAAAAAATACTATAACCCTCTGCTGCTAATGCTTTTCTGGGTACCAGTCCTCAGCTACAGCCGTGCTGCAGTTTAATTTAACATCCACATTAAATCCATTTCTTTTGAGTGAGTAGTCTTAGTGTCATTAAATAGTAACAGTAAATCAAAGGTGAATCTTTTCACACACAAATCACACACTCACAATGAGAACTGCAGTAACACAACAGGGAATGACAGGCATGTGCTGTCGACATCACTCCATATTTAAGAGCTCTGAGAAGTGCATTTGTCCAGTGAAACAACAAGTCAGTCCAGGATTAGGCTCATCTGGAGCAAATGTTGCTCAGACTGGGGGAGTGCCCAGCCCTGGAGGTGCCCAGGGAAGGACTGGCCGTGGCACTCAGAGCTCTGGGCTGGGGGACAAGGTGGGCATCGGGCACAGGGTGGGCTCCCTGGGCTGGGAGGGCTTTTCAAACCTCCATGACCCTGTGATTTACACAGGGCATTTTCACTAGAACCTCTATCAGATGATATCAAAGGTCATCTTTGTTGCCAACCTGGCCTACTGGTTGCATTACAGTATGAAAAGATCACATGATTTTTCTAAAAAAGCCAATGTTTTTTCAAGCATTTTCAACAATTTGGAAGTTGTTTTATGATCATCTTTTCTGTAGCTGGGTAAGAACCTTCCATCTGTCCAGAGAGATAAATAGAGATGTTTTGCCTCAAAGTCTGAACATTCTAACCATGAGAAAAAGACATGTGTTTTAAGTTTGCCCTTAGAAATGCAGAAAGATGTGGAGGTGCATTTGTTTGACAGTGAGGAAATGAATAAATAGATTAAATAAAACCTTCCTGAAAAGTAGAAGATACTGATAGAGGACATGAAATGATTTTAAAAATGTTCTGAAAATGATTCTGTTAAGTTCCAGCTTTAAAAACAAAGCGGGGAAATAATTATTTTAATATTGTGGAGGGGAAAAAAAGGAATAGCTATTAAGCAGTGCTGTCAAATCAAATAGATGGTGGGTTAGTTTTCAGGAATCAACCTGTAAATCTAAGACAAAAATGAGCTCTGATGTTATTCCCATTAATGAATATTGGCAAAAACCAAAGCAGTTTGATATTACTGATAAAGGCAGAGTAAATTAAACACCTCCAGCTCAATTAGCTCTGAAAGGTGTCTCGCTCTGTGCTGTCAGGATGAGTTGTCTGGGAAGAAAGCAATTGCAAAGTTATTGATTGGCCTTTGGTGTTACCCCACTGGTCAGAGGGACGTGGCAGGGTTTCTGGGAAGCTTGGGAAGGATGTGGACCTAAAGTTAGGAAAACAGGAAGGAAGTGAGTGGGAAGTGTTACTGTGTCTGACCACAGTGGGGCAGCTGGGGGGACAGGTGGCATTTCTCTGATCTGTAAGAGCAGAAGTCAAGACCTGTCCATGAGATCAGAGGGAATGGAAGGGGCTAATATCCATGGAAATAAGGGGCAGGGAACCACAGAATCCCAGACTGCCTTGTGTTGGAAGGGACCCTACAGATCATCTCATTCCACCCCCTG
>JAWWMO010000025.1:1144518-1169243 GCA_035047845.1 Dendrocincla fuliginosa | reverse complement strand
CCTTGTCCCCAGTCCCTCTCCAGCTCTCCTGGAGCCCCTTCAGGCCCTGCAAGGGGCTCTCAGGTGTCCCTGGAGCCCTCCCTTCTCCAGGTGACCCCCCAGCTCTCCAGGCTGGCTCCAGAGCAGAGGGGCTCCAGCCACTGAATTACAAAGGGTTGCAGATGATCTGCTGGGTTCTGACTCCAGTTCTCCTCCCCTGGTCATCCATACAGAGCAGGGAGCTCATGGTGGGTACAATAGAGCCATAATTCCAAAGGAAAATGATTTTTCCACATAAGCACTGTCGGAGCCATCACCTTTACCTGTTGCTCTCAGGAAATCTGATGATGGAGCTGACAAATATGGGAGGTGGAAACAGTTTTCTTTGCTTATTCATGACCTCCCTATGGTTTTACAGATGTCTCAGAAACAGGAGGGCAACACAGAGTCTTCACAGCTCAGGAAGGGGCTCCCCACCAGTCCTAAGGACATTCCCATCTTTGAGGCACAAGGCTTTGTGGGGTCTGAGCAGCACGAGGGGGTGATCAGCCCTGCAGCCCTGGGCGAGGAGCAGGAATAGTGACCACTGGGCTCCCGTTTTGGACAGGAATAGTGACCACTGGGCTCCTGTTTTGGACAGGAATAGTGACCACCAGGCTGCAGTTCTGGAGCAGGAATAGTGACCAGGCTCCCGTTTTGGAGCAGGAATAGTGACCACTGGGCTCCTGTTTTGGAGCAGGAATAGTGACCACTGGGCTCCTGTTCTGGAGCAGGAATAGTGACCACCAGGCTGCAGTTCTGGAGCAGGAATAGTGACCACCAGGCTCCAGTTCTGGAGCACTCAGCACTCGGTTCTGGGATTCTGGAGCTTTGTGCTTTCTGGTGGCGAGACGTGTTCCTTGTGCTGCTCTCAGTGCCACACGCCAATTAGAGAGCAAAGAGCACACGTGGAGTTCCTACAAAACTCATTTAGCGCATGGGTAATTACCATCATCCCGGATTTACTCTTCTCAGAGCAATTAGTCAGCCTGCCTAGAAAAAATAAAAAAAAATATCTAAGTCCGTCTCCCCGTTTCTGTGGCCGTATTTCAGCAAGTGGAATTAACTGCGGACAGGAGTTTTAGTGTCTGATTCAAATCACTTTTAAAATTTAATGAGTTTGCATCTGTGCCACCCATGTGCTTGAGCACTTGTCTGTTGCCCGAGTTATTTTGGGCCTCAGAGGCTGATGAGAGAACATCTGTGCAGCGGCAGTTCTGCACTGGAGGGGCCCGAAGCTGAGGTTTTAACATGGGTTCAGTGAGGGTTTTGGGGGGACCAACCACGCTTCTGCAGATGCCCGTGTTTGATTAAGAGTTACTTAATCTAAGATTGCATGGTGAATATTTTTATTTTCTTTTCCTCTTGAGGCTGTTGTATGTATTTATATCACAATTTGTCCTGGGGGTTTTTGGAGTGAAAGTCTGATCCTGAAGCAACTTAAGAGTGCTCGTTGTAAGCAAGGCACAACTTCATTGATGGTGGTCAGTGTGAGTACCTGAGGTGAGTTCTTCATGTTGGTTATTACACAAAAGTGCCGTTTAAGAAGTATTTAAATGAGAAAGGCAGAAGGAGAAATGCTCGATTTAATCAGTTTTAAGAAGAGCTGAAGGCAGGAAAGGGAGTTAATATGAAGTAGGGAGTTAATATGAAGTTTTGGTTGGTCTAAGTGCAATAGGTCTTTCAGAGAGTAAACAGCTGATTATCTGAACGTGGGGCATGAATTGGTCCCAGCTATCCCAGTATGACTAAGGCAGCTGTACAAGAACTAAATAAGAACCCATTTTAATGGTTATAAATTAAGTAAATTCTGTAGTGTTTTGTTTCCTGTGGAAATCCATGAACATCTCTGTGTGACTGACATCCCCCCCCCCCCTAAATTCACAACAGTGTCTGTGGCAGCAGGTAAGAAGTCCTGTAGGACACACTGGCTTTGATATTAAAATGGGGTTTTCTGTGGTGATCTAAGGTACTACTGGTGTTACAATAATAAAACTCCAGTCCTGGGAGTTATCAATTATTTTAAAATTACCTGTGGGGGAAAGTGGGAAGTTAAATATTATGGGAAGGGATTTTCTCTTGCTTTTCCTGTGGGGTAATGTTCAAATGGCATCTGACACTCTGGAGGTGTGACATAAAACATCTTAGCAGACTTTCATGTAATTTTTGGCCGCTCTAAGTGTAGAAACCTTGGGTGACTTGTAGCAGTCAGTGCAAGTTTAAAACAATTTTAGAGAAGTGTCATGTTGGCTGTGATTTTGTGACCTTCACTGACGGGTTTTCCCTCCATTTCAAAGGAAACGCTCTGATTTCTGTGGCTTTACAATAAAGTAGCACGAATGCAGCCAGAGAACACTGCAGCCATTTAGAGACCCTCAGCATTTTTAAGATAAAAATACATGGTTTCATATAACAATGGAGTATTTTCATGTAGTCCTTTGACACTGCAGTCTGCCTGGATAAATTTCTCCAATTGGCTGCTTTACATAGTAATAAATTTAGTTATTACTGGATTATTGATGATATTTTCCCCTTTATTTCAACCATGACATTGACCATAAAGAAAAGCACAAGTCAATGATTTGAAATGCTTTATTCAGGATGTTTCTGAGCCCCCTATCTGTGGGCTTTAATGAGATGTCCCAGACACTAACAAAGTGTGCTTTTCCAGGGGAAATCACATAAAAACCAGCAGCACAAAAGCAGCTTGATGTGGTAAATATGATCTTGGTGAAACACTGGTGAGCTGGACGTGTTTAAAAGTGTACAGCCATTTAAAATCAAGTTACAAGTGAATTAGGTAACAGCAGCTTTGCCTCATTTCAGCTCCAGCATAAGCACCAAGCTGTGGATTTCACCGAAATGCAAGCACAGGACTCCAACAGGTACCGGCCAACCTGGGTTTGTGTTCTTTGGCTCCATAAAAATTTCATCTTTTCCCCCTGAATTCTGTTTTTCTTGGAGCAATCACAGTTGCAGTTTGCTGGCTCCATAAGGGGGCTTGATTGATTTTTATGCTAATCCTAAATGAAAGACAGCTGTTGTCCCCCAGCTTCTGCAGAGCTAATCCAGCTCATAAGGGCTTGGGAACAGCCACAGAATGAAGTTACCATTTAGAAGGGATTTCAGCTGGCACGGGGTTTATAACCCTGAAATACTGTGGGTTTTCCCCCCTTTTTGGCAGGTTAATGACACCTGCAGGCTGGTACTCAGAGGGATTTGCACCAGTGCAGTGGGGAGTGGGATGGGATGGAATAGGATGGGGGTGCTGATGAGGGAAGGATGTGATGGAAGGACTTCAGCACCCCAGCCAGATTTGGAGGGAGAGCTGGGATTTGGGCAGCAGCAGTTCCTTTGCACACTTTGCTACAGGGGGCAAAAGTCTTTCAGGGATTTTAACACTGTTTAAGCCCTTTCAGCATCTCTCACCCGGCCAGAGCAGAGCGAGTGATCCCCTGATGAGGGGGGCGTTTACAGAACACTCTAAACTGGATTTGTTCCCACAAACGTTGTGTAAAAAGGTGGGTGTTCTTTTATTGAACACTTGTAGCCTGAGGGGACAGTTTATACTACATTATGACACTTGTAGTAATAAGTCAGTGCTATTCACTTCCAAATGATGAATGGTAGGGGCTTTTGTGTATCCAGAAAAAAGCATTATGGAATTATGGATCATCCACCAGCTAATGATCACTCTTTGGTGATATATTTATTTATTTGTTTACTGTGATATCCTGATGGGGCTCTGAGTAACCTGCTCTAGTGGAAGGTGTCCCTGCACATAGAACAAGGCTGGAACTAGATGGTCTTTAAGGCCCCTCCCAGCCCCAACCATTCCATGGTTCTCTTTATACCTTTCCAGGACACGTGGGTGTATCTCCATTTCCCTCCCAATTAACTAATTAGCTCTGCATTCACGTGCCACACATTAACTGCCACACACAATCCTGAGCGCAGAATTAACTTCTTCATTTAGTGCCTGCAACACAATTAAACCTCAACATAAGCAGGGCAGACTTTAGTTATTAATCCTCCCATGAGCAACTGTAATTATTTTTGCCAGCACTAATTTCATTTGCATATGTATTGTGGAGCTGCAAAGCACAGTGAACCAAGAGGAGGTTTTGGGTTTAGCTGAGTTAAGCAGCACTGCCGAAGCACTCTGAGTGTGGTGGGGAAAGTGCTAATTTAAAAGAGGGAGAGAAGCAGCAATGCACTGACATAAAAAAGCAAATTAACAACTTTGAGTGTTTGTCATCTCTGTTTGTGAGGAGTTTCCTGGGAGATGGTTGTTCTACAAGTGTCACAAATGAGTGATTTTGTCAGTAAAGATCACGAGGTGGTCGGGCTCAACAAACACTGCTCAGTATCTGCTTTCAAACCCTGGCAAAATAACCACGAAGCTGCTCAGCTGGATGGACAATCAGATTTACAGGACCCTGCTCACCCTGGGGGTGCTCACAGTTCTGGTACAAACACGTGGCTGTTGGACAACACACAGGGCCCTTCAGTCTGTGTCTCTGCTTTGCCTTGCAGGTTGGGGTGCCTTGGCTGTCAGAGAGTGGGGTCTTGGTGGCAATAACTCTTGTAAGGCAAAAGAGCAAATACTGACCTGAGTAAGCTCAGAGGGTTCTTCCTTTCCTCCTGCTTTCATGGCTTGGTTTTGGATGTTAAAGTTTTCACTACCAGCTGGATGGGACAACACAGGCTTGGAGTTTTCCTCGTGCTGTGGTAGGAGAAGCAATTTTCCTATTTTTGGTTGGGGTTTGTCAGGAGAATTATTATGGAACAGCTGGTGAAGGAAGATTCAGGAAGGGGGTGGGTTGGCTGGCTGTCCCCCTTTGCCACTTTGGGCTGTACAGCAAATAATCAGGTTTTGTTTCCTTTGCACTGCTCTGCATAGAAGCAATAAGTAGAAATTATGAGAAACTTCTCACCTTGTCTCTCTTCTGTTCCTCCACACCTCAGGATGAACACTTTCAGGCCCTGAGGTGGATGGAGAGCTGGCTGGGGTCATTAGAGCAGCACCTGCCACGTGCCAGCCAAGGTAACAGCTCAGAAATGCGAGAAATGGCTTTGTGCCTCCCTTCCAGTGGCCCCCTGAGACTCATGTGATGCCTCTTCAGTTCTTTCTGGTGATTTTTATCTTTGGCAATCAATCTCAGCCCTGAGCTCCATTTTCTGTGCTCAGTGATGACCTAGAGGAGCTCTGAGGATCAAAAATACATGCTGAAAAAATACCCAGCTGGGCTATAGCAACACTGCTCACAAAAGCTCAGCACTGTGACACTGAGCCATGTTGACCTTAAGAGTAGTACTAAAATATGCATGTTAATAGGGGAGAAGTTGGCAAGAAATAGGGAGGAGAAATGGGAAGCAGCAATATCTCAAAGCCACAGCTGGGAGTTTCACAAAGCTTTCTTGCTCAACAGGCAGAGTGAAATAAATTTGTTTTATTAATGGAAATCTGGTTTTCAATAAGAGAGCTTGGAAGGCAGAGGGCAAGACAAGGGAATGGTCAACCTAATTTCTTAGTGCATAGCATTTAAATTCATTCTCTTTTACAAATGTTTAGTTTAACACAAAATGTTACTTTATTTAGTGCTGCTGAAATGGAGTCAGAAATAAGTTTCATCCTCAGAGATGGGTTCATGGAGTCATAAATGTTCCACATGATTTGTGTTTAAATTTGAGCTCTTCGGTGCTGTACATTTAATACTGAACCCTTGATTTTCCAGGTTGTTTCTGAGCAAGATCTACCAGGGTTGGTTTTGTTTGTTTGTTTGTTTTTTTTCCCCCAGCTTCTTTAGTTACTTTTCCTTAAGTTACTGACAATATTTAACTTATAAAGGGTTGGAAGGGATCAGGGACAGGAATGGGTATGAGCTGTCCCTGCTCCGCTCCCTCCTGTCCCACATCAGCCATGCTGGGCACAGCACGACCTCCTTGGCAGTGCCTTGAGGAGAGGCACAAGGGTGTGCTCACCCCCAGCAATCACTGTGACAACGGGGCCATTCTCCCTGAAAATGTCCCTCTTGCATTCCCAGCCCAGCTCCTTTCCCTCTCGGCACATCCTGGACATTCTCCAACGACCTCTTTCCTCTAGTCATTGTTCCCACTTTGATTTATCTTCAGCTCTGTGGGCAGCAGCTCAGTACAAATATCCAATAACTCTTCCTTTTCCTGCAGAATCAGCAGACGGGAGGGGCTCAGCCCCGGCTCCGGGGGAGCAGCAGCTGGAATGTTCCTCTGGATGGATTTGGGAGTGTGAGTGATCCCAGCAAGGATGGGAAACCACTCCCAACTGATGCGATGTACTGACCTGCAGCGGTGTTGGGAGTGATCAGTGTTGGTGCTTGCTGCAGTGTCAGTGTGATGGTGGGGAATGCTCTGAGGGCTTTGGTTTAGCTCTGACAAGGCAAATATAAACGTTATTTTTCACTGGACATTTTGTAGACAAATCACGTTATGTGAATTTCCTGGCCTGCTCTGGGATGACAGTGATGCTGTGTCACTGTCCCCAGGATGTGTTTTAGAACAATATTTTATGTAGAATCTCAAACACAACACAAAGTAATACAATAATGTTGATTTTAAACCTGTTGTAAGGAGGGTGATGCGGCAGCAAATCCATTGGTAGAAATTCTTCCCCAAAAGGGTGGTCAGACCCTGGCAGGGGCTGCCCAGGGAGGGTTGGAGTGCCCAGCCCTGGAGGGGTCCAGGGAATAACGGGTTGTGGCACTCAGAGCTCTGGGCTGGGGGACAGGGTGGGCATGGGGCACAGCAGAGCCCTAGTTAAACGGGGGAATTGAAGGTGCTGCTGGGTGTCTCCCCCATCCCAGAACGAGGTGATTTGAAGGTTTAACTGGACTTCAGCTGCTCTTCTAAGAGGCCAAGACTGATGTGTGAATCAGTGCGTTGGTTCATCTGTGCATGAACTTATTTTGAAACTTTAATAAATAATGCAAATTTAAATGGAAACATATTTTTAGTTATGTATTTAAGCACATCTGTAAGTGTCGCCTTTGAATCTTCTTTGAAGATTAACACTTTGAAAGGGGAAAAAATACTGATACTTTTTCTAGGAGAGGAACACTAAAATTGGAGATTAGGTTGGATATCAAAGGGTTGTGCTGTTTGAAACCACAAAGTTACATTCTTGTAATTGCTCATGGACACTGGAAAGCCCAAATGCTCTGTTTTGAAGAGGTTTTAATCATAACTCTATCTTGTTAATTTGCTCAAAGCAAAAGGTTTAATATCTAGAGAAGCACTGTTATTTAATTAAATATCTCCCTTCCATATTGCTGCTCACAAAGTGAATTTAAAATGAAAATAAGAACCACTTCCTTTTGTCCCAGAGCTCTGAATGGTTTCTAGAGCTTCTGTCTTTGAGGTACCTTGACATTGAGGAACCAATTAAAGCACAACTTACCAATTTGTTTGAGTGGTTCAAACACAGACTTGGTGTGGGACTCAAATGTTTGGGTGAAAGCAGCTGGTGATTTGAAGGAGGAAAGGGAGAAGAAGGTTGGGCAAGTGAAAATAAAGGAGGGTAATATTGTGCACTAAAGCCTTAATTAATTCCAGGTGATTAGATGTTCCTAACGGTTGGTTGTTGGCACTGGGAGAGGTTTACCCTGTATTTCCAGCTGCTTCTGAGCAAACAGGCGATGATCCTGCTGGTCTTGTCTGGATGGTGGAGTGTAAAACTGATGTTACACGTTTAATACCCCAGAGCTGTTTGCTAAGTGGAGAATTGTTCTCAGGCTGAGAAATTAATAGCAAACTCTCCCTGACAGAAGAGCCAGACATCCATCCCGCAGCAATTGTTTCCAGAATTGGCAAATACAAATTAAAGCACTTTCTTTCTGCATTTGTTTATTCGGTTAAAGTGTTTATTTATAACATTTTCTGTTTAGCTGTGAAATTTCAGTCCTATACTTGGTTGCACGCACATTTACACATGAAACAAAATGTGACTGGAGACAAGAATGAAGATTATCGTGAAGAGAAAAGATTGTTTTCAAAAATATATCCAATCTTACCCCCTGTTCTTGTATAGAAACCGAGTTTTACTCCTCAGGACCTTGGGCAGACCAAGTGAAATGATATTAACTCTCTTGTGTGGAGTTTGTTCCTGTTCCTCAGGTGAAGGAAGATGCAGCCCCACTGGGGGTCTCAGTGAAGAGCTGGCACACGGCGCAGGAGCTGCTGCTGGCGTGCGAGCCCCATCCCCACTGTGGGAGGAGGGCACAGGGAGACTCTCCCTGCTCATAAAAGGTGCTTTTGAAACCTCTCGAGCTCGGCTGCCGTGCAAAACTGACCTCGGAGTGCTCATAAACTCCACAACCATAACTCAGGGTAGACGTGGGGACCAAGAGCTCCAGTTTTCTCACAGTAAGTGGAAGTTGCTCAATCCCCCCGTTTCAATTATTTCAGAATAAAAAGAAAGTTGTTTTAAACCAAGAGAAACATCATTCCTAGCAGAAAACTTTCTCCCAAGGTCTAATTCCTGGTTTGAATAAACAGTGCCTCCAGAGCAGAGCTCATGTGAGGGATCTGCTGACACTTTGGAACTGGAAGTAACTGAGCTTTGATATCAGCCCTGGGTTTGCTCTTGGCTTGTGTTTCGTTTCAGTGTCTGCTGTTACATAATGGCCACTGGAAATAGAAAACACAACTAACCCAAAAAATATTAAAGATAATGCTGCATTAAAATAACAGCAAATAAAGACACTGTGCAGGCCATGCCCAGGCTGACCCAGGGCCTGGGCTGCTTTTAAAGAGGCTGCAAATGAACAACCACCATGAGTTAATTTTTTCAGTCTTTATTCTACAATGACGTTTAATTCTTGACCTGAAGTGACAGGTACAGGAGCTTTTCTAGTTTCTGCAGGAGTCAGCTTTTGAAGCCATTTTAATTAACATTTGTCTAAAAAGTGCAAAAGCCCATAAGTATCTGTCAAAGCTAAACTACTTTCCTTAATTTCTTAACCACAGGTGTGGATGCAACATTGAGGACCTGTATTTTCTTGTTTGGATGATCTAATGCCCCAGGGATTGGAATTTAGCTGACAAATAGATGGCACTTACACCCAGCTCTTGCCTTAGATGGTATTTTTGATCCCTCTCCTTCTGAGGAAGGGAAAAGCAAAGCAAGTGCTGGGTTGGTTTTGTTGCTGTTTCACTCAAGTGAGAGCAGGCTCTGGTTCCTCCAGGTGAATATTCATGTCACAGCAGACAAAATTAATTTTCTTTCCTAGCATGTAGAATTTAAGATGGGGTTAGAGATAGAATTCCATTTCTGTAGCACTCAAAGATGTGGCAGCTTGACCTGGACATGTTTCAGCACCCTCGGATGGAAATTCTTTATGGGTGTTCAGGTGCTTGGCCACGTCTGAACACTTCACTTCCACCTGCCCTGGCCTGTTGAGCTTCAGCTGGGGATGGTTTTAGCCCAAAATCAAGGGATTTCTAATGCTGGGGTGGCACTGCAGCATCCAGCTCCCCTTGTGCTGTGCCCAACCTCAGTGTGAGGGTGGAGGGGGAGAACAAATCGATGAGGGGTTTATAAATATTTCCCTGGAACACCTCTCTGCTGATGGCCAGATTCCCACTGCTGGTTGTGCAGCACAGGGAAAACCAGAGTTTTATGTGGCAGCAGTGAAGAAAATAAGCAAAACTTTATTTCTAAACTGAGAAAACTAGACTTGAAAATCCTGAAAATGCTATGGATGCTTCAAAAATCCAGGGCACTGTTTATATATTTTTCTGGTTGTTGCTGCACTTTCAGATCCCTCATTTCACAAGTCAAAATTGGTGATGAGGAGATTAAGGGATTTCCTCCCACCTGTGAAGTTATTAGAGAGCAGATGCTGATAATTCTGGAAATAGAATTCCAGATCAGAATTTAGAATTCTTTTATTTGTGCATTTCTGAGAAATGAAATAAATGGGAATCCTAATGGGAATTGAAGTTATTAGAGAGAAAAAGAAAGCTTTAAGGAATCTGGCCCCAAGACAATGTCCTATTAATTGCAAATATAAAATTGGTCTCTGATGACAATGGGATAGTGCACAGTAATTACAGTGGCCTGAGAGAAGCAACCACTGTGAAGTCTCCACCTATCCAACAGCTCCAACCTTTTTTAATATCTCAGAAATGCTTATACTTCATTCAAGAAAAGCAAAACACCCCAAGGTGGTCTAATTTCATATCCCAGAAAACACAATTTTTCTTTCTGTGTATGCAAATCACATTTTCATTACAGCAAAGAGAAATGGGTATTTTATTTTTTTTCTATGAGCTTATTGGAAAAACAGTGGCTGTAATTGGCCAATTGTGGTAATTGCATACACAACTGCAGTAATTGCCTCTGCACATGAACGATTATTTCCCAGTTATAAAGCTTCTGTGAGCAGGTACAGTGTATTCCTCCAGTGCTCAGCACAGAATCGGGTGTGTATTTTGCACCAAGGTGTTTCTGCAGCATCCACCTCCTTATTTATTTTGGAACACTGGCGTTCCCTAAATATGAAATATCCTTTACACAGCCAGCAATAAAAATAATGGCTTGCCCATAATAGTCAGGGCTGTGAATACATTATTTCTAAACTGTGCTGCCTTTTACTTTATGGGGAGTGAAATAAACACTCACCAAAGATGAAACCTCATTTAGGCTGCAGTTGCTTCCCAGTGATCCACACTGGCCAGGAAGTTTTCCAGGTGCGGGGGCTGTGGAAGGGGGACGTGGCTGGCAATTGTTCCCAGGGTCCCTCCAAACCAGGTGCTGCTACGGATAAAATTCTCCATGTAATAACTTCTCCTTTTGCCCTTTCCAGTTTCCTTGGCCCAAGAGAGGTGGTCGCTGCTCTCTGGGGAAGGTTTGTGCATTGTGCAGCCCAAGGGTGTCAGCGTTCTGCTTCCCTGCTGCTGGAGCTGGGGATGGAGCTGTGGGGCTGTGCAACTCAGGGAGTTCCTTGTGGCTCTTTGACTTGTTTTCTCTGCTTCTTTCCCCCCTCTGGCTGCACTGGAGGGTGCATTTCAATACTGTCAGGCTTTCAAGGATGCTGGTAAAGGCAGACCAAGGTAAAATGGGCTGAATACATTTAATTTGTTGCTTTTATTGTCTTCTGTATTCTAAGGTAGGAGTTCTCACAAGGTCCATATCAACTGTTAAAGGAAACTTTGAATTTATGAGGCAAATAAAATCTTGCATTGGAATATTGTTGTTGGAAAGATCCAGTGGCACTATGGGAATAATGTAAAAATTCCAGGCTCTGGGCCGTGTGGTGACACCCTGCCTGATACTGGAGGGGGTCAAGCAGGTCACCTGTTTGTGCTGCCCTGTTATGGACAGACACAGCCAGGTGTAGGTGACAGGGAGGCAGGAAGTACCCGAGGCAGAATGGGGCCGTATTCTCAGCTGTGGGGATCAATAGAGAGCAATTGAAGTGTACAGGACATGCTTATTTATCTCATCAGATAAGCAGCTCCTCCTATCTGTATTTAAAGATAGAGGGATCCCTAGTTAGAGCTAAATTACTTCATTGCCAACAAAGATCCAGGAAAAAAGACTTTCCTGTTCACGTAGAGGAGCCCAGAGCCCTGGTGTTTGCTCTGTGCAGACACGATGGATGATCTGGAAGCAAATAAGCCTGGAAATTCCCTGTCTCAGGGGGACAGCTCCAGTTTGGGGCTTCAGCAATGCTCTGGAGATATCTGGACAAGGCAAAGGTTGTGGCATTTCCACATCCACATGAATGAAGTTTGAGATTAGTATTATTTGTGAGCTTTTGCTCTGTTTAACCTCCTTGTGCAGGCACTGCAGTGTCTTATTGAACACACACTCATATTAGATGGGAAGCTGATCTTCAGATAGTGTTTGTAGCTTGATAAAAAGAATCTCTGCCTTGATCAGTTCCACTGAGATGAGGAATTACTTTTATTTACCGAATTTATGTAGTGTTTTTGGGTTAGTTCTTCAGCTGCTGTGATCTGCTGTGCCCCAGTGTAGAATAGTGTGGGATCTTGTGGAGAAATTCTGATGCAAGAATTTAACCTCATTTTACCTTCTCTTATTTTACTTTATTTTAATTTGTAATTCCAATAGAAATCCAGCAATAAATTGTGTGTTCCTTTGGTTCATGTGCATCCCTACAGGGCTGCAGTGTAAGAGCTTTCCGTGCTCACCCATGGCTTGTCCATGCAGTGACATTGCTCTGGATTCAGCAAACCCCTGTGTGCTCTGATGGACAGGTGAGCACACACATCCATAGAATAACAGAATGATGGAATGGCTGAGTTGGAAGGGACCTTAAAGCTCCTCCAGTTCTGCTCTCCTGCCCTGGGCAGGGACACTCTCTACTGGGGCAGGTGGCAAAACAAGGAAATGTAAGTCAGTGACAAGGAACCTTCAAGCTACATAGGGGGTAAGTTGGGAGTTTTGGCCGCAATGCAGCAGAATTTATATGATACAGCTCAAACCGCCCTGGCGAGTTTATGGCACGAGCGGATAAAATGCTCGGTTTGCAGGAAGTGCCGGTTTGTGAAGGGAGGTGATGGCAGCCCTGCGTGGCACAGAGGGATGCTGGGTCAGTTCCCGCTGGTACCACGGACAGCTCCGGCAGTGCCACCTCCTCACAGCGACTCGGCTGATGCTCCAGGGCGATCTCTTTGCAAACCCAAAACCTGAGCCTTGTATTAAACCCAATCCCCCATATGGTGGCAGCCTTTTGAAAGAGATGGGGGAGAACTCCTTCCATTGGATGTTTATTTTAATGCAGTCAGAAAGAAAAACAGCTAATGTGGAACGGCTCCTCCTAATTCCAGGGGGAAAAGTGGGCTTCTCTAAAGCACTTCCACAGCAACCTGAGAGAGAGAGATGTTTCCTAATCCCTTGCTAACAAGGTTATTTAAATTCTTGACCTTATATCAAGACAGGACTGGTTTTAGTAATTCCATCACTTGTCAAGTGATTATAATATTCACCCCTTAGATAAATATCATTTATATTTTGAGATATTATTTTAGATCTTCACAGCACCAAACTGCGTTTTAGGCTAAAAAAAAAAGTGGTGACATTTCAAACAGGCAGTGCAAATTGATGGAATTTTAATGTACTAAGAGATGTAAGGACACAAACCCATAAATACATCACCAAAATCAAACATGTCTGAATGCATAGATGTAAGAAAAATATCAGTTTCATTAGGCAAGGGGAGGACTTTCTGTTATTCCCTCTGGAGAGCCACCAATAGGACTGAATATGATAACTCTAAGTCCCACTTCAATGATTAGTGTTTTTTGTGGTGCTCAGCATGGGCTACACGGGGACTGTTGAAAGTTGTTGTTCCCCTTCTCTGAGCCATTTCTGCTTATATTCAACAAATTCCAAAATGAGGTGCTCAGCAGAGTCCTGCTTGTTCCCAGGAGCTTCTCAAGAGCAATGAGCACTGTGCTGGCAGCTCCCTCCCTTCTGCTGGTCCTGGCAGGGGAGCTGCGGGGAGGCAGCGAATCCGTGCCGTGAGAGGAACAGGGCAAATCTATTTGCTGAAGATTTAAGTTCTGTAAATCAGGGCCACGAACTGTAAAACACGCCAGGGAAATCGGGGCTAATTCCTTTAACTGCCCATTAGACTTTGCTCATTCCTGCTCCAAGTGTCTGATTGCTGAAGAAAAGCTGCTTCCTGGGGAAGCTCTGCCATCACTGGGTGTTTGGGAGGTTTCTGGGCGCCTGTCAGGCAGCACCCCTCGGGTGCAGAAGAGGTTTCAGTTTGCTTTGAAGGGACTCAGTGCAAGGAGGACACTTTTTTCCCCTTCCCCTTTTGTTTGGGGGGTGCTGCCCACCAGACTCACTAGGCTCAGATGAGCAGAGATGCTGGAAGGCAGGAAAAGGGCCAGCACCTGGCACAGTGACACTGTTTGCCTTGGAGCTGTGGCAGGGAAGAGCAGCCTCTCTGCACTGTGGCATCCAAGCTGAGAAACAGGAGATTTTTTTGAAGGCAGGTTCAGAATTGTGGTGTTTAGACAGTGTTTCATCTTTCTGGCTGCTGTGCTGCCCTGAAATGACCCGTTCCTGCAATATTTTGTCCCCCAGTAAAAATAGAGAGAAATGCTCCACTGAGAAACACGCTTGAGGAACGCTGATGGGATCTGCAATATCAGCTCCTGTTTTCAAGCCCAACCACCACTTCTGCACCCTGGATCCTGCAGGAGGAAGGGGCTCTGCTCCCAACAGCAGCTGTGAAGGAGAGGATGCAGAATCATAGGCCAGGATTCAAGAAAGATGGAGAGGGAATTTTCACAAGAGCATGGAGAGACAAGACAAGGGGGAATGGCTTCAAACTGACAGAGAGAAGGTTTAGATGGGATATCAGGAAGAAATCCTCCCCTGGGAGGGTGGGCAGGCCCTGGCACAAGGTGCCCAGAGAAGCTGTGGCTGCCCCTGGATCCCTGGGAGTGCCCAAGGCCAGGCTGGACAGGGCTTGGAGCACCCTGGGCTGGTGGGAGGTGTCCCTGCCCATGGCAGGGGGTGGGATTGGATGGGCTTTGAGGTCCCTTCCAACCCAAACAATTGTGTGATTCTCTGAGTGTCCTGAGTTGGAAGGGACCCACAAGGATCATCAAGTCCAGCTCCTGACCCTGCACAGGACTCCAGTGATGTTTCTGCTGTGGGCTCCCCACCCACGAAATGGCTCTTGTCCTGGACCCCTCAGCCCCTCTTTCTGCTCAGCCCAAAGTACCCTCCTTTCCCACGGGAAGGGGATGTGGCTTCTTGGCTTCTCTCCACGTGTGGCTCATGTAAATGCAGTGTCTCTGTACTGACTAACACCTCGGAGAGTTACAGCCTGCTTATTGGTTTAGAAATAAAGATATTAGTATGCAAATGGCTCTGGAAGGTGTTTCTTCTCATTAGAGAATGGAGATCATTTGATAAAAGATGCAGTGTGCTTCATCTGGGAAAGGGCTCAGCGAATTTGTCTTGTCTTCCCAGCACTCGGCAACGAGAGCGATCGGATAATGCAGCGAGGAGAGCGCCGGAGACAAATGGTTTGTGACACCCGGGTTACCTTTGCTGGGCAAGGTGGGCGTGAAATTTTTTATGGTGAGACAAAAAAGATGATGGGCAATTAAGTACAAACTCATGCGGCAGGTTTATCATATGCTCAGCTCATCCATCTGTGTCTCAGTCTCCAGCGGACTCGGGAGTTTCATCAACAAAACCATTTTCAAACCGGCAGAGCAAAACAGATCATTTTTGCCTGCGAGCCCCGCCGAGGCTTTGCAGTGCTTTTATCTTGTGTTTATGGTTTATGTGTAGGAGAAAAGAGGGGTCCAAATGCTTTTCCCTGTGCAGGAAACGTGTTTGAAAATCCTTCTCCTTGGGGAGCGGTCCTGCAGGTACCTGGGTGTGTGTGAACGGCTTTATTCACCTTAATGCAATGGGATCCTTTGGGGTGAGATGGTGAACGTGGTGGAACTGCACGGAAATGCCAGCCCCTGTCCTGCCATGACTCTGAGAGCATGGCTCAGGGAATGAGGAGGGGAAGGATGAGCTGATGCTTAAAAGCACTGAAGTGGTCTGGAAAATATTGGTGCTGTTTTGTCTCCTTTGCAGACGGTTCATGTGACCTTGGATGAATCCCTTGGTCGGTTTGCAACTCAGTTGTGGCCTGGGAAGTCATAGAATCCCAGGATGGTTTGGGTTGAAGGACCTCAAATCCCACCCAATGCCACCCCTGCCATGGGCAGGGACACCTCCCACCAGCCCAGGGTGCTCCAAGCCCCGTCCAGCCTGGCCTTGGACACTCCCAGGGATCCAGAGGCAGCCCCAGGTTCTCTGGGCACCCTGTGCCAGGGCTGCCCACCCTCCCAGGGAAGGATTTCTTCCCAATATCCCATCTAAACCTTCTCTCTGTCAGTTTGAAGCCATTCCCCCTTGTCCTGTCTCTCCATGCTCTTGTAGAAATTCCCTCTCCGTCTTTCTTATAGTCTCCCTTCAAATCAGGGTAGTTGGGTTTTTTATTTGTTTGCACCAAATCAGTTAATATTTAACTATTTCTCTTCAAAATATGCTAATGAATATCTTACTGAGGACATTTAAGTACTAATCTTATATAAATAATATTTTCCTTAACTATCTCGAGGCACCCTGGGGAGATTTAAGGAAAAAAAAGAAATGGTTTTTCAGAATCCAAGGTAATTATTTTCATCCTCTGAATCTTCAAGGGCCTCTTCTCTTTTCAGCCTTTAAATGTAACTGCTCCATGAAAAGCCCATGGTTCTTCCCTGGAGAGCACACTGGGGAGGGATCAATCAAGCCAGAGCCCTGGGACGAATCAGTGAAACTGCCCCAAAGCCCCGAGATGGTGTCTCTGTTTCACCCTGCATTAGGGGACAGTGCTGAATGGGCTCACATGGGAATAATTTTAATTTTTTAGAAAATGAAGTAAGACAGGCCCTTGGCTCTGCCATGGGATCACTGGCCTTGGGGGTCAAGCACCTCCCTAGGAAAACGATGCACTGCCAGATAGAATTTCCCACACCATGCTCACCTTTGCTTACAGGAGGATGAGCATCACTTGAAAAAAAGCAGTGTTCTAATTTTTCATTAATTTCCCGAGGACATGTACATTTCTTATTGCTTTAGAATAATACTGTTGATGTAACACTGCCAGTCTGAGCAAGGGAAATGCTGCCTTTAAATTCCCTTCCTTGCCACTTGACACCGCTGAAGAAAGTGAACTCCTGAAGAAAGATATCGGCCTTGTGGACTTTCCTGACAGTCAATAAATCGGGGCTTTGGCAGCCCAGAGAGGTGCCATAAAGAGAGCAGATTAAAAGAGATTAGTTCTGCCAAGTGGCCTGAAGAGAGAATTTATGTCTCCCCTCCACCAGCCCAGCACAGCCGCAGCATTCCTGGGCTCTGGAGGTCAGGGAGAATCCTCCTGCTCCTTCCTCAGGGCTTCATATCCCAGCCCAGAGGGAATCTGAATTGCCCTGGGGTTTGTTTGCCCACAGAGGGACTAGTCTAGAGAGAACCAGGTTGTCTAAAAGTGTATTCTTTAGTCAGTAGGACATTGCTCACTGCAGAGATTGAACATTCTGGCCCCACTGGGTTCACTGAGGAAAATTAAATGCAAAATAAGCAGGGAGAGAAGAGCTGTAATGGGAAAATATGATATATTTGTTAATGTGCACCATGCACATGTTCCAGAGCTTTCAAATGGCCCCTAAAACTTATCTTACTTCTGAAGTCGTTGTGTTTCATCCATGAGCAGTAATGTGTGCAAACCCAGGGACACCAAACAGGACACAGGAGGAAAAGTCCAGCCACGAAGGTCTCTCTGCAAACACCACTCTGGGCATTTTGGTGGCCCCGGGCTGGGAGTTTATTTGCACAGCACACTGCCCACAGTCACTGCTCTGACACTGAGTTTCTGGGCAGCGCTGCAATCCAAGGGCAGGACTGATTTTTGTCTTGAGTAAAAGCAAAAACCAGTAAACACCAGTACCAGGGAACTGGTGTCTGTTTAAAAGGGTTTGCCTCATGCTATTTCTCAAAGCATTATTCTTTGTTTAATATTCAAAATAAGCAGTCAACCCATCCTCAAGTGGTCAAGTGAATATATTTTCAAGTAATTAATAGCTGGTTAACTGCCTTGTAGGTTACTATCCTGGGCTATAAATTCCTGGACATTCTGGGTGCTGTAATGAGCTAATGAATTTTTGTGATGTTTGTGTTAGCCCTGAACAATGCCAAGGCTGCTGCGGGGCTTCTGCCTGGGGTGCAAATCTCCAAGAGGTGCTCATCAATTTTTTAAAAGCATCAGCTGACCCTGGTTCACTGAAGGAACTGAATTTAATGAAAATCATGAAACGAGTCTTTGGCAAGTTTAATTAAAATAACTGCTGATACAAAGTGCTAAGGGATAAGACCTGTGCATAATAATAAAAATAAAATTAGAAGTCTGTAAACCAAACCTTTCCTTTGGAACAGTTTCCTCTGAAAAATGAGCCTTGCCCATCAAAATTCTGAATTTTAGAATTTTAAAATGTGAATGTCCCAGTTCATATTTTGGCTATGGAAAATATTTTATTGTGATCCCAATTTCTTAGTGGGATTCTGTGCTCTACTCATGGACAGCAGAATGTTATCTGCTGGTTGTAAAATAAATCATGGGAATGAGCAGATCTACAGGTGTAAAATTTCTTCAGTGATGGAGTGGTCCAACCACTCTGAGCCTGTTTGAGGCCCCCGGTTCCATCCTGCTCAAACTTCCAGCTGAAGTTTATGCACATCAGGAGCTCAGGGGTCACATCTCCAGGGATATTCCTGGTCTGTCCTAAGGCAAATTATCACGTTGCCAACGTTAAATGGATTGGCAGCTGCAGGAATTCTGGTGGTGTTTTGGTGGACATCTAAGTCCAGGTATTCGGATGTTGTTTGGCCAAAGCTCTCAGGCACGTGGTGGGATTTTTGGGGTGTCCAGTGCAGGGCCAGGGTTGGAGTGCTGATGCCTGTGGGTCCCTTCCAGCTCAGGGTATTGTGTGATTCCGTGACTCTCTGTCCCTGCATCCAGCAGTGTTCCCACAGCAGCCCTGCCCTGTGAGCAGGACTGGCAGGGACACCACGTGCTGCTCTCACCATCTGCAGTGCTCCAACCTGCCGGCCACTGCCTTCTCCATGGCAACTCCGGCTCTGCAGAGATGTCCCTGAATATTTTGGCTCTCTTAGTCATCCTGGAATGACTCTAAAAAAGCCTCTTCCAAGATATGGCAAAACGTGCAGTTTTTCAAACTTCTCCCGAAGGCAGGAGCTGCTTCCCAGGGAAACTCTGCTGATATCTGAGAAGCTTCTGGATGGAGGGCACCACAACCCACAGCGTGATCTGTGCCAGAGGGTGTGTCTGGGTGGGAGTCCTGGCACCAGCACAGGTAAAATTGAGTTATTCCTCTAGTGATGAAGCATTGGCCATATGGAGGGCCCATGGTCTGCCTGGAGGAGGGAGAGAAAAGAGAGTGCAGACGTTATAAAGCCAATTCTGGTTGTTTTTCAAATCTGAGCTGTGCTTTTGTATGTACTTGGGTATTTTAAAAGCCTAAATTAGTATTCAGAGAGCTGTTGGCAATTCTGGGGCCAGATTTTGCTCTTATTTGCCTTTGTGCAGAACAGGAATGTGTAAGTAGAAACTGGCACCGCTCACAGGACAGATTTTATCTTGTTTAAACTGAGTTTCTAGAATTGCTTTGCTCTTCTTCAGGCTCTGTGAGCTTCCAAATCGGTGCTTCATTGGGAGGAGGAATGAATCCTCTGGGCACTGCCCTGAGAGCACCCCCAGCTCTGCTGTCCTCGTCTCCACGGTGAAATCCTGACTGTGCTCTCGCTCCAGTCCAGTCCTGCATTGCTTCCATTGATCTGGTGGTTTATACTCCCCTCTCTGGTGCCAGCTGGGATGGATTCAAGGTATTTCTGTGCATCCTGCCAGCTTTCCAAGCACTTGCTGCCCGTACAGCAGCATCCCTTGGATGAGCTGGTGCACGGCAGTGCTGGCAGCCACGTGGTGTCCATCAGCTCCTGCACTGATTTTCTGCTGTGGTATTGTTCCTTCTGTATTTGGGCTTGGAAGCAAGAGAGGCCTTTTCAAAATTGCTGCAGTAGAAAGGCAATGGTGGGAGTTTGCAGCACCCCCATCCCTGGAAGTGTCCAAGCCAGGCTGGATGGGGCTTGGAGCAGCCTGGGCTGGTGGAAGGTGCTCCCCTCCAACCCCAACCATTCCTTGATTCTATAAAAGCAGAATTTGCAGGTTGCTGAGCTTTTTGCAACTTCCTTTGTGCCATTTCCTTTCATATTTTGCTGCAAGTGTGAAAGGATGGAGCAGATTTGTAGATATTCCTTTCCAGGGGGCTGGTGTGGAAGGGATGGGTGGATGCTTGGTTGGCTTTAAGGAGTTGTTGCTTGCAGGTATTTGCACAGATTTTGAATTATTTTGGAAAATGTTTATGCTTTGAGACCCAAACTCAACAGATTGAGATCCTGTGGGGCATGGAATGAATTTGGAGAGTTACAGGTCCCACTCCCCACACTGCCTGCAGGGAACAAGAAATGCTTTGCTTCTCAGTTTCCTGGTCATAAATCAGAAACATCTTTCCTTTAGAAGGTGATTGCCATTGTTCAAAAGAAAGGGGCTAAATTTCAAATTCATCATCATTAATATTAATTCAAACAGGCTTTAAAAATACACATAGAGAACCAAAATGTGACTCAGAATGTTTGTGTTCAGGTCTGAATTCTTTCTATTAATGGAGGGGGGGAAAAAGATATTTGCAGTGAAAATATTTCAAGATTTGGTTTATTTTGAATGTTTTCCCTTCATGAAATACTTACTGAAGTAAATATTGATTGACTTGTATTTTCTGACAGATTGAACAAATTGAAGCATTTTTCCATCCTGTACATGTTATGAATCCTCTCCTATTAACTCTTGCATCTCTCAGTAAGACTTGGCTGTGTATAACAAAATTAATGGTCAGGACAGGAGGTTCTGGAGGAAGTTTTTATTTTGATTTTCCTTCTCACTCTGCAGCTTTCAGAAGATGACAGGAATTTGCCCAGACTCCAGTTAACAGCAGCAAAAGGCACAGCCAACCTGTTTGATATCCATGACAAAAAGCCTGGGATGAAGGACAAAACGATCAAAAATCAATACTTCAGAATCTCTGTCTTTCAGAAAAAATTTAAATCTGGCCTTCCCCGTCTCCTCCTTTGAGGCTTTGCTGAAAGGTTTTGTTTTAAGGCTTGCCACTTTCAAAGAGGGGCAGGACAAAGCTGGGGAAAAAAGCTTAAATTATTTTCCCCGTTCAATCATCCCACAGAGGAGCATTATCGGGGAAAATGGGCTTCAGAGGCCAGGGGAAAGCAGGAGAAATAAAAGCATTTGTTTCTCCCAATGAAGGCAGCTGACTCCTCCTGGTGAAAACATTGCCATGTTTAGTTTAAATTTATGTATTTCTTTGGAACTTTGGGATTGCAGGCAGAGGTTTAGCTCCCTGACTTAGCCCAGGAGGTGCAGTAACTGGAGCTCTGCCTCTAATTTGTGTCAGGTTAAATTAAGAGCAATGAATGGAGGAATTTCTTTGCCCTCTCAAGTCAGTCTTTCCTGCATTTGCAGCTTTTTTCCCCCCAGTAACTGCTCATCTTGCAAAAAAAAAAAAATAAAAATAGACAGAGACATGTCATTGGATTGGGAATAAATGGTAAATAATGGCATTAAAATGTCACCTCCCATTAACTGCTTATGATGGAACCAGAGCTGAGACTTTCCAAATGAGTGGCTTAGGAGTAATGACTTGCACCAGAAAATAAAACCAGAAAAAGGTAATTGCAGGGATTTAACTGCGCAGAGAGACCTTCTATGAGAGAGAACCGTGGCTTTGAACGTGGAGGAAAAGCCAGGAGTTAGTGTTGGTTACTCTCTGTTTCCTCACGTAGCAGGAAACCTTTGGTGTTTGTAACTTTACTACTCCTCTGGCCACAGGAGCCTTGGGAAGACACTTCTTCAAGGTGAGTTTGGACGGGGGGATTGGTGGGGTGTCTGTGCAGGGCCACGGCTTGGACTGATATCCAGCCAAAAACCCAGGAGCAGGACAAACCACGGGGTGAAACACCAAGGGTCTCCCCAAACTGCATCTAGCTGTTCTCCATAATCTCTGTGCCACGATCCAGAAGACTGATGATAATCCAGGAATAAATGTGTACCTTTTACAGACCATTAATTTACTTTCTTCCAGCTTGTCAAACAGCTTTGGGATTTATTATGTGTTTATTGTCTGCCTCACCAGTTTCTTCCCAACCAGGGGACTGTGTATTTATTTTTACCTTCCTCCTCTGAGCATTGGACTGGGCACAGCGAGGCAGATTTGGGAATGGATTTTGGCACTCTAACACGACACATTTGGTGCATTGTTTGGGATGAGGGGACGTGGGGAACCAGGGGTGGAAGTGCAAGGGGACAAAAAGTGCTGCTCAAAGAAAGAAGAAGTTTTCTGCTCTAAGAAGGATTACTGTAATTTCCCAGCATACGAATCAGGGCTGTGAAGTTCCAGGTGTCTGGAGTTTCCTCAGCAGAGCTCTCAGCTTCATGTACTTGGATGAATTCTGGTTGTACACTTAAGGAGAACTATTTTCTCCTGGTTTTTTCTCAGTGGTTCTCTGAGCTATTAGAGTGAAGGGATACCAAAGGTTGAACTAGATTATATTAATCAGGGGTTATAGAATAATTGATTTTTATGAGCTGTTCGTGTTCCAGGTGCTTGGATTGTTCCTTAAGCCTCACTATTTTCCCAGTTAATTTTGCCCATTGAACACGATGTGCCTGGAAATGAAACAATTTCCATCTCAGCTCTGCAGTGCTGTTAATGGCTCTTTAAGTAAAATCGGCACAATTTTTGTTTAAATGATTCCTGAATGGCCACAGCTGGATTCCCCCTCACTGCATTGATATTCCTGCAGCTGATTAGGTGCCCACTGGTAATCCTGTGATTAGGGACATTCTGCAGCAGCTTTGCAAGGGCCAGCTCTACAGTGAGTTGTGGCTGAGGAAAATTCTGGGCATTTTTGGATGGATAAAACTATATTAGGGGAGTCCTGACTGTCCAGAACTAATGACAATCAAAGCCCAACTCGGAATGCAAATTTAACTCCCAGAACTCCTGTGATCTCCTAAAGTGAGATATTAGCAATAAATCCCCATAAATAAGAAAATGTCTTTCCTTCATATTAAAATAACAGTAATAGTTGTCAATTGATAATGTCATTCAGAGTTAGGCTTTGATTAGTGTCATGATAGGGCTGGGCAAAAATCCACTGAAAAGGCATTTATGCTTTTAGTGATTTATTTCAGTTTCATTGGCCACACCCAGCCACCAAACTCATCGTTTTTGGGAGTGGAACAGAATGTTGCCATTTTGCCTTTTGTTACCCTTTTCTGAACCTGCCATTCCCAAAGAGCTTGGAAATGCAGTGACACCTGGAACTGTTCAGGCCGATGGTTTGCATGCCCCAGGAAATGAATATTGCTCATTATCTTTTCATCAGGCAGGTTGGCAGGTCCACCCAGCTGGCCAAACCCTGCTGGCCTGGGGGGCCTGGAGCACCTGGGGCTCCCTGAACTGCAAACAGGCACTGCTGGATCCCCCTGGATGCTGAGCTGTGCTCCCACCACCTCCATCTGCAGTGTCCCTCCAGCTGCTGTCCCTGGAACAGCTGGGGCTCAGGTCACACACGTCCAGGAGGGACTGGGAGGTACCTGAGGACTAACAGCAGAGGAGCAGAAGTGATTGAATTCTGACAAGGTTAGATATCACATTAATTTCTCAGTTATCAACACATGCAGCAACATATCTCTCTGAGAACAGAAAAAAGAATTAGGCTTAGAAGAGAATCCCAGAATCATTAAGGCTGGAAAAGCCCCCTAAGAACATCCCTTAGCTATAAAGAAAGAAGAAGGTGGAGCCCTTCAGGGGGGTTTATTTTGCTTCTTAACTTTTACCCCTTTGTGGTGCTCTGTCCTTGCAAACCAGGGCTGAATACTGTTTGAGAGCTGGGGAAGTTCCTCAAGTAAGCCCTAAATAGAGAATTAGTGTAATAAATGTATCATTCTTCTTTTTAATGCTAATAAACCTGGAGCTATGGATTTTGGCTCCATTATGGGTTGTTCATAAAGTGCAGTGACTGAGTTATGCTGTTTCCTATCACTTTTTCCTTAATTAATTCTGGATCAAAGTCTGCGATGTTTGTTAAATGCAGCAGCTTTCACTGAAGGAGAGAGGTTGGGGAAATATTATTGGTAAAGCAATTTTGGATTAAAATGGGATTAACAACTTTTAGGAGAGAAGAATAACATGTTTATTTTTTTGAACTTGTTATTCCTTGGGCTCTGGGCAGCCTGCTTTGCTTTCCCCACAGGTTTTGGGGGATGAAATGCAATACTATCTGTTTTGATAAATGCTCTGGAGGAACTTAATGGTTATGGAATTACTGCATGTTTGAAGGTTCTGACATGGCAGATAATTTTCCCTGCTTCCCATGCCCTGGCAATACAAGATTTAGACTTGCTGATGCTCTTTATGAGCCATTCCAGCCCTGGCTGTGGAGCTGAGGTGATGGTGGGGATAAGCTTCCAAAACCTCTCTGGCCAGGGGCAGCTTATCTAAATGAAAACCCAACTCACTAACCCCTTGGAATCTCTCCCATCGCTCCTGCAAAAACCCTTATTTAAAAAAGGAAATGAAATGATTGAGTTTTCAATTTAAAGTGGGTGCAGGTGTTTCAGTTCAGGGGAAAAAAAATGAAAATAAAGAAAATAAAAAAGGATGGTAGATAGTTAAAAAGTGCTTTAGTGCCCCAAAATGGCACACTGCAAAATTCCACTTTTTTCTCAAAGTAAACAAAGCCAGTCGAGGCCTTTCATAGAATATTCTGAGCTGGAAGGGGGGTCATCGAGCCCAACTCCTGGCCCTGCAGAGTCCCAAACATCCCACCGTGAGCCTTTGTGGCAGAAAACAGTGGCAATGCCAGTAAAGACCCCAGAATTCCAGGAGATGCTGAGCTGGGAGGGACCCACAAGGACCATCCCCAAGAGTCACCCCCTGTGCCCCAGAGCATCATCCAAACCCTCCTGCAGCTCTGGCAGCCTTGGGGC
>JAWWMO010000025.1:1133130-1144418 GCA_035047845.1 Dendrocincla fuliginosa | reverse complement strand
GGCTGTGCCCACTGCCCTGGGGAGCCTGGGCAGTGCCCACCACCCTCTGGGGGAAGAGCCTTTCCCTGAGATCCACCTGACTGGGCAGAGGATCGGGCACAAAGGGGCTGTGCCAGCTGGGGCAGCCGAAGGTTCTGGCACAGGGCTGGGAGCCACGGCAGGAACACACAGTCGTACCAGGGGCATGAGGAGAGCAGAGTGTTTTCCCTGTGACTCCAAGTTCTGCTATTTCCAGGCTTGTCTGGGACATAAATTGGAAATCAAACGTGCAACAAGTCTGTTCCATCCCCGCCGAAAGGCTCCAGGCTTCATTTAGTCAGGGCTCTGCATTAATTTCCTTATTAAATGAGTGCTTTCCTAAGACGGAGGGGGAACATTTTTACCCTGATAAGATTGTTCTGTGAACCATTCCTAACGAGCTGCTGTGCCATTCCCTTATGCCTCCTATTTATCTTGTTTAGATCCTTTCAGCTTTAAGCATTCCAGCCCTTCACTGCCTGTTAACAGTCTGGTTTACTTGAGCTGGGAGCTTCAAATAGTTTTTAGAAGCAGTTAGAAAGTGAAACATTTTGTTTCTTTAAGTTGTTATTTTTTTGTTTAGGTGAGGGGATATGCCAATTATTTTATCTATTCAAGTTACCTTTTTATCTATTAATATTATGTATTAGGATATTCTTTTATCTATTTCTGAAAGGTTTATAATCCAAATTTCATTTTTAATATGTGGCCTTTGCTGTTTCCCCAGGGCTTTCTCCTTCTTGCCCCTGAGAATGTACTGGAAGTCTGATGGGGTTTTGGGGGCCTGGCTGTTCTAGGACCCTTTTTGGGCTGGTTGTGTTTTGGGTGATTTTTATATAAATAAGTGACCCGTGCCCAGCAGAGGCAGATGTTTGTACCCTGATCTGCAGAAGGGACCACGCAGGGAGGTCCCACAGCAGCCTGGGAATGGGTCATGGCATCTCTCCTTGGATGGTACCTCTGCATTCCTTTCACCCTTTGAAACACTGATGGAGGTAGAGCAATGTTTGTGACTTCTGGGACACCACTCTTTTGAGGTGCCTTTAGAAAAGCAGGGATGAACACCGAGGGGGGAAAAAAATCCCTCACGATCAAATAGAGTCACTTTAAAATGCTTCAGGCCAAAACAAAGCTTTTATTTTCTGACTGGCTAATTCAAGGTGACTCCCAGGGCCTTGAATGTCTTCAAACATTGCTGTGATTGTGATTTCTTTTGGAAGAGGGTGCTTGGTGAACACTTTCTGGGATTCACAGAGCCCGTTCCTGTCGTAGGTGGTGGATTGCCATTCATCCCCTTCTTGTTCAGCCCCGTGCATCTCTTTCCCATGTTGTGAGACAAGATCAGACTCGTGCTCAGGGGTCTGGACATTCCCTGGGCACTGTGGCATCTCCTCTCTCTCTTGGCATCCGAAGTTCTCTGCTGTCCCACAGTCCCACGTGTGCCCGTGGGGGCTCACCCCGTGTCAGGGTGCCTGGGTGGTGATGTCCTGGCTGCCTGGGGGGCACCCACGGCAGGTTTCACCTCCCCGAGACTCTCCTCTGCCTCTGGAAATTCCGGTGAGAGGTTTTCAGCTTCCCAGTATCTTCTGAGGACTTGAGCAAATTAGAAAAACTACTGAAGCAAGAGCTTTGCTTCCCCTCCGTCAGGTAATGCCACACTCCGGCTTTATCTCAGCAAAGAAGAACTTGCACGACCCAGTGGCTCCACTTTTTATTCTTTTTACACTGTGAAGTATCATAATATTCTTTAATAGTGTCATACTTATATTTCACGGTCTAAGCCACTTTTCTTTTCCATTCCCATTGTATTTTCTGCAGTGTGAAGGATCTGAGAGCAGAGAACGTGCTCCCAGGGCTGTGGGGATGAGGCAGAGCTCAGATATGCAGTAAGAATTGTGGTTTATTCTTTTACCCAAAGAGTGCAAACTTTGTGCTGTAAGGGATTATAACGTCCTGTGCATAATGTACATTTTCTTTACCTTTTCTATTATCTGCCTCAGAGCAGAGCACATTTGTCACTGGTTTTCTTTCCTTGTGGCTTAATGAGAATCTCGGGGTTTGGAATGTGCTGTTTCTGTCCTTTGTGTCTAATCTGTGCCCTCTATTTCTCTCCCTCTCTTGGAGATAAAACTGCATTTTGCTGCTGTTGCAGTTCCAGATGAATTTGATCAAGATACAGGAACTGACTCATCACCTTTTCTTGAATCTTTAGGAGCTGCACTGGCACACGTGTCCTGGAGGAGACGGATCAGCACCGTGCAGCGTCTGCCTGGCTTGCCGGGAGGGAACAAGGCATTTATTGTTGTTTTCACCCATATGGAGTTTTTTTGGATCCTGATTCTCTTGATTTTATCTTTTATAAATGGAGAAGGAGGGGAAAAAGCCAAGCTGATGACTGGGAAATTTTAGGAGTGCTTGAAGAGGAGAATGGCATAAAGTGTAATGCCTCCTCAGTGTTTACAGTGCTAAATACAATGGTACAGTGGTTGCTCTCCAGGGGAATTGTGCTGGGATCTGTGACTGTTTCTCTGGCCCTGGCAGAGCTGGATCCCTTCACACGAGTTCCTACAGGCACCACTTTTCTTCCAGCATAATAACAGGGCTCATAACTCCAGCTGAATAATTTGTCTCATAATTCAACTGAGATCAACGTGAAGTTCCCAAAGGCCAGTCAGTCACACCAGGGCACTGGCAAGAGGAGTTTAAATCGAGCTTTTAACCTGGAGGAAGTGCTGCTTTAACAAGCAGGGCCACTTTCTTAACCCAGATGCCATCTCTGCATGCCAGAGGTGGGGACAAAGGTCAGTGTGGATTGCGAGGCAATTGGAGCTGAATTTCTGCAGTGGTTGTTTTTGCAACAAGCCTTGGCAAAGAGGTTCCTTTGTGTAGGGTTGTAATCAACATGTTCTCCTCTCCTTTTCAGCATCAGCTCCTGGTTGTTATTTCCTCGTTGTCTCGTTGGTCCTTTTCCTGGTGGTCATGGCAGAGGGCTGGGAAGGGAAGAGCTTTCTGCAAAGGAGCACAGCCTGTTTGTGCTGCTTGCTCCTGGCTCCAGGAATAAGGAAAGCTGGCCTTCGCTGGGGCTGGCAGTGGTGGTTTGCCGGGGAGCAGAGGTGTCTGTGCTCTGGGGCACAGCCAGAGGTTCCGTGTGCTGCAGTGACAGCACTCGGGAGCGCCTTGTGCAGTATTTCCCAGCAAAGCACTGCCTGTCCCTTCCCCTTCACTGGGTTCATTGCCTGCCCCGGCCCCAAGCAAGGATCCAGGAGATCACCATGGCATGACCTGCCCCTGTATCATAGAGCCATGGAATGATTTGGGTTGGAAGGAGACATTTTGTTTCAACCCCCTCCCACCAGCCCAGGGTGCTCCAAGCCCCGTCCAGCCTGGCCTTGGACACTCCCAGGGATCCAGGGGCAGCCACAGTTTCCTGTCTGCCCACCCTCCCAGTCAGGAATTCCTTCCCAATATCCCATCCAGCCCTGCCCTCTGGCACTGGGGAGCCATTCCCTGTGTCCTGTCCCTCCACCCTTGTCCCCAGTCCCTCTCCAGCTCTCCTGGAGCCCTTTTGGGCACTGGAAGGGGCTCTCAGGTCTCCCTGGAGCCTTCTCTCCTCCAGGTGAACAGCGTTGAAGCTGCACAGAAAAAAGGCAAAGCCTTTTGCAGTTGTATCCAGAATTGCACTCCGGGTTCAGAACTGGGCTCTTAATTTTAATTTTTACCCTTTTCTTGTGACAGAGAGTGACAGAGAAAGTTTACCTTGTTTGGAGTCTGACCCTCCCAGAATAACTGGTGTGATTAAATCCACAGAACTGGGAATCTGTCTTTAGCCACTTGTCTGTACTTTGGTTTTTAGCCCAAGTACCATTGGCTTTCCTGCTCCTCACAAGGGATCTCTTGCTTCTACTGCCGCAACACTTCATTTATGGCTTTTTCACTTTTTTCCCTTAAGCCTTGTCTCTGCTCCTCTACTTTTATAAATTACTGAAATGATAGTTTTATATCCAGTGCTGGGGCTGGAGGAGTTTTTGAGTATGATGCTACTTTCCTGTGGAGGTTCAGATCCCACGTTTAAATTCCTGCTCAGCCCAGGTAAGGTGGGATTTGGTTTTTCCCTGGAAAGCAGCCTCGGCTCTGGCAGTGTTGCTCTGCTCCACACTTGTTGTGCAGTGCCCTCCACTTCAGGTGCTTTTAGACTTTATTTTGAGCAAACTCCTTGAAATCCCAAGATTTATCTTCTTTTTGTTTTGCTTTGCTGGGTTGAAGTTAAAGCTGCTGTTTCTGCTATTGCAGGAAAATTTAAAGTGTGGTCTTTCCCTCCCACTGCAAAGAATCCAATAAAATAAAGGGGTTGTGGAGGGAGACTTGGAAAGAGAAAGGAAAAGCTGTTGTGTTATGCAAAAGAATTTCCTCGTTTCCTCTAAGTGTGTCTCTTGAGATTATAATCTCTGACTTTATTTTTAGCATTCAAGCTACTGGAAAAACAACTCCTTCCCTCTGCTTTGTCAATAACAAATACCATTTTTAAAGCAAAATCTGGATGCATAGTAAATAGATAAGTCCTCTGAGAGAAACAGGGCTGACTGGAAATGCATGCACAGTTTCCTTGCATTCATAATATGGCTACTAACACTGAATTTCTGAATGCTGATTTTTAATTTAATGGTAATTTTTGTTTGAGCAGATGGGCTTGTATAATGTAAAGACAATCAATTCTCATACAACAAAATGATAAATGAAGAACAGAAAAGTGTTTCATATCTAGAAGATGTCTTAACATATTTATTTATGTTGCACTGAAGTTTCTTCTAATGAATAATTGCTGACTTCGAGCAGGTTTTGTCACACTGAATTGTTTCCCTTCCTTCCTTTTCTGATGGAGAAATACTGCCTTTGAGTTTTGACCTGTCCTTCTGGAACCCACCAAACCCTGCTCCTGATCTGTGCTTTGACTGAAGGAGCACAGGATTGAGAGCCATGCTGGAGCTGTTGATGTGCAGCAAATACACTGTCCCAAACTGTAGAGAAATTCATGGGAATAGGAATTTACATGTACTTGGAGGGAGCTCTTTTGGGTTACAGGGTTTAATTGTGATAATGAAAGAGGATGGAAAGGGGCAGAAGGAAAGAAGAGAATCAGAGAATTAGTGGGTCAAATTGTAGTTATTTTCTATTTCAATCTTCAGCCAGATTCTCCCGAAGGAAAGGGAGACCAGGCAGCTCTGGAAACCCTCCTTATCCCCCCTCGTGGGAACAGGTTCTCCAGCAGTTGCACTGGATTTATTGCCAGCATCGAGGGAATTATTGCAGGTCAGATGGGGACAGGGTTTCTGGAGCAGCTCCTTGAAGGAGGAGGAGGAGGAGGAGAAGGTCCCTGGGCTGGGTTCAGCCTCGGTGTGGTGGGACGGGAGGTGACAGTCGAGGGAGCTCCCCCAGGAGCAGCTTGGTCTGAGCCATGGGCTGTCCTTGAGAGGTGGGGAAGCAAAACCCTCAACAGGGCAAACGTCTTCAACTTCACCCAGGTGTTGGCTTTGTCCCCCTTGGAGGAGGGAAGGGTGTGTGAGGAAAATCTCCTGCTGAGCTCAGAACAAACGTGGGCCCTGTGTGTGACATTTGAGTGGCTCCAGCACGAGGGAAACCACAATGCACGGCCTGGGGACTCTGCTCCAAAAGCCATTTCTGTCCCCAGTGTCCCCTGCGGCTGGGAAATACATTCCCACTGAGCGCCCGCACCCGGGAAGCCCAAGCTGATCGGAAGTTTTCCTGTTAACTTTTGACTCACCTCTGCAAAAGTGTTTCTCACCTGTGTACTCTTGTTTTGCACCTGATATCTGAAATTTAGAGTTCCTACCTGGCTCCACACAGAGGGCTGGGGGAAGGGGATGAGAATTCAGTGGTGTTACACAGCCCTCCTTCCTCAAAACATGTGGAGCCTCCAGCTTCTGGGAAGAGAAATCAGACCCCACGTGCCAATGGCTTATTAATCAAACAATTTCAGCTCCCGAGTATTTCCCTTGGGTTTGTTGTGTGGAGGCTGAGAAGCCAGAATTGGAATTACGCCTAATTTTCCCCATTTTGTTAAATAACCAAGAGGATCTTTGAGATATGATGCTTAGTGTCACTTCTTTGGTCTCAGCTCGACCTCCTCGGGGTTCAGAGCCTTTGATGTCGTTCCATATTGGGCATCTCACAGAGCCTTTGTCTTGGAGCAGAATTTCTGCCTGACAGACACTCACACCCCCCTGTCAAGACATTATGTGCCATGCTGAATTATTTGGTAGCAATGGGAGAGACACCTGCTTCCTGAGAGCATTTCCTCCTTTTAATTATCCTCAGGAATTCTGGGGGGAGATGTACTATTTAAAGTGGTAATGATGAGCTGATGCAGCAATAGATAAGTTGTGATTCTTCTCATTCCACTGCTTGACATCCAGGTATGTTGCTCTGGTTCCCTTCACTGTGTATGAGGGGCTGGCACCAGGTGAAGGAAAGAGATCCTGGGATTTATCCACTACATCCATGTGGTTTATGAGACACAGAACCTTTTAGGGCTTACTGTGCAGCAAAGGCTGCTTTTGAATTATAAATACGTGTAAAATATGCAAAAAGGTAAAATCAACAGGAGCAAAAAGAGAGCAGGGACGGGGGGGATGTGCCTTGGAACCACTGTGCTCTGGTAAGTTTGGAGGATTAATTAGGATGATAATATTTTAAATTTGATTGAAAAATTTGGCACTTTAGATTGGTGGTTAACACTCTTCTTAAAAGGCATTTTTCTGTGTGGCTGTCCAAATAGTTGATATGTAATATTTATATTTGTCATGTGTTTTTCTAGATACAGAAGTCCTTTAGGTGCATACATTTGTCATATGAAAAGCACTTTAAAATTCTTATGTGGGCAGGGTTTAATGTATTTGTTGATTTATGGGTTGTTTGTTTGTTTGTTTAGGTGATTTTGTTACAATATCGTGGTCTCTGTGAAGTGAAATACATCAGCAGTTGCACTTCACTGTTTTTCTTGCACATCCCTGCAAATCTAATCCGAGGGGAGGAGCGTGAATTGGCCACGAGGCTTTGGCTCTGCCTGTGCTGGGGGTGTCAGCCAGAGCCTTCCTGCCCAAATAATCCTCCCTGGTGCGTGGGAAGGGTGGGAGGAGGGTGGAGATGCTCAGGAGGGAGCTCAGTGCTGTCAGAGCGAGGAGGATCCAGCACCAAGCTGAGGGTGACCCGTGGCAGGGGTGGATTGGTGGGATCAGACAGACACATGGCCTGACCTGCAGGGCCATCACCAACTGGGGAGCTCAAGAGGAGCAAAACCATCACAGAGCTCGTGAAAAATCCCATCAGAGCGGGCTCAGCTCCTGCTCCTGCTGTCAGCCCCAGCTCAGCCCTGCCAGGCTGTTGGGGACAGCTGTCTCCTGGCAAACTTCAGATGTTTTAAGACACATCCATCTCCCTGTTTCTCTCACCAGCCTGAATGACATTCCATTAACTCCAGAGTTTTCCTTGTCCACAAAGAGCTGTTGAAAAGCAGAGCTCGCGTGAAGAGAGGGATGGAAGCAGCTCCCGAATGGATGCAGCTCCTGCTAGTGGGAATGTAGATGCTTTTATGACATCTGGTGGCCATAAAATCTCAACTCCTTTAAGTGAAAATGGCAGTTTAAAGCCTTATGGAGAAAATAACTCCTTGGAGGGGACACATATATAAGTATATATATGTATATGCAGCTTACATATAAACACCCATATATTTGTTGTCTTGGAGTTTAATGTTCCTCAACCTGTTGCTTTAGGCCTTTTGCATATTTATTATATGGAGGTAAAGATTACCATATTATTAAAAAAAGTTATATCTGTAGAATATTTAAGATGAAGGGGAAAGGAATATTTCTTTGGCCAGGAAATTCAATTAATTTTGGTGTAAAACGTGTCAGCATAAAGGTGCCTGTGTTTGGCCCATGCTCAACAACACTTGAGGTTACACCACCAATGTTCACCCAGAGCATTTGCTGCCTTCTGCCCAAAAGCCAGAACCACGTTGTTCCTGTGCCTTTGGATTTATTATTTTCAGCGTTTTAAACCAACAGGGCATTTCTAAGAACTCTGCAGGCCCTGGGAGGGGCTATGGCAGGACGGAGTTGGTTTATTCTGGCCCCGGGAAATGCATATTTGCTGCTGCATGGTGTGATGTCATGGAACAGTGGTCTTGGGGGTGGGGGGAATTAGCTGCTCTAATTAAAAAGAGACCTTGTGGGGCTCCATCCAGGCTAAAATAAATGGAAATACTCGGCTAATAATTGACTTCAGTGGCTTGGATTGGGCCCCTTGTTCACTGTGCTTTTTACAAAATACCTCCTACAAATCCAAGGACTTTGTAATACTCATCACAAGGGTTTTTTAGGCAAATGATATTGTTGGTTCTTGCCTGACCTAAATTATTATGATAGCAAGGAATGCAAAAACCCAAGTTAAATTACTCTTTAGCAGAAATTTCAGGGAATGGACACTTTTCCATGAATATTTCATGCAAAGCTATAAATAATTCTGTTGGATTTTGAAGATCAGAAAGTGACTACTTGGATGATGTAGGGCATTTATGTAAGGCTGTGTAGGGCTTGTGAATGCTGTAAGAGACACATTCATTCATGGAATTCAAGCCATGTGTGGGCAAATTGGACATTTTCCCTGAAATGTCTTTGAAATTGCTCTTTGTTTCAATTGTTAAGACTGGAATAGACAAACACAGCACAGGCATTCTCCTCCAACGTTACCTGAGCACTGTGCAAACTGCAATGTTTTCACACAGCTTTGGCCTTTGAAGAATGTTTTATTCAATATTCTAATCCTAGTGCTGAATATATTGTGCTTGTGAAGTACAAGTTGGTTAGAGTACTGAAGTGTGGGTCCCTCTGAACCTTCATTCCCTTATAAAAATCAACTCCTCTTGATGGAATTATCCTCCCTATGAACCGGTTTGGAGGGGTTTTTCTGTAAATGGTGGTAATCTCTTCATATTAAGCAGGAGAAAAAAGATAAGGAATAGAATTGTGTTTTCCTTATGTCACAGGATGGATCTTCTGGCAAACAAACAAAGAAATCATAACATTATCTAAAGAGCTTGCTCCTTAAACCCCCCCTGAAAACAACTGCCAGCTGAACATCAAAGAGCACAGAGGAAATATTGCCACATTAAGGCCTCCTGCACAGTGGGAGCTTTTGCTGTGTGCAATGTGCTTATCCTGCAAATGCTGAGGCAGCTCCCAGGCAAGCAGCACAGTAACTCCTGCCTGTAGCCCCTCCTCACACCGAGAGGAAGGTACAGCATCCTCATCCTCCCAGGTGCCACCAACCCCACGGCTCGGGGGGCCGCTGGCCCCTCATGGCCCCAGTGTGAGTGTCACCACAGCTCTCCCTACAGGGGTGACAGCATGTGCTTTGGGATCCATTTCCCAGCTCATTTCCAGTGCTGGGAGTGCCAGTGATGCTGCCCCAAGTGAGGCTGGGAGCAGGACCAGCAGAGGTTTTGGTGCCAGAGGGAACACAAACCCGCTTGGCTTTACCCTGGCGGGGAGGTCACAGCGTGTCCCGTGGCAAGGGTGAGGTGTGGGGGACAGCCCACCCCAGGGGGTGCTGGGACCTCGATGGACAGGGCAGACACCTCCTGTCCCTCAGGGCAGTGGAGACACCACTCAGCAGGTTCTGCTTTGATCTTCATCAGCTCTGCATGGGACTGAAGGCATCTCAGCTTTTCATGCACCATTGCCCTGGGCAGCTGTGCCACAGCCCTTTTGGGCCAGAAACGTGGTGTAATCCTTCTGCTCTGCTTCTGGGACCTGTTGTGTGTTCCACTCACATCCTGCCTCTCTCTGCATAACTTTTCAGGAATTGCAGTGGTCATTCAGTTCACTTTTTTTTTCTCCTCCCTCTGCTTAAATTTAAATTTTTGCCTGTATTTCCCCCCCAGTAAAACAAGGTTACTTTATGAAATTTCCAAGCTGTATTTCATTACCATTTTCCACCATCTACGAGATCTCTTTTGTAATGCCAAATGTGCTGCTTGTACATGACAAATCTGTGCAGCAGCAAAGAACTTTTCTGTGTCTCATCTGTTTAGAGATGAACTTTAGGTAGGTCAGTGCTTGCATATTGATTTGAGATACCACAGAACAGGCTCAAAGGAAAAGGAGCTACAAAGCCAAGCAGTCAAAAAGAGAATTTGTATGAAACAGAAGTTCATATAGGTGGGAAAATCGTAGAGGTGCAATAAAATCTTGCATGAGATGTTTGGATGAAACACTGAGTCAGATGGAAAGGATTCATCCCCTGAGGTGGGAGCCCAGAGGAGTTACCACCAGCTTCTCCCAGGGTGGCAAGAAGGAAGCAGGAAGGCTGATGTGCTGGAAACACCAGCCCCTTGGATGAAATTCGTTTCAGATCATCACTGTTGCCATTCATGCCTCCCCTCCAATGCTTTTGCAGCTGGGATGTAACTGCACTGCTTTGGAATTTGCTCAAATTTGATTTTTTTTGGAGTTTTTCTGTTTTATTTGGAGCTTTACAAAGTGGTTCCTTATACATGTGGATTTCTGAAATGATGATAATCCACATCATCAACGATGGTAGATCTTTCTGTCACTGAAAGGCACGAATAATGCTGGGACCAAACCAAGTGGACAGCATTTCCTGGACCCTATTTAGGGAACAGAGAATGAGATAAATAAACCAGAGCTAAAAGGATTTTACCCAATTCATGATACAAAAGATTGGCTTTCTGTCTGCATGTGAGTAACTTGGGTTAGCAAGATATGCCATCGCTTACACCACAAAAATATCCACTCTCACATTATTTTAAGAGACTTTCAAGTAGAGTAGAATTACAATATTTGTTTTAAACTATCCAGGGAAAAGGTGCTGGGCTTCTTGCACAATCTTTTTATTGCTTTTTATAGTCCTTCTCCACCCTCAGCCATTTAGCAGCTCCATTTCCCAAAATACCAGTGGTAACTCTCTCTGCAGTCTCTGCCCGTGTGGGTATTTGCTGTGATATCATTTCACTCCTCAAAACGAAACCCTTCATCACTGTCCCACTCTTCTGGTACAAATGTGGCGTGAGCTGTGTTTTTCAGACAGAATATTAACTGGGAGGGTGGGCAGGCCCTGGCACAGGGTACCCAGAGAAGCTGGGGCTGCCCCTGGATCCCTGGGAGTGTCCAAGGCCAGGTTGGACGGGGCTTGGAGCACTCTGGGCTGGTGGAAGGTGTCCCTGCCCATGG
>JAWWMO010000025.1:1111036-1124490 GCA_035047845.1 Dendrocincla fuliginosa | reverse complement strand
AGCACCCTGGGCTGGTGGGAGGTGTCCCTGCCCATGGCAGGGGTGGGATGGATGGGCTTTGAGGTCCCTTCCAACCCCAACCTTTCTGTAAAATAAAATGGATGTGGCTTTTGTCAGTGCTATTGGTTCTTTCCACCTGAGGACCTCTGAAGATGTTCTATGTTTTTTTATAGACAGAGCATTTATTGCCTCTCCTAAATGGAAATGATGCAGGTTGGACAAAATCCTCTTGTGGGTCCCAAGCAGGAGTTTTTATGTTGCTTTTACAATTCTCTTGCCACTTCTCTGGGTCCTCAGCTGGGTATTCAAGGCCTGCTTTGATGGCAAGGTGTGTTTCAAAGAAGGAAACAACCCGTGCCCAATGACACAGTGAATTCTGTGGCTGCAGAGCTGCTGCTGCTCCCCCCCCTCCTTCTGCAGGGCTGGATTTTGGGCCTTGGACAATATCCTTATGAGGAGCTGTGAAAAATGCAGGTGGCTGCCAGAGGAACATCACCTCCCTCTGGGGCTGTGCCTGGGTGCAGAACAGCCTCTGTCTCAGGGCTGCCAGGGGGGAGAAGTTTGGTCCTTTGGAGGGAGAAAGGAGACAACGTGTTGGTTAATGACAACTCTGGGGAAAAGTCCTGGTCTAGCTGATCTTTGGGCTGGACAAGGGGAGGGAGATGAGAGCAGGGTATGGCACAGGAGCCACACAGGAGCAAAGAAACCTTTTTTAAGGCTTTAATGAACGGTGCTGATTTACTCCAGAGAAACCAAAGCTGTTTGGGGTCCGGGAAAAGCTCTTCTGTTTTGTAAACGCCTCTTCTGTTTTGTAAATGCCTCTTCTGTCTTGTAAACATCTTGTATTTCTCTTTTTCTTTACAAACTTACTGCTCAGTTGCTGCAGGAGCTTCCAGAGCTGTAACCACTCCCCAGAGAAGAGGGAATTGTGGCTCCTGCATGTGCGAGGGTGTGCATTGTGCCATCAGCCCTGACAGGGGCTGTGCTCAGCCCATGCCCTGCATGGCACAGCCTTCAGTGGCTCAGGCTGCCCAGCTCTGCCTCACCCCCTGCCAGCTGCATCATCCATGTAGTTATTTACTGCGTGGTAATTTTTCTCCTTTAATATTCTATTGTCTAATTGCAGTTAATTGTGGTTCTTAATCTTGCTAATTGCCATAAATCATGCTCTGCCAGCCATCCTTTCTTTCAGTGGCAATAAGGCTGGTTTTTCTGCTTGGAAGGTGCTTGCAGTTCAATATCAGTGTCCCAGTAATGAAGATTTATTGGCACAGGGCAGAGAGGACTGTGTGGTCCTGTGGGACAGGAACACACTGGGTTAAAACTAAAGGACCAGAGAAGTGAGAGCCTGTAAAACACTTTGTTGATGTGAGTGGCAGCCGGTATAACTTTAATTTTATGTGTAAACCAAGGTGGCTAAATGTAAGCCCTTTAATTAAAGCCATTAAAGGCTGAGATGTTGCTGGCAGAGTGTTTGACAGGTGGAACGTTCCCTCCAAGCAATTACCGTGTCAAGAGCCCTGCACTGGCACCTCCACGGGCCTCCCACAGCAGCCTCATCTTCGCAGACTTTTCCTCCTGAATGCTCCTGATTTCATGGCTAATCGGCTGCTCAGATCACCATATTCTATGAACGTGCATGAATCTGGTCAAAAGAGGTTCAGAATTTGATGTTAAATGTAGATGTATGCAAAGCCCTCCAGATTAATGAGTTTTGAGCCAATGCAGGTGTGGAATTCGAATATCTGGGTGAATATTTTTGTACTTGTATGGAGGTGTTGGTGGGACCTTCGGCCTTAAGGTTTCAGGTAATGCCCATGGAGTAGAAAATATTAGTGTTTAGAGAAAATATTGACCTGGCCCAGTCTGCAGAATGCAGATTTACAGTTTAGCCTCGGGGAGAAGAGGAGAAAGAATTGAGAAGTCACTGAAAGCACTTTTGAGACTGATGGCACAAGTTAACATGGGACTTTTAAGAAGATGACTCAAATCTCTTTTCCATGATTAAAAATGAGTGTATAAAAATCTGGAGTTGTAATTCGCATCAGTAACACTCCAAAAATCACAGTTGTCTTTTGCATATTTGAGACATGGGAACAGGTTCAGTTTCACTGTGAGAAGTAACATTTTCCATCCTGTGTTACGGTGCCCTCAGTTCCTTCGGATCAAAGCCATGACCAGCCTCAACCTTTGCTTTCCAGCGAGTGAACTTGTGTTGCTCTTCCTTTTGGATTTGCTGGTTCCCACATGCCCCTGTTTGTGCACCCGAATATGTTTTTCTTGGTGCTGGGTTGCTTTGGGCAAATATTCTTGTTCAGTGCATGAATAACCAGAGATATGGAAACTTCCCTCTCTCTGATCGTGTGCTGGGGATGTGATTGCCCTGCCTGGGGGAGTGATGGAGATTGACAGGGGCACTGACATTTGGGGTAATTTGTCTGCAGGACCTTTGCTCAGCATGGGCTCAATCTGTGTTAAATATGACTTTTTGATCGTGGAGAGGTTGAGAGAGGGAGATGTTGGTAAGGGGAGCTGCTTCCTTTCCCTTCGACACTGACTTGCTCAAACCACTGAGGAAGATGATTTGGGCAGCTCTGAATTCCCTAGTTTTTGAAAGCTTTTTCCTTCATTTATTTGCTTTTCCAGCACCTTTAAATATAGATAAGATAAAATATATTTTGGGGTAAGTCATCTCTGTATTCATTATTTTATCATCTAACTGGGAAGATGCTAAAATTTTTCAAACCTTGAGAATTAATAAGCCTTGAGGAATTTTCAGAACAGGCCATTTGATCTGTGTTCAGGCAGGTACAGAACCTCTGTTTAACAGTGTCCTGTTAAAGAAAATACCTATTTATTTAGAATGATAGAATCACAGAATATCCTGAGCTGGAAGGGACCCACCAGGATCATTGAGTCCTACACCTGGCCCTACACATTCATCCCAAAATCCCACCATGAGCCTCTTAAATTTCCCAAATAGAAGAAATCATGGGTCAAAGCTGAGTTTTATTGGGGTTGGGGACCAAACTGAATGTGATGATTATTCAGATCATATGTGATATGAATCTTCTCCTTTGCTGTGACATGGTGGCCTGAATCTCCAGATTTGTTCTCATCCTCAGCTTACTGTGAGGTGTTTGTACTTTGTAGGCAAAGCAATGGGTTAGAAATGAATTAATTAACTCTTGGGCATCATTTCCTTGTCTCCCTCCGATATAGATTTCAAGTTAGCATCAGCCTATTTCATTTACTGTCAGTGGTAGTTATTTCTTTATTACCTCCCTGGAGAATTCCTTCATGAATGAGCAAATGAAGACTCGTGGTCTCCCACAGTGCCGAGTCCCTGAGTCTCTCCCTGTGCTGCCCCTGAGCGTGCCCAGCCCTGGTGCCACCTCAGCTGGACGTGGTTTCCTTCTCTGGAAAAAGCAGCAGCAGCATATTTCAGTCACTTAATTTTCATAGCTATTTAAGCAGGTTGGCAAGTTCACCCTCTCCTCCAACACCTGCTTTTATACAGCAGGAAGGTGCCCCCAGCCTTTATTTGGGCATTCCTAAACACATCTTAGGGTTGCTTGTCACCCACGCGGTCCCTGGGGTGGTGAGGGAGGGAAATAAACTGAGATCTGTAGAAGGAAGACAAGGAAATCTCTGCTGAGGCTGAGGTGGTTGGGGAAGGGAAGGAAGGGTTCGAAATACCAGGCAAGTTGCACAGTTACTGTTTCTATATTTAATCTGCCTCCTCTAATTCCCTGTGTGGTTCCTGCAGTTAATCCCATCAAGTCCAAGCCATGAAACCACTTCACAACTTTGCATGCCCAGCCTTGCTGTGTTATTTAACCCAGTTTGATCACTCACAGCCTGGCTTGGCTGGCTGGAGTGCAGCACATGTCAGCCAGAGAAAAGGGAAAGCGAAATCTAGTTGTTAAGTGCAGCTCAGAAAAGGCTTTGCTTGCTTCTAAAACTAAGAAAAACCAGTTAAGCCTGTAGCAAATGTGGATGTTGAGAAGAAGTCAAGTCAGGAGACTTCCCCAAAGAAAGATGTGTTTTTATTTTTGGTAGCATCTTAATTTCTTACTGAAGATGGTGGTAAATCTCTTGGGATTAAATACAGCTTGTATTAGTCTTAAAACCAGCTACAGATTTATTTGAGCAAGAACTTCAGGGCTGTAGGCACCGAATATTTCTCTGGGAAGGTGCTGAGCCCTCTGGAAATCCCTGTAGTCAGTCCTGATGTTTGGATCTTCCACACGTACGGACATTTATTCCTCCTGTGATTCTGCTTTATTAACACTTTGTCAATAACTTTTTTGACTCCCTGCAAAATAAATCTCCTAAATTGCACAGCTCAGTGAGAGTTTTCAATTATACATTACACAAAAGCCAAGAGCTCACTGTTGTGTTCCCCTGCTTCCCCACTCCTAATAAATCACGGGGGCCGACACGTCCTTGTGCAGATGCTCTGCTCTTTCTGAGGAGGAATGATGTAATGGGGTTACTAAAAAGGGCAATCATATAGATTTTCTTTAGCCATTTTGTCATCAGAAGAGTGTAAATCTGACCAGTTGGAGAAATCCAAATCAATTTATTGTGTATTATGAAAATTCCTTGATATATTTCCTGTATTGTGGGACATTGTAGCTTCCAAGGGCCGTGCTCTGAAAAACAGAGCTGTTACTTGGAAAGGGATTTTCCTGAACCAACTAAAAGCATGACTATAAAAAACTGAGGGTGCAAAAGGACATTATTTTTCCCCCCAGTTTTGAATCAGTCATATTTTAAGAAAAGGCAACAGTGGAGAAATGTTTTCCCAGTGGTGATATCCATAAATTCTCCACAACTTATGTTGTGGAATAAAATGATTGCTTAAATTATTTAAATTGAATAAAATGATTGCTTTGTTTGACCAAACCCCTCCCTGCTCTCTCCACACACCTTGTACTGCACGGGCACAACTCACTGGCAGAGTCTGGGACCTTTAGGAAATGCCACTTGTGACTCCCCAGTGTGGGCTGGGAGAAAATCCAAGTGTGAGGGGGCTCTGGGGTGACCTGGGTGACTGTCCCTGTGCCGCAGATCTCCTGAATGCCCCGGAGGTGCAGCCCCCACAGAGACCCTCCGTAATTCCAGGTGTGGCTGTGCTGACTTTGTCCCTGGGATGTTCTGGCTGGTTATGACAGAGCAGTTGGACCCTCCAGCTTCTCTTCCCCTGTCTCCACGTGTTTTCCCCATCAGTGCTGGCTGGATGAGCAGGGCAGTGCTTGGATTTTACCCAAAGGTGGGATATTTACACAAGGTGCTCTGATAAAGGAACTTGAGGTGCAGTTCGGAGCGTTTGTGGTCTTTGTGGGGTCTGGAAAAGTGACTCCTGCTTTCTTTTTGTGTTTCCCATGACTTTGCAGCTGCTGGTTTGCTGTGTGGGTTTCTCAGACAGCTGGTGGTAGCTGAGCTGAGGGACAAGGGCTTGGCATCCTCAGGTGGCCAGACTGGAGAAGTCAAAGCCATGGGCTGGCTGGCAGTGTCTGTAGCAACAGCTCTTCCAGGCTTTGTAAGGGGAGCTGAACAGCCCAGAAATGGCCATGATTTTTTAGATCTCAACCTCCAAACGAGCACTGGAAATGACAAAGTTGTTGAGCCAGTCCAATGACAGCAGTGTGTACCTTGATCACAAGTTCCCCTGCTATAGTTTGTGGCATCTGCTGGATTTCTTTTTCTACCAAGTCCAAGTTCCAATTCAGAAAACTCTGGCAGGAGACTTATAACACCCAAAGGTGACATTACCCTCTACTCAAGGTAAAGATGTTATCCCAGATTTGCTCCAGAAACTTCCAAATAGGCAGAGTTGTGTATGTTATTTCTGTTTTTTCAACAATAAAAATCTAATTCTGTTATATGGAAAGTTCTGGCAATAATTTACAGCCCCACCATTACAACCCAGATTTATTGCACTCACAGTGAGGCAGTTGACTCAGTTGTTCAGCATTAGTTAGAACTAATGAGCAAAAGCCTGTATGTTTATCCATAAATTCCATGACACTATTTCCAGTATTACTTGTCTTGGAGTGTCCTAAATTAATATTGATTTTTATAGCCCAGTAATGTGTTGGTTGTTTAGCTTGAGTCCCTTTTATGTGGCTCCGTTTTCCAGGCAGTTGCCCTGTCTAAGTGAGATGTGTTTTGAAGGGCCACGGTGCCTGGGCAGAGGACCCAGGCTGCTGGTTGGGCTGGAGGGCACGTTCTCTGCCCCAGGCTTGCTGGCCTGTGTGCAGACTTTGACACTTTTTAGGCATTATACAAGTTTTAAAAATTCTCTTCTGGGTGGTGTGTTCAGCCTTGACCCTGCTGGAGGCAGCTCTGGCGACTTCCCCGTGGACCGTGGGCCAGTGCATGGAGTTAAAGGATCTCCTCTGCTCCAGGGGCTGCCACCCCGGCCAGGAGAGCAGTGGGGCGTCCACTTGAACTCCAAAGTCTTTTCCAACCCAAAGGGTTCTGTAATTCTGCAAAGTTCAGAGTTCAGGAGGTGCTGCTTCCCCTGAACGTCCTTTGCAAATAGGGTTTGTGAACCCCCGTGGGGGGTTTTTATTGCCTGCTGGGAAGGTGAAAATTTTGAAGAATAATTGACTTTCCCTCGTGGTTTCCCATCTCAGAACCAAAACAAAGGCAAAAATGCAGTGGTGGTTTGAGGTTGGATGGGAACCCAGCTCACAGATCCATCTTTTAACCTTCACTCTCATATATAGGGATTTTATTTCCTCTGTACTCTGCACACTGGGGAAAAAAGGGATAGGGAGAAAAGGCTCAAAGCTGACTTCTTAAGTGAACTCCTGGGCTCTTTTTCCTTTTTGGAAGGCTAGAAAAACAGGTTAATTCTAAGAATTGCTAATTGCTCAGCAGCCTGTATTGACAAAGTTTTAATTTCTCAATTGTTTTGAGTGCAAGGCTTTTCCATCACTCTGGTATTTGAAATAATTTTATAAGATGTCTACTTAGGTCTGGAACATTATGAACTATTCAGGTTTCAAGGCTTGCAGATGAAATCCGAATAAAGTGCTGAACAAGGATAATTTCAAGGCGGGGGAAGAGAAAACCTAAACCCCTCAAATGAGATATTAAGTGCAAATTATTCATTCAGGTTTAATCAAAAATTATTTTTTACATAGTAAGTAAAAAGTATATTAATCTCGTTTTTAAAACTGTTTTATGGAAATTAATACAGAAATATGTTCTCAATGGAAAACTAGTGTTTCAAGAATAGTGTATTGAGAGGGTAATGAATACATTATGAAAATGTGATTGCATATTTTAAAGGAATTAGCCAACTAATCATAAAATTCCTGTGGCAAATAGTAATTAGGAAAATGTTTAGATTTATTTAAGTACAGAAACAGCAAGATGACAGGAAAGGTCAGAACCCCCTGTAATGGAGAACATTTGACTGGTGGGTGACCCTTAGGGTTCTATAAGTTATTCTTGGAGTTCTTGTGTTGAAAGGTGGAGCCTGAGGAATCCCTTTTCTTGTGCTTGCCACAGCCTGGGAGCTGGACTGGAGAGGGAGAGGGCTCACCTGGCACTGCCCTCGGGAACATGCCAGTGCCCAGCCTGGCTCAGCCTGCCTGGGAATGAGCTTTGCCCTCCTCAGGGTATAAATCCTGCTCTCCTGTTCAATTGCCTTCCCTAGGAGGGGGATAATTGCAACCTCCTGATTGTGGTGAAGGGCCTGGCACAGAGTAAATGTTCTCCTGGCACCCAACGGGTGTTCCCATGGAGGTTCAGGGCTCCAGAACCTCCCAGGAAGCTGCACTGGAATTTGGGGAAATGACGTGTGACTTTCTGCCCCAGTGGTTTAATTGCCTGGTGGGGGGTGGTGTGATGGGCAGGTAAATAACCTCTAATTTTTGCTAAAATAGCTATTTTTAAAACAGGTTCTGTGTGTATTCTGTGTGCATTTCACTTATGTAGGTTGATATACCTGCGCTTCCTAAACCAGTCCTGGCTCCCTCCCTCTCCCCATAACGTGGAATTGGAAATGAGGCATTTCTATCATCAGAGTCAGACCATTTGATGGAAGAGGAGGAAAAAATGCAGGGGGAGAGGACCTCAAAAGAGTACTGAATGTTGATTTTTTTTTTTTAATATTGTTTTTCTTTGGCTGCTTTTTCATGAGTGGATCACTCAGCACAGGAGAGGATTGGAGGATTACATTCAGGAACATCTTCTCTGCACACAGAGTGGGGTTTTTCTGCAGGCCATGTACAACTTGGCCCAGGACCGAGCTCCAGGTGCAGTGCAAAGCTGTCCCAAGTACCAAGAACTGGCTGGGATCATATTCCCTTGGAGCTTATCTGCAGGCTTTAATATGGCCCAAACTGATCTATTTTTTAGCACTTCTGGAATGGAGACACTAATTTAATTTCTCCTTAAAGAAGTCGAGCTGGTGTTCACCAAAACTGCTCAATGAATTGCATTAATATCTGGTAATTAGGATTGATTAGAGGATTTGTTTCTAATCCACTCTGTCTCTCTAATCACAACACTCCTGTGTAATCAGCCTCATCAGCTGACATTGAGGTGCCACTGGTGAAAGACAAAACCCTGGGATGGTTGTTGGTGACGGGCTGGGATTTCCTGGGGACAAATTAAAACACCGCTTTTTGCTATGACAACTCGGAGTATTAAAAAGCTTTACTGGAGGATTAGCCCCCGTGCAGGTGTATTAACAGCGATATTAAAAAGCATTTTCCCTCCAAGGCTTAGGCAGTGACGCCAGTGCTCAGACCGCTTTGGCTTCCCTGAGCTGCCCCTCGTTGGCAGGAGTTCTGCGTGTTCTCAGGTGGCATTTTCAGCCCCGTGTCAAAGGGGGCTCAGCTTGGCATTGGTGTCTGTGCTCCCCCAGCTGGGTCTGCAGCCCTGCAGCTCCCGGAGCTCAGCTCTGAGCGCTCCCTGCTCCCATCCGAGCAGCGCCTTGGCCTCATGGAATAGGCAAGTTGGGGGAAAAATCCTTTCATCACATGGCTTTGGTGCTGAGAAGAGAGAGCAGAGGCAATGCAGGGTAAAAAAATGTTTTCCCCTAAAATTTTGGTATCTTTCGAGATAAATTTAAATAATTCATGGCAATTTGCTGTGTATTTCTAATTAGATATAATCTTTCATCACATGTGATCTACCTCGGAACAGTTTCTTTAGAAGATATTTTTATATATATATTTTTGGCCCGTAATTAATGTGGATTTTAAAAATATTCAAGTTAATGTTCTCTGGGTAAAGCTTTAAAAAGTAGGTAGTTTTTCTCCACACTGATGTGGTGCTCTGAATCAAAAGAAGCATTCCTTGGGTAAAGGTTAATGCCTTTCAAGCCGCTCCTGTGAACCTCTGGGATACCTCCAGAGCCCTCAAAGGATCTATTTCTGTATTCGCCTCTTGTGACATTATTTTGCTAAAACTAGGCTGAGTTAATAACCTCCCTAAAGCAACCTAATTTGCTGAGCAGTACATCTTGACACATTTTTATTAGTAAAAGCAGCACTCCAGGCTTGTTTGTTTGCATGTTGTTGTCCTAGTTGAAATCACCGTGGTGAGCTGGGCTGTCCCTGGCACGGAGCTGCCTCCTCCTGCCCTGGGAATACCCAGCTCTGCAGTGAGCCCAGGGCTGGGATGATGCACAGGGGGCTGCTCTGCCTGCCACCCCTGGCCGTTTTTGGGACAGGTTGTGCTGCTGCTGCTGCCCTGAGTCAAAGGAGCTGGAGACAGGTTGGGTCGGGCTCTGCTCCCAAATAGCAAGGGATGGGATGAGAGGAAACAGCCTCGGGTTTAGGCTGGACATCAGGAACAGTTTCTTCATGGAAGGAGCTGTCCAGCCCTGGCACAGCTGCCCAGGGCAGGGGTGGAGTCCCCATCCCTGCAGGGATTTAAAAGCCATGTGGATGTGGCACTTGGGGACATGGCTCAGTGGTGGCCTTGGCAGTGCTGGGGGAGTCGATGGGCTCAGAGTATTTTTCCAGCCTCAACAATTCTGTGATTCTCAGACTCCTTGGTTTTTGGAGTTGCTCTTTTTACTGCTAGAAACTCTGCAGGACTCCAGCTGAAATCCTTAAGTTTGCTTGACTTCTGCTAAATTCTGAAAAACCCATTTCATGCATTTATTTATAGCTGGGTCTTGGTAGCACAGGATGAGCTCCAGTACATTAGTTAGGTGCTTTTTTATCCTTGTAAAAATAATGTTCACTTGGTCAAAAAAAGGAGAATCACATTGGATAGAATTCACATCACAAATCAAAGTGCAAATGATAAATCCTGCCCCTGAACCTGGCAGGGAGAGGCTCTCCATGGCCACAGGCAGCAGCCAACTGCAGAGTGGACTTGAAAAGAAAACTTAAAATATCTCAGTGCTGCTTCTTGTTACTTTAATTGGGGAATATTTTAGCTCTGGGAGCCTAATAGTTGCAAATGAAGCTGCTTGGCAGACTTGGAGGGTGTTTTACATACAGATACACTCTATGTGCCAATTTTTTTCTGATTTTGCATATTTGAACTGTAAAAATACAATAGTAACACCTATGTGGCATAAACTTCATCACTTGCAAATGTTGGCTTCATTCTCTTGCTTGTTTGTATCCTTTTTAATTCCCAAAGCTTAAGAAAACCAGCCGTGGAAAAGCTTCAAACAGAAGCTCCAAATGTATAGTTTGGGGCCAGAGGACTGAGTTTTGACAGGGTTCCACCACCTGCACTGAAAATCTGAGGGTTTGGGTGATTTTTGGTTTTAATTATATCGATTGTTTGAGGTTTTTTTTTTAATATATATATATCAGCATTTTCTTTCATGTCAGGGAGCAGCCACAAGTGCAAAAAGACAGACTTGCATTTAGAAGCTGATTTTTAAATTAGTCTCAGCAGAAAATCGTTGGTCTGTTGTTCTTGGTTTGGATTTCTGAGTTTCTTTTGCTTGGTTTGGATTTCTGAGTTTCTTTTTAACTCTTGTAAACCAGCGAGGAAATTCCCTGAGAATTCACTGTTGGGATACAACTTCAGGCTGAACTTTCCTCTTGCCCCAAACTGGGACCTTCAGTTAATTTTTAGAGCCAATTTTTAGAGTTCTTTGCAAGAACTTTTGAAAGATGGGTTGAAGTTCCTGCTGGTCTCCCTTTCCCGTGTGTTTGTGCTGGCTGTGCCATTCCGGGAATGGGATCCCAGGCAGTATGAGGGGGGAAAGACCCCTCCCCTCTCTCGGGGTCACAGGGATGTTCCCTGCATTCAGAGAGGCAAAAGGAACAACATCTCCTGCTGTTCACCCTTTGTCATTGCTGTCCCTGCATGGGAGGAGATATTTCCCCACTCTTTTCCTGTTTTAGCAATAATTTCCCGTAGAGGACAAAACCCACTTAGGTACAATTCCGGATGTCTGGATGCAGGAGCCTTTGGTTTCCTGGATGAAAGCAGAATTCCATCAATGTGCATTTTCCAGTGTGAGACCAGTGCCACTGAACAACAATAATGTGGTTTCAGGGCCAGCAACAGAACAATGAAATTGTTCTATTAAGTTTATTCAAGCGTAGGAACTCCTGCTAAGAAATGGCAAAAGGGAGAAGAAAAGGCTCTTGTGCAGGACACGTGATGGAACCAGCTCCAGCCACATCCGGAGTTTCTTATGGCCTGGAAGCTGTGGGTTTTTCCAGGATAAACTGTGGAGGACTGGACTCAAAATGACAAAGATTCAGAACACGATCGTGTATCTTTATTAACAGGTGGGTGGGAACCTCTCTCAGCACTGTGGGAGCTGCCTGCCATTCACGGGATGGCATCCCATAATATACTCGGTGGACCTCCGTGCCCATCCATTTCTCAATTTATCCAATATTCCCTGGCTAAGGAAACGTTTCCAACCTGAGGCTTCAACCAGCACAGTTCAAGCCCCAGGATGTTTTGCAGCATTTATAGATTTGGCAAGGTCACACTGGACAACGTTCTCTGGATTCCTCCCCTGTTAGCTGGGCTTGTGTCATTTGGGGCTCGGTGGCCTTACCTGTGCTGGGCAGGGACCCTTTGACGCTCCTCTGATAAGACACTGAGATAACACTGGGATAGGTTTCCCTCTGTCTGATTATCATATGCTAATTCATGTACCTCCTAGAGATTTTGCTCCAGGAAACTACAGAGATTTTTAGGAGGAAATTATCTTGGTATTTTCAGAAAAGCAAAAGGCAGGGGAAGCTCCAGGAGATATCCATCCTCCCCCCCAGTTTGGGGGACTGGGGGTGCTGAATGCTCCAGGGAAAACCTTTTAATCTGACTGTAAAATACAGCAGCCACCTCCAAAGACAGAGCAATTGCTGGATTTGGGAGGTGGTATTTTTTTTCCCTTATTTTCTGTTATCTATGCTTGAGTGGGAAAAGTGCCTGGAAAAAATAGGGCTTCATAACTTCGATTGGGTGGCTCATCCTCCAGCAAAGAAAGCGCTTTGCTCTTTTCAGGGTATTGAACAAATAAATACAAAAGGATTAGCACCAGCTTGTGTGGCTACCAAGAAGTTAAAGCATTGCTTAAAGCAGTAAAAAGGAGGTGAAGATTTAGTGCTGCTGTGCAGGGCACTAAATCACAGCAAATTAACTCATAAAACATGTCAGGGTTGGTAGTTCAGCCTCTCCAGGGCGTGGGGCTGGCCCTGGAGCCAGAGCTTGGGCTGTGCCGGGGAGGATGTGCTGGGGGTGGAAAGGGTCTGTGAGGGGCTTACATAACCAGACATGGAGTAACTCCAAAGGCTATGTTTCTTTTTCCTTTTTTTTATTGTGGTTTAATGACCTTACTCTAAGTGCAAGTGTCTGTTCTCCATGAAAAAGGTTCTTAAATCAGGATTGGGGAAAGGAATGAACAGAAAAACACTATTGCTAACCTCAGCTTGAGCTTTGCTGTATATCTGACTGGTTGGGAGGTTGTTAAACACACCAAAGTGGTGTTTACTGTGGCTACTCCCGAGGAAACTGCTTGAGCTGTTTGGAAATTTTCACTGTAGTGTATTTTTGATAAAATATTTCCAGGATCTGGGCAGCATCCTGGCACACTGACCACTCCTTCCCTCTCCTCCCACCTGCTGGTGTCTGTAGTAACCACAGCAAGTGTTTCACTGCCACGTTTATGGGGCTATTTTCACAGTATTTTTTAGTGACTCTTTGTGGGAGAAGAGGAGAAGGGTTGTTGTTTTTATCTTCTTTTATTACCCACAATGATCCATCCCCTTTTCCTCTGTCGCCTGTGCTAAGTGTGCTCCACTGAGCTGTGGCTCCCAGCCCTGATTGATGAGCCTCTGCTGCTCAGGTCCCTCCTACCCTTCACCTCCCATATGGTCTTTCCTTCCTCCTGGGACATGGACTGGAATATTTAGTTTGCCCAGAGAAGCTGTGGCTGCCCCTGGATCCCTGGAAGTGTCCAAGGCCAGGTTGGACAGGGCTTGGAGCACCCT
>JAWWMO010000025.1:1094157-1104514 GCA_035047845.1 Dendrocincla fuliginosa | reverse complement strand
CTTGGAGCACCCTGGGCTGGTGGGAGGTGTCCCTGCCCATGGCAGGGGTGGCACTGGGTGGGCTTTAGGGTCCCTTCTAATGCAAACACATTTGCAGAAGGTGGGTGTCTCCTTCCATGGCTAACAGAGCTGTCTATGAGAATATATTCCATTAACAATAATTAACACACTGTTTATCTGCCCCTAAGTGATCTCTGAAAATCGGATCCCTGAGGCTACTTCAACCTTCATTTGAACCATTTTGGTTTTGTTCCTATGCGTGGTTTTGTGTAGATGGTTCAATACAGCAAAAATTAGTTCTGGCTCAGTAAGATTGGTACTATTTGAAATTATTTTTCATGATTTTATTAAATCTTGGTTCAGCAAAACTTTTCTGTAGTTGCTAGAGTAGGGACTAAAACCAACAGAGGTTTTGCTGCAGCACAGAGTGCTATAGTAAGGTTAATGCACTTCACTATTTATTTTCTCAGTCTGAGCATTGTCTTTGAGTACAGACATACTGGAAGGAGATGCTTTTCCTGACAGAACATACACGGTGGTGCGTTGTTATGTTCTCATTTCAGGGTGACTATTTCCCTGAAATGCATCTCTTGGTGATGCTGATCTCCCCTGGCTCCATCCTGCTTGCAGTGGGCTCTTTCCACCCCAGCCTGGGGGCTGGAGATCCTCCTGCTGGGCAGCAGCAGCAGCACAATCGAGTGGCCTAAATGACATGGTGTGTTCAAGCTTCTGCAGCAGCTGAATCACCGGGATCCCTCAGGTTCCCAGCCTGATGTGCCCCTGACTTGCAAATCATTGACGTGAGAAGCGTTGGGTGTGACTTCAGTGTAGATGCCATGTCTTTTCCCTACAAGCTTGGCCAACCCTGCTGTTCAGGCTGCAGGTGTTGCCTCCCCTTGGGAGGGTCCTGCTGCCATCCCTCGCTGTGCCTGGCCACTCGTGGTGGCAGGGGTTGGGCACTCTGAGGGAGCAGCCTCTCCGTGTCCTCCTGGGGAGTGCCTGTGGTTGAACCTCCCTTTCTACCCATGCCATAACCTGGGTGTGCTCCCGGGGCTGTAAACGTGGTTTAGCATCCTTGATGGGTTGGCATTAATGATGATGTGCTGGAACTGGCTTGCCTGGGGATGCTGCAATCCCGTGAGGGTGACAAGGAGACTTCTAGAAGGGATTTTGGGTGTGTTTCTGAGCAGACATTGGCTGGGACAGTGGAGGGGTAGGACTGTTGCTCTCCTTATTGCTTCTTGCTCATTTTCAAGAAGGATGCTCTGAGGAAGAGGAGCTCTGTGGCTCCTTCAGTTTGGGCCCATTTGTGCAAGGAAACCATATGGTAGCATAATGAATCTGGGAATGACACAGATTACAGACTCAGCACTGCTGAAAAGTAAACTAATACCCCAAAACTCCTCTGTGTAAGTGCCTACAATGTGACCTGGGCTGTTCTGGTGTTAATACTCTCCAATTCCCACCCTGCTGTGTGTGTGTAACTGCAAATGACCAGCTCTTGCTAAAAGCTCCAGCCGTGACTCAGGATCTGCACCTGGATGGCAATTTGTTGGAACTGATTAATTTTCCCTGGGTAACTGGCTTTGTGAGGAGCAGAGAAGCCTGCCCAGCTCAGATCCAGTGCAGCCACTTTCATATCCACCCTAATACTGTTTCCTGCAGTAGAAGTGGAGATATTAAGTTGAATCAGAAAGGCTCGGATATGCGTTTACTTTGTATTTCTTCCCTCCCCCCTCTCTTCCCCTTCCCTGTAACTGCTGACGTTAGTTGAAACAGCAGTACTTTTTTCCACAGACCTGGTGTGCAGATGACATGGGATTTATAAACCTGAAGAGGTATTGCTTGCCTTTCCAGGCTTGCAATGTCCAAAAGTTGCACCTCACCCAGTGAGGTGCAAGGACCGGGCTGTCATCTGCCCGTTCTGCTGGGTGTCCCTTCCTCTGTCCCCCACCAGCCTGGGTGCCACAGAGAATTCTGTTGGAATGTGGGTAAAATCTAAAGGCAAAACGTTGTTAATTGTGCAGCAGTGGTGAGGTCGTGCAGGGAATTTCAATATTATTTCTCATTTATAATATTGATGAAGAGTAAAGCAAGTCCCTGTTACTCATGGAGCATTCCTCTTCACCATCACTCTGCAAGGCTGTAGCCAGTGCTGGCAACTAATTTCCTTGCAGGCTTTTGTGAAAAATGGAGGATTATCCCCTTCATTTCACCCAGTCAGCTTGTTTCTAGCTCATTTTGCTTTGCTATTTCTCTAAGGAATGCCAATTCTGGTCCATGACTCCATCCCTTCCTGGCTGACACATTGATCTTTCCTCAGGAGGTTCCATCTTCTGTTCCTTAGTGGTTCAATATTATATTCTAACCTCAGTATAGTGGTTTAATTTCAAATACTACGATTTTCTTATGCTACCCATTTAAAATCTGCCTCCCTTGTCCGTGGTGCTGCCGTGTTGTGGTGCTGCTTTCCCTCGGCTGCCCAGTGGAAGCAGGAGTGGCTCAGGAACATTTCCAGCATGAAGCAGCACGTTTGAATGGGATTAATACTCTTAGGAGGGAACAGAGTAGTGGTGCATTTGCTGCATCTGGACTTTTCAGCTGAATTCTCTTTCTTAAATGCTCTCAGAGGAAGAGGAGAGGAGGTTTCTGTGGTGGAAGTGATACTGGGGAGGTGTATTTGCCAAATTCAAGAGACTTTGTGTCCCAGGGTAGGCACATCCCACTATGGATTGTGCTATAACAAGTGGGAAGGAGCTCTTGGCACACCCTGCCTTCGGACCTGAGGTCTGTGCAGTGATTTAGCTGTGAATGACAACATGTGGTTTTGGTTAAAATCCACCAGATTTGGTGAACACTTTGCAATTTGATTGTTCACCATGAAACCAATAAAACCCAAGTCATGTGCAACTGAATGTGACAAAGTAGAAGCTTTGAAAGGAAAAGCACTTTAGGATTTGGATTCTCCCTTATTTTCAGAGTCAAATTCAGCTGTTTGATTTATGCACCTGTTCTGGGATTACAACTGAATCAAACAAGTGGTTTGTTCTGTTTTCTCCTTTCTGTCTTATTTTTACACAGTGAGAACTAGAAACTGTAATGAGTTCATGTTGTCTTCTCCTGATGAGTGATGTCTGTCTGGGCTTACCCTCCTTACAGTGATGGACTCCACCTTTGAGAAGGACAATCACTGACCTTCAAACTTGCAGCAAATGGAAAGACAACTAGAGAGAAGCTGCTGGGGTGTGCCCTTCTCCACAGCCCCAGCAGCACCATGGCCACCTCTCCTGTGGTGGTACCTCAGCAGCTCTTTTCCCACTGTCCTAAAACTCATCACTTCTATGATATGCTGGTAAAATCAAAGGAAACATGGACATGGAACCTGCCTCAGCCCCAGAGCTGCTGTGAACTCATCTGATATTTCCTCTTTTCTCCCCTCCCTTTGTGCTTGGTGGGTGTTGATAATTTTTGTGCCTTTTCTCACCTTCATGAATGTTGATGATGCCTTGAGTCAAATCTTGTGCGTTGTTATTTAATCCCAAGTTCCTCCTTTCCATAAGCAATTCACTGGCACGTGACGATTTGCTTTCCCTGGCACCCCACTTACTTTTCACTTTTCCTATCAGTTGATTTACTGCCTCTAGACAGAAGATGAATAGTTTGCACTTTGTACTCTTAAATCAAAATGAAATGGAAAAGACTGCTTTAATCATATTTTATTCCAACCCCACTTATCTGTATCACATATTGCTTAGCCCTGTCAGGAGTAATATGTCTGCAATATCCTCCTTTGCTGTTTGCTCACCACAGGACCAAGGTTTTGCTTATTCATGACTCCAGCATTGTTTTATTACAAAGCTGTGTGAGGGGCTCTGAGCAGCCACAGGCTGATCCTGATGCCTCAAACAATGAGACAGAGTTCAGTTGGGAAAATCAACTCAATAATGGTTTATATTTCCATTTAAACCTTATTTTGAATAGAACCCTTAAGCTAGGTCTTAGTTCAGCATGACATTTTTATATAAGCTTAACATTAAACTTATTTCCAGCCTTCCAGCTACATCTATATTTTACCTGGAGTAGTAAAGTCCAGTGTACCTGAAGAAGTAAAGTCCAATAAGCATTGGCCTAATGGTCAGTTTACCTTGGGCTTATATAACTTACCAAATCTGGGTCTAAATGCATGAAGTGGTTTTTGAGTTCTGGTTTGACTTTTATTCACACTTAACAGTTAAAAATGAGAGCGACTCTGTTAAAATATTTTGGCTTTATGTCCCTATATTGTCTGTATGCATAAGGAAAAGGAGCAGCAGAGGCTGATCCTTCTGCTCAGGAGAAACTGAGTCTACCCTGTGTCTGTAGACTGTGTTACATACATATAGCACATACATCCCTATTTAATGCACATTTTTGGTGATACTGTACTTTTGTCTTAGATTAAAAGATGTTTGGACTGGTTTTTCAACAGACTTTGAATTTCATGGTTCAAGCTCCATGGATACACCTCCCTGATTCTTGGGATAATGCATGTGGAAACAAGCAATCCATTCCTTTCAGGGCCAAACCCACACCACTAAAATGACTTCATTGTTGCTTGGCAATGCAAAGTGGTTTAGAACTCAAAATACTACAGGGTGAAAGAAATTAGATTTGAAAATTCACTGATGGGCTGAGCTTCTTGCCATCCATAGTGATGGACGTGTGTACGTGGAGCATTTAGAGCAGGTCTGCTGCGAAGGAGATCTCTGCAGGGACAGGGGGTTTGCTGCTCCTCTGCTGAGCCGTCTGAGCTGACACGATGAGTGTGGAGCAGCCGACCTTTAAATGGAGCTGCTTTTGCACCTGAAGCCCACAGAAGCTTTTTGGCTGTGCTGAGCTCTGCTTTTAGCCATAAAGCAATTAAAGATATCCTTGCTTTGATCCATTGGAGAGCGTCCTTGGTGTAATTCTCCTTTTACTTCTTGCCTGTTGCCAGAACCCACAATGATTTATATGGCTGGAGAAATATTGCATGTGGTGTGAACAATTTATTCAGAATTTCCCATTGCCTCCACTGAAGTGTAGCTGCATAAATGTTACTGTGTGTTTTTAACTTCTCTGCTGTTTTATTGGCTGTGAATCAAACAATAGAACAGCTTTTGCTTTCAACTTCAAAGCTTAGACTCGGGACCAGGTTCTGTGTCATCACTTAAGGCTGTGGCCCCTTCAAGGGGACTAAGCTGTATTTAATTATATCTGCTACCAGGCTAAAGCTAAAACCAGAGTCCTGGTTGAGCAAGGCTATTCAGACTTATGCAATTCACCATTTTATTTATTTTTAAAAATAACTTTATAATATTTTTACAGCTTTCTCCACAAGCCAGGTCAAAATCACGTTCCTATTTTGACCACTCATCATGTTATTATGTACAAATTCCTTTTTCGGCGGCCAAAGACAGTGATTGTAGTCCAGAACACTGCATTATTGAGGTAAAACACAACTTCCAGTTCAGTCAGGCTAATTGGAACACTGGTCCCTCAGCCTGGGCGCTGCTGTGTGCTCCTTGAGGGGCCCCTGGGACTGAGGGATGCTCATGCTCTGAACATCTAATGCTAATTGTAACCAATAAGTACAAAAGTGGGTTTGCATGCAGGGTCTTGGCTGGACCAATCAATAACATCCTCTGCTCTGATTTTTTTCATTCCTAAGCTTTATTCAGCCTGAACTTGTTTTTAACACCCTGGGGAATGCTGAGGTGGTGATCTGCTGCTCTGCTTACACATGGCAGTGCTTTGCTCTGTCTCACCACTCGGAGCCAGTAAAGGAAACCTGAGGGTTTTCCCTTCAACAAAGAAGTTAAAAGGTTCTAATACACACCCATCCATCCATCCATCCATCCTTTGCAGCCTTTGCAAAAGCACCGTGGGCTATTTGGAGTGCTGCTGAGCGTGGTGTGCAGGAGGCTGTCGGCAGGGCTGGCAGTGGCAGGGCTGGCCAGGCACAGCCCCAGCTGCTCAGCTCCGGGCAGGGAGCAGCAGAGCATGTGCCTCTCCTGGGATGGCTTCTTGGGGCACCCCCTGTCTGCTCAGGGTAACGTGTAAGAGCACGTCAGGAGCTGGAACTGCTGGAGCCAGACCTGCTGGAAACCCCAGGAAATGACCAGGCTTCCCCTGGTGTCCTCCACTCTCACCATGTTACTGAACTCTCACTTTTCTCTTGCTGCTTTTCTCGCTGTATTTGTTATTTTGGGGGTTGATGCAGCTGCAGTCACATCTTCCTTGGGTATCATTGAGATCTTACTGGGGGTTTGAAAATGGGGCTTATCCTTTTGAGCTGAGCTTTGCTTGGGCTTTCTTGGTTGATAGATGAGCGAAATGTCCTTTGGTGATGCTTGTCTTTCTCCCTCAGTTCTGGAATATTAACCTGATGGTGCTTCAGCAGCTACTGCTGAGCTGAGAAACATCCTCCCTGTGCAAAGGGCACGGCTGTGAACAGGGAATGGGGGGAATTGGGAGTGGCCCGGCAAGTTATTCTGCCCAGGGAAGAAGTCTTCCTAATTTGCATCAATTGCAGTCATTCTTCTTTCCTCTTTCTTGCAAAAGCCACTGGAGCTGCGGGATCCAGGGCTGGTTTGTGCTTTGCTGTCTGTGGAAATAATAGAGGACTTATGGAAATCTCAGTTAGGAAAGTGGCAGTTTTGAACTGAATCCCTTCGGCTCAGTTTCTTCCAGAGCACATTGAAAGAACTCGCAGCAATCATTTTCATGCTAAAGCTCAAATTGTCTTGTTACATTGTTACTTTTGAGTGGAGAAATGGATTGACATTGATTTTTATTTTTCCCCCTTTTACACTGATATCCAAGTTTTTGTGTCAGTCTGATTTGACAGAAACTGAGATCTGTCTTTATTATTTTTAGACTACTGACAGCTCAGTGTTTTTGACAGATAGAAGGAAGTTTTACACCCTCCTGATAGGATTACCCTGCTTAGTATTTTCTCTTTCTTGCATTTCTCTTGAATGCAAAATTGACTCCAAAGTGGATGGATTCTGGGTAAGACTAAATTATCCATCTGTGGTATCTGGGGTTCAGGCACCACCTCCCTGACCTTCCACCAGCTTGTACTGTCCCCACAAGACCCACATCTGTTAAATTCTGGAAATCTCTGCTGCTCCTGCTTCTCTCGGGACCGTGGAAAGCACAGCTCCTATCAGTTTGGCTTCCAGTGCCTGCAGCTGTTTTTATATCAAAAAATGAAGACAGAGATCAAGGTCCTCAGTACTGATGCATCTCTGGCAGTCCCAGCAAACGTGCCCTAAACAGGGTGAGAGGTTTGCTATTGGGTTTTAATTTTCTCTGGAGGTGAAAGGCATTTCTGTGCTGTTTTGGAATGAAAACAATGATCCTGTGTAGGCTTTCTCTGTCAGAGCACAGCTCTGGCTGACAGAAACCTCAGGGGCTGTGGTGAGCTGAAGCTCTGCAGCTTTTTTTGGGTAATTTTTGTTCTGTAGCAGAGTTATTGAGAATAACTTGTTCTGGTCCATCAGACTGACCCTTTACAGTTATACTGATGTTCCGTAACCCAGCAGAGGGGAAAGCAGCGAGAGCTTTGCCATGGCTTTTGCAGGGCTGGGATCTCGCCTGTCACACACATCCATCCCCCTGGATTTCCACTGCCCAGAGCAACCATTTGGGAACCAGTTTTCCCACTGCTCATCCAAGTGACTTCTAAGTAGCCTTGATGAATGTGACTCTTTTGTGGTGTGAAAATGGCTTGATTATGCCAAGCACTTTCTACTCCCTGGGAATGAAGGTTTACAGTCCATTGTAGCTGGGAATATAGAGATGTCCACTCAGACTCTTGCTGTCCAATAGTAGTGCACCTCCCTTTTAATTTCAATATCTTCTGTCAGACTGGCCTTTGCTGCACCTCCAGTGAGATTCTTCTGTAAAGCACATATGAATTATTGAAATTAATTTTACTATCTGTACCACTCACCATTATTAAGGTTCTGGTATCCATAATGTTTGAGTTTGGAAGTACAGGGGAAGTGTGTGTGATTCAAAGTGCATTCCTGGGCCTGAGGAAAACCTCTAGTAATTACCTGAGGCAAAAATAAATATTGGGAAGCAAAGGAGGGCATTGTCCTTCCACCCCTGCCATGGGCAGGGACACCTCCCACCAGCCCAGGGTGCTCCAAGCCCCACCCAACCTGGCCTTGGGCACTCCCAGGGATCCAGGGGCAGCCACAGCTCCTCTGGGCACCCTGTGCCAGGGCCTGCCCACCCTCCCAGGGAAGGATTCCTTCCCAAGATCCCATCTAAACCTACTTTATTTCTGTTTAGAGCCATTAATGAGTGAAGCCAGTCCATGGAAGTGGCAGTAAGGAGAGCACTGCTCATTTCCTGACAAGTTTTCCTACAGAACCATCCTCTAGTCTCTCTGTGTTGTTGATTCACTATTTGCAAACCACATTTGAAAACCTATTTCTTCCTCGGTGATTATGGGTTCTAATTTCTTCTTCACTCGGCCATTAATTTAAGTCCACAACTGCAGTATATAACTGTGTAAATCATGGTGGGAAATCATTTCTGGGAATTACATTCTGTGAAATGAAGGTATATTGTACTGATCTGCACACGTAATTTATCTGCAGCTTCTTGGTGCAACACTCCTGGAGTGGGTCGGGTACTGGGCAGGAGGAAATGTTGCATAAAGCTGCTCATCAGAGGAAAAGGGGCTGGAATTGAGGCACTGTTGGGCTGTACCTGCAGTGTGGTGGATTACTCTGGTTCTCTGGTGAATGCAGGGAAAGGTTTTCCTCTCAGAATAACAAACAAACGTATGTTGGCACCGGGGCTTTGAACTGAGGGCTGATTTTTAAATAGAAGTGATAGACCAGGGGGGAAGCATCTCTTACTAGCATGGAGTGACTACAGTTTGCTGACACAGAGTTCAGGTCTCATTTGCTACTGGCAATAAATGATTCCCCATTTGAGCCTGTCCACAGGTCTCTCCCAGTGCACGACCTGTAAATATCTCTGAAATTGGGCTCCCCTGGCAGGCAGAGCTCAGAGACCTGCCGGGGCAGCTCCCAGTTTGAGTTGGTTCCCATGGAATGATTTATTGATCCATGGGCTGTAGGTACCTGCAAAGGCTGCAGATTAATATGCAGATACTGTTGCTTTGCAGGGCAAGGGCAGTTGGTGCAAACTAATGGGATGCGGGAGTTACAGTTGCCTTGCACCCATTAACTGAAGGGTCAATTATATGTTCAGCCTGAGTGATGTCTGTGATTACAGTAACAAAGGGTTATTGACTGCGAGAAAGTTACAGTAACACTTTTCTAGTCTTTTTCATGGGATATTTGGGGAGGCAGCGGGTGTTACTTTCAGTTCTGGCCATTACATCCTTTCTGAAGTTAATCATTGCTACAATTCACACTCTTTCAGCAAAGTGGTGTTAATTGAAGGGACAAAGTGCTCTTTTATCTCTGGTACTCAGGCTGTTTCTAACCCTGGGGTGGGGGAAAAGCTGGTTAGGGACCGATGCCGGGGTAATGCAATAGAGGACTAACTTACATTGGAACATTTGCCACAAACCTTGACTTTAGCAAACCACGATTGCTCCTTTGCTGCCACTCTTTACTACTACTTAATTTCCTTGGCATTACTATTAAGATTAGCAATTACTAATTGTCATGAACACTGAGAAATATCTTTGTGCTTCACTTGTACATCAAGTATTTACATGCAATCTCCAGGATATTTTTCGCCTCATAATTTGTCTGTTCTTCAGAAATGTATATTGACATTGAAATCCTTTCTGTGGGCTCGTTGTGCAATTAGTTTGTATTTCTGAGTAATGTGTTCTAAACATGACATTCCATAAAGCACTGGGGGGCCTTGAGCTGTTCCCTGCCTGAGGGATTTCTCTATTCCATTTTCTCAGTTACTGTTCTTAGCTGGGTGTTTTAGCAAGAATTGTTCTGTTGGAGTGGGCAGAGGGATGCTCAGTGAGAACAGGGATCCCTGAGTGCTCCTTTGCAGCTTCCCAGCAGAGAAAGCCAAGATTCTGCAAGGAAAGCTGTTTTTAGTGGAAAGCTGAACTCCAGCAATTACTCCTGAGGTGTTCATTGGAAATTGGGATGTAATCTTTTCACTTATTTGAAAACATGGAAACAAAAGCTTTCAGCTGAAACTTGTTCCTGTGCTTGACCCCTAGATATTATGATTTGAATTTTCAGGGGTTTTGTGTTTGTTCAGAAATTAAAGCTTTCCACTGAAAATACTAGGAAGGAATTCTTCCCTGGGAGGGTGGGCAGGCCCTGGCACAGGGTGCCCAGAGAAGCTGGGGCTGCCCCTGGATCCCTGGGAG
>JAWWMO010000025.1:1078170-1094057 GCA_035047845.1 Dendrocincla fuliginosa | reverse complement strand
AGTGTCCAAGGCCAGGCTGGACGGGGCTTGGAGCACCCTGGGCTGGTGGGAGGTGTCCCTGCCCATGGCAGGGGTGGAATGGGTGGGCTTTGAGGTCCCTTCCCACCCAAACCCTTCTGTGATTCTCTATTTGTCTCTGACAAAGATTTAAGATCTCTGAGCATTTTTGTAGGGTGATGTTTAAATCCCTGCACCTCTCTGATTATGAAGGGCAAGGATAAAGAACCTGATGGTGACCTGGGCAGCTGCTTTGTGTAGGAACCACATGGAGTATTCAATTCTTGTGTCCACCCAGTCATCCTATTCCTTATGGACAAGCTTGGCCACTGGAAATGTGTGACACATGTTGGCTCTTAGACTGAATTTTAATATTTTTTTCTTGGCTTTTATGAAATGACTCAATATCTGCCTCTGAGCAGGGAGAAGGAGATGAGTATTTGCAGGGAGATACAGACAAGGGCTTTGGGGCCTTAATTAAGAAAAGGCTGTCACTGCTGAGTCGTGGGCTTTCCCAGCCTCCAGCAATCAGCAGCTCTGGGATTTCCCAGTCCTTTAGCCTCTCTTTTAGTGCTCCACTTAGCCCAGAACAGCTGGGTTTTATTGCCCCTACTCATGCACCTTGGTCGTGACCCAGAAAGACAATTACTTTGAATTCCAGGAGCGGTTAATCTTTGCCATCCCTGGCAGCCAGGGCAGAGCAGATGCCGCGTAATTCCAACATCTGTCTTGTCTGAGTGTTGAGAGATCAGGAGGGCACAGGTGGATGGGGAGCCAATGAAGATTTATGGAGCTGTTTCTGCGCTGGGATCTCCTTTCAGCAGGGCTGGCGCCTCGTGAGGCACCTGGAGAGTTCGTGTTGTGCTTTTCCTCCCAGCCTCGGCCATGGGGTGTCTCAGAGATAAATCCACTCCAGCCTGTTAGGCAATGTGATTTGACATCTGCAATTGGTGTTAATCCATGTCATAAAATATTGTGTGTACAAGGAGTTGTTCCCTTCTCTGGTCCAACTCTGCCTCACAGCACAGTCACCAAATCTTCAGTGTTAGTTCTTGTGGATAAATGCACTTTACATTTTTTTCCCTTTTATAGACCAGAGTGAAGGGTGTGTTTGATCACCATAAGTTCATTATTAAAGAGGGAGAGGAAGATTCATTCCAAAAGTGGATGGTTCTTAACACTCCTGGTGAACTGGCAGGGACTCAGATTTCCTCAAACTCTTTGGACCTTTTCCCATGTGCAGCTGAGTAACAAATGCAAGAGAGAATGGGAAGAAAATGACATTAACTATTTCATTTTTTTCTGAGGCAAAGACATGGCCTTTTCTTACCATCCAGCAAAGGAAGGAGGGTGAAGTTTGGGGACTCGTTTCAGGGTCTGTGTCATTCTGATTAAAACATTGCACCTGTTCATCAAAGCCATTTCTACAGGGAATAACACAAACTAGTACAACAAAGAGCAAAATTTACCAAAAACTACTATTTTGTGCAACACAAAAAGTTAGAAAAAATGTATGTGAAATATCCCTCTAAAGAATATAATAGTTCTTTGGTTATGGAAAATGTATTTAGTGTAGGGAAATAAATAGCCAGGCATTTCTAAGTGTGCTACTGGTGGTCTTTGACAGGCTTTGGATGCAACCCCAAATTCACTGCACTCCATCTGAGTTTTGAGTCTTTCAGGGCTTGCCCTTAAAAGATTCATTATGAAATAACCATTGCAGGCAGAGCTCCAGCCAGTTGGTGTGTTGGCCACCAACCCCTTCAGGAACAGCATTTAAGGGCTCTCACGTTTGCAAACCAAGGCTCCTGATATGTGTGAACTTTCCTTCCCTCCTCCTCCCATCCCACCTTATGCATAAAGCCAGCAGCTATTTAATTCTAAAAAATACTGATGCATGTTGAATTCTTGCCTCCAACCCAGTTTTACTGGGCAGGCAGCCTAAGGAACTGATGCCCCCTGTTTCTAATGCAGTTCAGAGGTGGTGTCTGCAGAAATCACAGGAAGAGGGGAATTAAGCTTTGAGGTTTGTTATCACTGTGTAAGATGATGGACTGTTTTTTTTGGCAACATCCTAATAGCACAAAGGCATTAGAAGGCTACTAAGAAATGAATTTAAAATAAAATAATCTGCCACACCCCCTCTGAAAGCCACTTGAAGGCAGCATTGCACTTAAGTGGGTATTTAAGTTGTGATGGGGGATGTCCTCTGCCACATTAAACTGGATTTTCCTACAGAACTTGCTCTTAATGTTAAGTAAGTTCCAAATGAATGAGTTTTGTCCAAATCCCAGCGCAGGGGCTCCTCTGAAACCCCATCGTGTCACTTCAATATCAGGAAAGGTTTTACTGAAACGATGAAAATTCTAAAATATGTCTCAATGTGTATGAACCTTAAAAGGCACTGTTGGTATCAACCAGCACCAACCCAGTTCTTCACACGTTCCCCCCCTCAGTGCCCCTTTGCTGGGGGAGCTGAACCTCTGCTCCTCCTCTGGGCCCTGGTCAAAGCCCCCCCAGCCTGGGGCTGTCACCCCATCTCTGGTTTCTGTGCACGGTCATCTAAACCTGAAACACTCCGAGCAGGCTGGGTTTGGGCTGAAGTTCTTCCTTATGGGTAAAGCTTTTGTGGAAATTGGTTGGAATCTTTCTGCAGATCCAGCAGGGAGAGGAGTCCAACCTGGGCTGAATTCCAACCAGGAACTGCTCTTAAAGCGTAAGTAAAATCACTGTGTTGTTAAACACCAATCTTGAATTAAACTCATGTTTGCAGATACATAGGATGTTTAAATGTTAAGTGGAATTAATTAAAATCTGAAGGCATTTCTGTCATAAGCAATGGTATAATAAATAAATAATTGTGTCTGCTTCCCACATTATAATTACCTCACTTTATTTTAGAATTTGGTACTTTAATTCCCTAAGGGAAAATAGTGTCAAAGCTGTGACAGTTTTGCACAAATATTTTCACTTTAAAATAATATTCATGGAAACTAATAATAAGATAGAGCAAGACATTATTAATGTAGAGGTTTTCTGTGCATAAACTTCAAGTCATGTTCTACCTGTATGTTAAAATTCTGGTTGTTTTAGTGGTTGTTTTCTAAGCCATCTTTAATCTCTCAGTGGAGGTACCGGGGGCTGTAGAGAACATTGGCCTCCACTTCAGAGCTCTCTTCCCCTTTGTCACTGCAGGTTCCATCAGTGCTCTGAGCATCCCTGAACAGGAGACGAGTTGTTTAGGAAGGATGGCTCCAGAAGATCCATCCCGAGTACAGAAAGGTGTTTTTCATGTTTAACCACGAGGAGACAGAGCTAATGCTCAGCTCAGACAATTAAATAAGCTGCAAAGGGGCTGGCAGCTGCAGTCCTTCCAATGCCTCGGTGCCAGCTCAGGGCTGGGCCAGGCAGGGCTCAGAAGGAAGGGCAGAGGGAAAGGCTTCCCTCCTTTGTTTGCCTTGCCTTTAGACCAGAGGGGATTTCTGTTCCATCCCTGTCAGCCACTGACAAGTTCTTCCTGCAGCCCTTCAGAAGGGGTTTGGAACATCTGTGCACCATTCCCTTCCCTTGTTTTTTCCTTGAAACTTTGAATCTTAATTGGGATCTGTGTGGACAAGGCTTTAGTTTGTTGTGCTGAGCAGCAGCACAGAATATTCCCTCCTGTGGAGATGTTCACACAAGACTTCAGGGCACAGGTAACTGTTAAAGACATTGCCAATCACAAGGAATTTCCCTTTAAATCTTTTAATCTGGCATCGGGGAGGGATTTGTGGACTCTTTGCCATCTGTGGGCTCCTGCACTGACAGGGCTTGAGCTCCTCTGCCAGGTAACTCTTCCCCACGGGCCCCTCTTGCAGAGAATTTTCTAGTTCAAAGGCTCTGCCGTGACTTTAGAAGTGTAATTTACACTGATTTGCAAGGCATACTTGAACTTGCTTCTATGAGTTAAATTTTTAAGCCAAAAATTGTTGAAGTCTACCCCCAGTTATCAATACAATTGCTTTTTCTAATCGATCATATCAAGAGATTCCCAGCCAAGGTCCCTGTAGGAAAGGTGGCTCAATTTGGGGTGATTTATTCTACTCAATAAAGGCTTTACAAGTAGCTTTAAGGATCAAGCAGCTTTAAAGATCATGTTATCTGATAACTATTGTGTTATTGTGTCAGAATTAGGACATAAAATCATTTAATTACCCTATTCTGTCTGTTCAGCTCCCCAGGATATTTTCCAATTCCACATCAGGAAATCAGCACATCCCCAGGCAGATTATGAGGGATCAGATACCACTGGCAGAGGGGAGTGGCCTCAGGTGCAGATATTGGGACTGGGAGGGGGGGAAAGGAGAAGACAAAGTAGAATTTGCTCTCTCATTTTCTTTAAATTTGTTTTCTTCAAAGCAGATTAATTTATCAGGCAGAATATTTGTGGAGATAGCGGGAAATGGAGAATAGTCATGGAAAATGAATTTTAAACTCAAGCATGACTATAAATGGGGGAAAGTTGAACAGATGAGTGTCTGGTTTTTGTTCTTTTGGGGTTTTTTAAGCTAACTAATACATTGCAAACATTGTACTGCAACTTAAAGCATCTCTGTGTGCAGTAAACCCGAACCCCACAGTCTGAATAACAAATATTTGCATTTTAACTGCTCATAAACCATGGAAACCATTTGGTAATGGTAGTTAAATCCAGATACTGCCTAATAAATCACATCTTTAATAACTTTTACATGATGAGGAGGGAAAAGGATTGCTCATGTGCTACTGGTGGTAATCAAATTCATTAGTGTTATTTCACTCAAATAAGAGCTAGTTGGTGCTTTCCCACGCAGCTTCCGTGGCTGCCCATGTTGATTCCAGCTCTCTGTGCTAACAAAAAGAATTATTTTGACCTGGTGCAAACACATTTTGTGCTTATTTGGCAGCTTTTTAAAAACTGTACAAATAGAATCCTGGAATCCCAGGATAGTTTGGGTTGGAAGGGACCTTAAAGCTCATCCCATTTCCCCCTGCTATGGGCAGGGGCACCTTCCACCAGCACAGGGTGCTCCAAGCCCCGTCCAGCCTGGCGTTGGGCACAGAGAAAAGAGCTGTTGAAATGTGATAGATGTAATTAGGACAGAAAATGAGCAAAATCCCTTGTTGGTCCTTAAAAAGGAGGCTTAGGAGAGGAAAGTTGATGTGTGGGAAACTGGCAACGTGGTGGATTTGAGTAAAGAAAGGGGAAATGGCTTGGTAACAACTCAAGCAGCTGCTGCTTCCTTTATGGGCTTTTTTCAGTTTATTTGTTTTGGTTTAACAGCTGCCAGAAAAGAGACCTTTGGGAGCTGCAGTGTTTGACATGTCAGGGGTGATAAAACAGATGCCCTTGGTCAGAACAGTTCTAACGGCTTTGGTCCAGCCTGGCCCCCTGGCACTGCCCGACAGCAGCCACAGGAAGAGCCTTTTCTTCCTCTTGACAGCTCTGAGGATTTTGTCTGTCTGATTTTTGACAAAGTCAGGATCGATGTTCCACCAGGCTTGTTCATGTCTCAGAGCCCTCTCCTGGGACTGCATCACATCCATCAAGGTGCAGGAATTATTTTTATACATAAGCAACCAAAACTTTAGACAACATTTTTCCCTCAGCAAAAAAAAAAAAAACAACCCTGCTTCAGTCTCCACTGGGGATGGTTGGAATTCCAAAACTTGTCATAGATTATCCAGTATTTTCATTAGCTCTTGGTGAACAGTGTCCCTTGTAATTTTTTGACCCCTTTATATAGTTTTTCCTTTCTGCTGTCTCTTTGAGTCTTGATTCTTAGTAGTGAGAGCTTTATTGTGGCTCATTCCTCTTGCTTTTCCTGGTGCATTCCTCAGAGCTCATCTTTCCATCTGCTCCAGCAGGACGTTTCTATTCCCAGTCATTATTTCCTAGGGCCTCATCCATTCAGTGCTGAACATGTCCAAGGCCCCACAGCCTCTGTGGGCAGCCTGGTGTGCCTGGTTCTCTTCCCTGAGAGCATTTCCCAGCTCCCAGAGCTCTCCTCAGAAGGTCCTGGCTGCCACCTAAATGTTCACCAGAGTGCCAGAAAGGAAACCCCGACCATCAGCTGTGTAAAAGTGATTTTAGAGCACAAATTGGCTTGCTGGGACTGAGAGAGCATTTTGATTGTTATTTTCTCAGTGGAATAGATTGATGTGACATCTGAAATGACAGGCAGGAATAGATTGTGAACTGCCACCTTCATCTCTTAATTAGTACAAGTAATTCTTTTGAACAAAGTACAGTTATCATCGAGTTCATCCTGTCCCAGTGAGATTAAAGAGTGCTTGAAAATCACTCTTTTTTTGGTCCCAGGAGTGGGCTAATCCCTGTAATTACTTCCTATTATCCACTGATATTCATGTATCATCTCTAGTGATAGTGGGATCTTCTGCAGATCACTTTGGATATTCAAGACAAGCCTTGCTGAGACACTTCTCTTTCAATAGCTGAAGATTCCTTAGTGGAAGCGGTTACTTTGTTATCAAACTCCCCTCATTGCTTTTAAATATATGAAAATGTTGTTAAATATTGGGGTTTAACCTGACGGCATCCAAAATATTTTGAATACTGGGATTGCAGAGTGTACAAAGGAATTGTACCTATTTGTTTCTCCCATTTCTGAATTTGGTGGTGCCCATTAAGAAGTCTTTTAACAGTTTGCTTTAATCAGAGGGAAAAGAGAAGGGAATAAAGAGGTTTCAATTATTTCAAGCAGACCAGGGAAAGGCTGACACAAACAGGACTTCCAGCTCTGTTTCCTGTATGGCCAGGAGACTTTCACCTGTTGTACAGAGAGAAAGCAGAAATGCCATGTATGGTATGGATTTCTACATGATATTGCCCACTGAAACCATGGTGTGCCTTCCACAGATGATGTCACGTGAGTTCCTCACGATGGGCTGACTGTTAAGTCCCTTTTATGCTGGTGAAATGTCAATATGTTCAAAATACTAAATCCAATATCTCCATTTCAGGCATGGAAACGATGCCAGAAGAAGAGGTCGAGTCGCTTTGCGAGGCTTTGAAGGTGTGTTTTATGGTGGAAGAGCTCTAATACTTTCCCTCCAAGTTCCATTTCCCATCTGCCAGCTCTCAGGTTTCCTCTGGCCCATCATTCATCGGGCATTAGGTTTGTGGATGTGTTAGTAACCAGATAACACTTTTCAGCTGTTTGTCAGCTCGGGTTATCCTGCACATCCATCACCCAAGGGTGTGAGAGCTTGGTTTTGCTCTGGGATGTAACATTGCCTCCCCTGCCACTGCAGCAGAATGTCTCTGCTAAATTCAGGGAGAAGGATCACACTCTGTGCTGTGATGGCAATCCATGGAAAGCACCCTCTGACAGGAAATTTATTCCTCAGAGGCTTTTGTGCTGTGAAATGGGATTTCACTGGTGATGGGTCCTGTGTGTGTAAGAAAAACAAATCTCTCTAAAGACAGACTTGAACAGTACCAAGAACTGGGAGAGTTGTGGGAGCGATGGGCGCTGTGGGGTGGTGGAAGGGCAGAACTCAGAGCAGAGCTGGAGCTGTGGGAAGCAGAGTGGAGTGGCCTTGCCTGAGTTCCCACTGTTTTGGCTGGGATGTGCACAGGAATCAACGCACGGAGCACACACGAGTATTTTCCAAGTCATGGTGTTTCTCACAGGGCATGTGAAGGGATTAACGTCTTGTGAATCCTCTTTAGCTGCTCTGGGGATCACAGCTTCCAGAGGGCTGCTATCATTTCTCAAAACCTGTGATCAAATGCCAAAGAAATGAGCTGGGAAGTTGTCAAATGGGCCTCTGAGGGCCACTTAGGATGGCAGGTCTTGAGGGCAGTGTTGAGAAGCTCTGCTGGATTGTGTCACTGCTCCGGGGGAAATGCCATGGCACACTGGTCTGCTCCAAGCGGAGTGGAAGTCTCCTCCTGAGATGGCAGCAATTAGAGTGAGTGATGGACTGGGCTGGGGCATCCCCTGCTCCGTGTTAATGGGCTTGGGAGGTCTCCTGCTGACTGCAGCAAACGCCTCCTGAGCCGTGGCATCACACACATGGAGGGAATTTGTTGTACCAAAAGAGCCAGGAGAGGTGCCCTGGCTCTGGTGGCTCCGGTGGCTCCTGCCCTTTGGCAGGGGAGGGGATTGGCCTTTTCAAGCTGCTGCAGCAGTGTTGGCCCAGCCCACCCAGCACCAAAGGGAATAAATCAGCACGTTATGGCCTGTTCCTGCTGAGGGACCTGTGTCCACACACACTGTTTGGAGGGATTCAGCACACACAGGGCAAGGAGGAGGGGATCAGCTTGGAGAAAGGCTTGATCTGTGCTAGCAAATTAGCAAGACTTCAGGCTAGAAATTTCATAGTGAATGTGCCACCCCTGAACATGGTCTCTGTGTGTTAAAATCTGGGGGATATAATGAGGCTGTAAGTACAACATGCACTTGAGGATCCCACCCAGCCCTGACACAGCTGGAGCACCCACACTGCCCATCCTTCTTCAGCACCTTTACCAGTTTCTTCTCCTAATCACCCCTTCTTGAGCTACTGGGGTTTTAATTCACTTCCCACACATCCCCTTAGCATTGGTGGGATATTGGGTCAGAAAGGAACTTCAGCCACAGACTGCAGGTCTGCTGTGCCAGTGGAATTCACAGTGCAGAGAAACCCCTGTGACCATTCCCACTGCATGGCCAGGATGGACCTGGGGGATTAGCCATGGATTGGAGGACTCCGTGGTTATGGAGGCTGTGGCTATGCAAGTGAAAGTACCTGCAGTTGATGTGGGTTCAGGAGTAAATTGACCCATTGGGGATGGGGTGACCCAAATCTGGGCTGCAGGAAGGGCTGTTTTGGTGTTGGAACATGGTACCCTGTGCTGGGCACCCTGTGGGAAGGGAAGCTCCAGATGTCACAGGTTCCTATAATTAGGAAAATGTTAAAATAACCCATTACTCCTCCTGGAATTCGACTCGCTGCTTTTAAAAGCTCATTAGATAAGAATCCAAGTCACAGAGACTCCTTCTACGCAATCACAGCCGCTCAGTTCAAAGAGCTCCATCAAAAATGGGATGCCCAAAATTATAACCTACCTTTCCTGCCATTCCACATTCCCAGGGAGTTGTTAAAAATTAAAGATGCCTTTAAGGAGCTCCCCAGAAAACTGTGAAAATGTAGGACATAGTGTACCAGCAGGTTACAAAATGAAGCAACTTTTATGCAATATATTGTGCTGCAAAGCAATTTGCTTCCAAGTATCTCAAGTGTTTCAATTAAGAAAAGTAACGATCAAGGACAAACAGCCTTTTAGTAGGAAGGGATTGGATTATTTCTATGGTTACTGTGCTGGAGCTGCAACTGGAATTAGAGTTTTAAGATACAGGTTACTTTTATGTTTATTAAAAAATTGATGCTAATTTTCTTTATACACCCAAAAATTTGGGGGCTTTTGTTTATTGGGTTTTTTTTTTTAAGGACAGGGTATAGAAGAGATCTCAAGCTCTGATGTAGCTTTATCAGTTTAAAGTTATTTGCATGTTTCACTGCTTTGGCACCAAACCTGGGGAGGGTTTTCTATTATTCCACACTTCTGGTTTAACCCCTTTGAATTGTGATCATACTACCTTTGTTTCGGTTTTTCCCCCCATTGAAGTTAAACCCCATAAAAGAACCCCATTAATTTATCATCCCCTCGCCTTTTCCATTCGGGCTTTGCGGGTGGTTTGGCTGCGCTGGGGGGAGGGGGTTTGTTCCTTTTCAATCAATACCTTTGTGAGCACCGCAGAGTCGCTGCCCCCCTCGTGGGCACAGGGGCAGGAACAGGGGCTTTGCCTGAGCTTCTGCAGCACAGCTGCAAACCAGCCCCAGGTAAGCCAAGCATCCTGCTCTGGGCTCATCTGAGCAGAGTTCTAGTCATTACTTGAAACGTTTAAATCATTTACTGTTGTGCAAATGGATCTTGCAAGGCCTTGAGGAAGCTACTGCCTCTCCTAAGAGCAGATTTATCTGCTGGAACAAAACAAAGTGAAGCAAATTGGGGTGAATATGAAATACTTGTGGGTTCCTCCAGTTGCCCAGACTGCCAGTCTGCCAGGAAATGTCTTTTCAAAGCTACAGGCCCTCCTTTCCATGTGCTTTCCCAGAGTGATGTTGTAGGAGCCACGATTACTAGAGGGCCACTGGAAGAACTGATGAACAGCATTTCCATTTCCAGTAAATGGCTGGGGTTGTTTTTGGGGTTTGGGGATGGGGGTGGCTGCAACAACTGTGCTGGAAAATATTTGCAAAGGTCATGTCAAGATATGCAAAAATAATAGAACAGAGGTAAAATTCTTCTAGACTATTAGGAAAGTGTGTTAGCAACATTCTTATTCCTCACCTCTCCTTGTCTGCAGAATCTATAACCAGAACTGCATCTGTGTAACGTTGAAAATAATCAGAGCTCTCATTTTCTTTGTGAAGAGAGGAAATTACCTGGATTGGGGGGTTGCTCTTGTTGCTAAACAAGCCCAGACAAAAGATGCAAAGTGAAGAGGAAGCAGGAGTGCTTCTCTCTGCTGCTCACACTTACGGTGCCCGAGCTCCCCGGGGTGTCCTGGAGGGCTGAGCTGGGCTCCTCTCTGGACTCGGTGCCCTCCTTCGGTGCTCAGGGCACTGCGGAAGGTTTCACCTCAATCAGCAGGAGAAGCTTTTGCCTGGCACAAAGGCAGAAAAGCCGCAGTACAAAAATAAATAAAAGAAAGAGAAAGCAAGGATGAAAGAAGAGGGAAGAACAGAGGAGTCCAGATCTTTCCCTCAGGCACTTGTCAGCACTCAGCAAGGCAGTGATGCAAGGGCAGAAAAGTCCACTCTCTTATCTTGCTCTATTAAAAGTTCGAGGGACAGTATTTGCTGTCATTTCTCTTTGGGAGAGGTGTAGGAGTGTGGTGCTGGTGACCCTGGCACTGAGCTAAGGTTTAGAAGACTCTGCTGGTGTTGGGTAACAGTTTGCTGAGTTTTCTGTCTTCTCAAACCTGGGGAGGTCTCAAGATCTCGTTGCTCTTCATCCCCCAGAGCCCATCCCCTAGGCTGGGCAGGAAAGAGCCAGGAATGCTTTTTGTCACTCTGGCACTTCATGTTCAAATTAATTTAATTAGAATAGGGGCTTGTTTTTCTGAGGCGCTGGAAATTGTCGTTCTTTTTCCCTTTCCCACAACTTCAAATTAAAAATGCTTTCTTGCAATTACCACGACTGATTTGCAGCTTAATTGCACCAGGCGCCTTCGGGTTACCACAGTCTGGCCAGAGCCCTCCAGGCTTCCCTCGCTCCAGGATTAGATCATTTTGCTGCATTTTAAACTAATACTCATTTCATATTTACTCGAGCACAAGCCTTGTGCAGCCACCAGGGCAAAGGGGATGGAGGGGGAGCTGGACACCCCGTGCCCACTGGAGAGTGATGGTGGGGGCAGGTCCATCACCCGGAGGGGGTTGGGGACCTCCTGGCTGATGGAGCTGAGAGTGGTGTCCTTTGGTCTGGAGGTGGCCGTGACCTCATTTGGGAGTAGGGAGGATGTGGGTCTCGTTCTGCAGGTTTTCTGTGGGAATTTTTACGGAGAGGGATTGAAAGAACCCGGATCCCTCCAAACTGGCGCGTTGTTCATAGTTTGACAGTTTGTTTATTGTGGATCCTCAGACTTGTCAGAGAGATTCAGTCAATGTTTCTTCTCTCTTGTCTGGGTACGAAAATTATTTGGATGGGATATTTGGGTTGTGGTTTTTTTTTTTCCCCTCTATTCTTGTCAAACTGAAATAAATAAGAAATTGGAATTCTAGCAAGATAGGGGATTATAACATGTTCTTTGGGAGGTTTAGATAAGGGATACAGAAGTGACAAATTTTGCCTTGCTGCAGTAACTACACTTTCTAGACCACACTTTCCTCCCTACCCTGGGAAAACAAGAAATAGTGTCATCATCCTCACACAGTTCTATTACTAAATTGTCAGAACATGCTCCTATCTCTGGCAGGAATGATCCAACTCCATTTTCACTTCCACATGGATCAGTGGTGACCTTGACATTCTTGGTCAATGCTCATGTAGGGATTGCTTGGCAGGTGCAGGTGCCAGGCTGTGCAGTCTAATTTCCTGACAGTGTTTGGGATCTGGGTGTGTAATTGGCTTCTGGGCTGGCCCTGCACAGCTAGAGGGGCCTTGCCTGAGCCTCTCAGCTGCTAGTTTTTAATGACTAGAAAGCCATGAACCATCTGTTTGTACAGAACTGTTGTTGAACACAACTGTTGCTGGGTTTATACACTTTGAATGTGCTGCTCAGAAGTATTTTAAGTCAGGCCTATTATCTAATTTTTAAAATGGACTATCGGACAAAGAAGTTTTTTAATTTGCGGCAAAGGTGGAATCATTACTATGCAAGAGAACACTAAAAGGCAAAATTACAAAAGCAGAGTCCCAAAGTACAATCTGTAGCCACCAGAAGGGTTTGGAGCTCGATCGTGTCCCTGGGGATGAAGTGGTGCAGTAATGGACATTACAGATCCCCTCTCCTCTGCTTCCCTTGCTGCTCACTCCATTAGTGCCATTAGTGGTGGGCCATTAATGCCTTTCCCATGCAGGTGTGCAAGGAAGGATTAGAATCAGAGGATTACAGAATCATTAAGGTTGGAAAAGACCTCTAAGCTCATCAGGTCCAACCATCCACCCAGCACCACCACCATGATCACCACCAACCCCTGTCCTCAAAGGCCACAGCCATGTGCTTTAGGGCAACCTGGTCTGCAGAGTCCAGCTTTAAAAGGCAGCTTTTTCTACTCTTGGTCATAAACTTGTTAACCCCCACATTCTGGGCACGGAAGGAAATTTTTGGGGTTGGGGGAGGGAGTGGGGGAAGTGTTCATTTTTTACTCTTCCAGTGTAGTGATCTCAGAAACGTGCAAGCCAAAAATGGCCAAAACTCAGTGGCACATCCATCTGTCATTGCGTGAACATCTCCTTTGCTCAACGTCTTATTAATTATCCAGGGCTTTCAGAAGCCATCTCGAAGTGTTGTGATTCGGATGTGGGACAAGTGGAGAGGAGATAACAATTTATTGACGTTGTCTCCTCCCAGAGACAGCCCCCCATGAGCTAATCCCACGTGTGCCAGCTTTGCTTCCCCTCCTGCTCCTGCGGCGTCTGCGACTCCTCGCGGGTTTTATTTCCCGATGCGAACAGTTCATCTCCCTCCAGGAGCCAAGTGCTGATCAGAAGGGCAGTTTGGGGCTCTGGGTAATGAGAGAAGCTTAATACCCTGAAAGATCTTTTCTACATTAAAGTGATATTTCCATCTACTATGGCAGGTTTTTGATGGTAAATCCAGGCTCTGTATCGTTTCCATTGGAATCTATAAACCAACAAAGTGAAACAAATCCAGCAGATTACAGCTCGGAGCTGGAGCTCTTTCTGGCTGCTCTTGGCACTTATTTCCTCCTGTTCTCATCCTAAAGATGAGCTGCTTTATCTGAATAATAGACATGGTAGCTTTTTTTATTTAAAGTTATCATTTCAAAGCCATTACTGAAAACATCCCTCTCTGCTTCTCACTGCCAGGGATGGGCTTAAAGGGGGAGATATCGCCGAGGACGGGTGCCTGTGTACAATAATTCAGCAGCAAATTAAACCTCAGAACACTTAAACAGCTGTTTCTTCCTCGGTTCCATTCATTTGGGATGGTGATTTCTTTCCTTCATTGAGGACCTGCAGTACTATAATTAGATGTTCAAAATCTGTGTTCTAGATTTTCCTGTTTTCTCTGTCGGTAGGGACACCAAGGTTGGGGCACAGAGAGGTGAGACCAGCCAGGAGAACTGAAATTAGCACCTAATGCAGAAGCTTTTGTTGTTTGATGTCTTTTTTTTTTTGGTCTTGGGGAAGTAGTTCTTTATCTCTTGTGATCATTTTAAAGGTTAAGTGTCTGCTTCCTTTCTAGGACACTCTGTAAGAGAAATGACCTCTGGCTCCAACCACCAAGAGTTGGTTAAGTGACTGTTGGAAATCTGTACCTAATTAGGGCACTAGTGCTACATACAATGTTTATTCCCCCCTACCTCTAGTGCAGGTGTGGAAATTCTGATGTGTTTGTGAATTCCTTTAGCTCTCAGGACAGCAGAGGCTTTTGTTGCCTCAGGGGATGCTCTGGAAGTGCCCTTGGCTCTGGCTTTTCTGGAGGATGGGATTCTCTGGAGCAGACAGCCAGCAACAGCATCAGCTTTCTGCTCTACCCTCTGCACTGGAAGTGTCTTCCCATTTCCCATCAGTGGACTGAACTGGAGTGAGACGAGGCAGGTATGTGGGTTTTGAGTAAGTTTAATTTCAGGGTGCAGAAAATTCCCCCTGAAGAGCTGCAGTCGTGGCTGTGCCTGGTGCCCCCCAGCTGAACCCAAGTCACTGTAATGTTCTTTTCCCTCTGAGCTACCAGTTATGCAAAGTGAAGCTTTACCTGAGTAGGGATTAAGGTTTTTCATGTTTAGCTCAAAGCATTTAATGGAAAGTGATCTATCTGGGGAGGGAGGAGACGAAAAAAGCAAAATCAACCCCCCCAAAACTCACACATCTGATTTTAGTGCTGTGTCTTTCATAAATCCTAAAGGTTATTTTGTTTCTGCCAGCACTGTTTTGTTTAAAATCAGAATACAATAAGGAGGAGGAAGAAGAACCAGATTCAATAATTTTCTCCTGCTTCTAGTAGTTGTTCCTTCCTTGATTACTTGCCAAAGTGCCAGAACTGACAAATTATCCAATAACACAAAACTGAAGGCAGCTGCAGCTGCTGTAAAGCTGAATTAGTTTATAAAGTGTCCCTGTTGTGTTTTGGAAAATGAGGAGTGAATATTCAGCAAACCTGTTGCAGCTTCTTCCCCCTTTCCTTCTCCCTCTTCCTTTTCTTTGGGGCACTAAAAGGAGCAGAAAGTCAGACATTGATTTACTTGTCAAAAGAGACAAAAGCCTTCAGAAAGAAAAATGATATGCTACTTACACCCTTTCAGGATGAGGAAGGAAATACATTGGATTTCCAGCCTGCCCAGCGCTCCTTTGGGGAACTGATTTCCTGGGCTGGGAGGGCAAAGGGTTTGGAGGCTGGGGCTGTTGTACTACAGGAATTATTTTCCAAAGGGTAATACTGATATTTACTCAGTGAATTAAGTATTATATATTGAATTATAACAAACAGTTGATTTAATATTAAGCTTGGAATTTGCTGAAGGCTGTTGTAGGCAAACATAATGCATCAGAGCTGGCAGTTAAGGCTTTGCAGCATTTTTTGTCTGGTTTTATTTATTTATTTTTGTTTTTATACCGTGCCCTGCAGCCCCAGGCTGCTGTCTCCTGTGTGTAGGTGTGTGCATTTGATGTGCCTTGGACTGCAAAGGATGCCCAGGAAAGCAGCGTTCCTGTGGAAAGCTGTGCCTGCAGGCCAGTCCCAGCACTGAGCCACAGGATTAGCTGCGTGAGGAGGAGGTTGGGGATGAGTTTTCTGTTCACTAACTTTGTGTTTCGGGAAGGTGGAGCCGTGTGCTCCTCAGGGAGCACTGAAAGAGCCTCACTGATGCAGGAGGGAAGCAATATTAAGTCCTGCTCTCATATATATATATATATATATATATATGCACTTCAAAAGCTTAAGTAGAGCAGTGTGTGTGTTAACAGAACTGCCAAAAGAGAGCTGGGCTGAGTTTGGTGGTTTGTACTGGGGCAAAGCTGCACTTTCTTCCAGAAGCACAGAATCAGCTGGAAGGGACCCACAAGGACCAGCCAGCCCAACCCTCAGCCCTGCAAGGACCATCCCCAAGAGTCACCCCCTGTGCCCCAGAGCATCATCCAAACCCTCCTGGAGCTCTGGCAGCCTTGGGGC
>JAWWMO010000025.1:1052437-1063940 GCA_035047845.1 Dendrocincla fuliginosa | reverse complement strand
CAGTGCCACCCCTGCCACGGGCAGGGACACCTCCCACCAGCCCAGGGTGCTCCAAGCCCCGTCCAGCCTGGCCTTGGGGACTCTCAGGGATCCAGGGGCAGCCCCAGCTTCTCTGGGCACCCTGTGCCAGGGCCTCAACCCTCTCCAGTAGAGATTAGGACAGAAAGGATACTCTCTTGATATCCAGGAAAATGCAATATTTATCGTTCCACACTTTGTTATACATTAGGGAAGAATAAATGTTGTCTTTTACTGTGGCAGATTTTTGTTTTATCCCCCAAACTCGTTGCTGGATCAAGTTGATGCTTGTTCCTCTTGAGTCACATGGAGGGTTTTTGCACCTATTCCATTAACATGTGTGTATTCTTTGTGGCTACAATTTGAACATGTGTTTTGAAATCAGGACAGAGAAAATGACTTTTCTTGCCTACATTAAAAAGTAGGTGTCATCTGTATTAGATGTGACAATTGGAGCCAATTACCGTATAGAGATTGAGCTGCAAAAAGAAGGGAACACTGACATTTTCTTAAGGAAGAATAGAAAAGGGGAGAGGGGGAAAAGTTGGGGAAATTCTGCTAAACCTACTTATTATTAATAACTGCATAGAGTGTATTTAGTGTGTAGAGCACAGTCCTTGGCCTCAAGGAACTTAAATCACTGCTACATAAATAGGTTATTTTATGTGACAAACCCTCATGTCCTTCGATGAACATAAACCCCAAGTCATGAAGCAGTCCAGGTATGAGTCCAGGTATGAAACAAGCCCACAAAAGCTTCAGCACAGCTTGGCTTAGGTGGGCACGTGTGCCCTGAAGTCAGCAATGACATCACATCAGTATGCTCTAGGATCAGGCAATCACTATAATCTTCTTATCAGATGGCAACCACAAAAGGAGAGTTGAAATGAAGTGTGGGTTAGGAAGGTGTCCACTGCTTTTCTTCACTAAGCTTTGAGCTCTATGAGAATTCCTAGAAAACCTTGAGAAGTTTGTACAGACTCACAGATCCTGCTGTTTCTTTCAGAATTCAATATTTTCAGGCTCGGTGAGGAGGTTTTCCTCTCTTGTACCAAACCTGGTGGAACAACATCCATCCTACAAATGCACCCCGTGGCTGTTGCTGCACAGTGTGGTACATTCACGTACTCAGCCCCAAGGGAGAGTGAGATGGTGATGTATTTCCTCACAGTGCAACTCCCAGAGACATCAAATGACATTAAAACATTTCTATACATGGCTTTTTCAGCAGGGTAGATGGACCAGAGCACAGCAGATTGCAGCCAAGCATGAAGACGTTTTCTTGTGGCTTTTGCAATAATCATATTCATGAATTCCCTCTTTGGAATGTGTCAGGAATTCTCTGCACCTCTATTGCAGTTCTGCAAGTTTGTTGTAGCAGGAGACATGGGTGTCTAGCACATGGCAACCCAGGAAAGGCACCTAAAGAAACCAGTATGTGTCTAACACTGGTTCACGTGAGACAGTTGTACTTTAACTGGGAGATTGGCTCAGCCTTGGTTTCCATGAGGTCCCTCTGTCCTGCCAACACCACGTGTGGGGGCTGATGGCCCGGCCCATAGTGGTACTGATGCCTTGGCTCTTCTTTTTCTCTGCTTCAAGCAGAGAGAATGAAGGGATTATTAGGATGTTACAGACTGGGATTTCTCTGTAGCCTCTGACTTGCTGGTTTTGTGAATATCCTTTTATCTGGCAGTAAGAAGAGCACCATCTCAAGCCCTTCCTTAGGCACGGTCAGCTCCCTGGGAAGGGTTCACTGGAGATGGCGAGGATTTCCTGCCTTGTAACAAACCCAGCAGCACTCACCTTGCCTTCTTGCTGTTAGCATTAATAAAGGTTAATTGCCACGGTTTTATGTTTCCCTTTGTAATTAAGAGTTGAGCCTTCAGTGCTTTTCACTGGAGTTTCAGACAACTGAAGTTAATCTTTACAACCATCACAGGAAAAGGCAAGAACTCCAGGACAGATCCCACACAGAGCACAGGGCTTGCCTTCTTTGGGAGTGCCTGCACTCAGGAAGAGCTGGAATAGTGTGTTTGGGGAAGATGCATTTCAGGAACAGCAGCTTGAATTTTGGTTTCTCTGAGACTTGGTTAAAAGTTATGGGATTGCAGGGAATTCCCAGCTGAGGCTGTCGGGAGGAGCCGTGGTTGCATCCCAAGCTGCACAGAAATGGTGCTGTCAGGCACTTTGTTACTACAGCCTGGTCTGCTCGCTGCTGTTTCTCTCTCTTTCACATTTTTATTGTACTAAGAAATTTCCCTCTTGTCATTTTCCCCTCATTCACAAAACAAAAACATAATCAAGGCTACATCAGTGAAAGAAATTTGGGGTTTGTTTTTCAAACTCTGCCAGGCAGTGCCTGCCCTGGGGGAGCTGGTGTGGGGAAAGCAATAACTCCTGTGAGAGCTGGGGGGTCTGGGGAGGACACGGGGCCAGGAACAGCAGCAAAGGGTGTGAGCCCACAGGGGCATCATTCACTGGCACCACTTCCCAGGGCCAGGGGTTCCCAAACACTGCCACTGCCCCGCTGCGGGGAGCACACTTCGTGCTTGTACATTATCACCCCCGCTTTGTTGTCTTAATAAATAACTGTTACGTTTAAGGAATTAATTCACATGGAGGGATTTATTGTAGTACACAATTAGAGGAAGAAAAATGACAAATTTGTTCCTCAGAGTGCCTTGAAATAATTTCTATCTCATCTGATTAGGGGGAAAGGCTGCTTTGTCTTCTTAAATTATTTTGTCTCTATTTAAATAAATCTGAACTGCTTGTGTGTCTGCAAGAATTACAAACGGCTGCTGAGGCCTAAATCAAGTGTTCCAGGGTTGCAGCATGAATCTTCCGAGGCAATAAACTTTTGGTACCTTTGACAGGTTTTATGATTCCAGATAGGTGCACTGTGCTAAGGGCCATATTTCAGAGGAACGCATCTGAATAGATCATATCAGTTTTTATATGCTAATAATTTGTTTGGGTAGTTTAATACCAAGAGCTCTAATTCATTTTTATCACTTTCCTTAGACTGTAGATAATTTGAGTAATGGAGAAAAATCCTTTTAGAAATCCCTCCAGGATTGCACTTTTCCACTGAGCAATTAAGGAAGGAATAAACAAGCCAAGAAATTAAAAAAACACATTGAATCAAACTCATCAGCCCCGGCTCAGGGTCATTCCCTCTGAAGTTTCCCTTTCCTGCTACATTTCAGTTTGCTGACTGTCTGGGCTCTTTTCCATTTCCTGGGTAAATTCTTGGGCTGGCAAATCAATCTTGCTATTTCGACCCTCTTTTTTTGCCTAGAAGTATAATTTAAATGTTTCCTTCCTCAAATTTCCCTCCAACTCCCACTGACGTTCACTGCTTTTTACCTTTCCTAGTCCATTATGTATTGTGGGAGCAGCTGAAAGTCAATTTTGCCATTGCAAAGCAGAAAATGCTGCCAGCAGGAGCAGTGTGGGAATGGTGGGAATGCTGTGGGAATACTGGCTAGTTGTAGAGCCAATTGAGAACTATATGGAGGGCAGGAATTACTGAAAACCAGCCTAATCTTTCCAGTTTTGTAACATCTCAAATGGCCAGGAAGACTCAGCAGAACCTGCAGGGATTTCTAAGTGTTCTGTGCAGAGGAAAAGAAAACAAGAAAAGGAAAAAAAAAAAGGGAAAAAAAGAACAAATTGGGGGAAAAAAATTGAAAAATGTCTAAACACAGAGAAGATAAATGAAGCTAAAAACCTATTTTTATTGTTTCTGCTGTAAAAATATCTTTGGTGCTAGAGTGGAAAATCCCAGTAACAGTTGCTCAGGACGTGGGTGTGGGTTCCTGGGAGAGCCTCCCTGATATTTGTGTTCACAGACAGGGGGGGATGAGTCCCTTGTCCCCTCCACATGCACAAACCCATCTTTATTAATGGGTTTTGGTCCCTGTGTTCAATGTGATCCGTTCTGAGCTCAGAGCTCTTCTGGCAGAATGCCCCAGATTACGTCAGACAGAAATGATTTCCAGATGTTGGAGAGTTGGAATCTCCAGCCTTACCTGGAGCCTTTCCTTCCTCCTCCTCCTCACCCCCCAGACCCAGAGCACTGAGGGGGTCACCTCCTGGGACATTTTTCAGGAGTGACACTTGTAAAAGCCCCCAAAGCATGGGAAGTGCTTCACCGTTCCCTCCTTCCACCTGCACTGGTTCGGTGTTTTCTATAGACCCTGCACTTTAAATGATTATTTTTTCCCCTGTTTTTCTCCCAAGCTACAGTTGGGAGGGGAACCCTGTTCAGGTGATGGTGGGATTTCCCAGGTTTCTTCATTCCCACCAGGAACCCAGTACAGCCCATAAGCACAGCAGGGATCAAGAGTAAAAAACTTGGAAGGAAATATGTAACTATGGACATCACATCCTTGCATGTGGGGGGTTTGTAACCTTGGCCAGTTTATCCTCAGCACCAGCACTCTGGGGTGCAAACCATGGCTGTAACACCAAGCACCAGCTCACACCTTCTGCTGTCTCTTGTGACCTGAGTTTTAATTCTTTTCCTCTCTTTCTTCCCAGGTTTCCTCCCATGACTGGAATGAGTTGCACGGACTTTCCCCCACACCAGGATATTGGCAGGGAGCTGGGAGCAGAGCCTGTGGTGAGGTGGTTGTTCCCCAGTGCTGGGAGAAGGAAACACTGTCCAGCCCTTCCTCCAGGAAGAACCATGACCTTCTGAACCACGGAGGAGCTGATTCAGTGCTGAGCTTCATCCAGAAGTGGGACATCCCCTGGCATCCAATGGCTTGTCCATCAGGTTTGTTCCATGAAGTCCAAGTAGATGCTACCCATTGTGAGCTTCTCATGTAAATAAGAATCAAAAAGTTTGACTTTTGCATCCTAGAACCATAGAATGGTTTGGGTTGGAAGGACCTCAAAGGCCATCTGCTTTCAACTGGCCTGAAGGCTTTTGTAGCCTTTGGGATCACAGGCAAGCAATGGGAGATGGGAACAGTACTGTCAAACATTGTGTAAGATAAAGCCAAAAGGAAAATGATCTCCAAACCCATTTAATGTTAGAATCTTGAGATAGTCAAGTGTTTCTTAGGTTTTCTGAGCTCTTGGCTGGGATCAAATACTCTGAGTTGCCTTTAAAGCTCTGACTTAATGGGCAGCAGAGTCAAGCATGAGAGACCCAGAGGAGTCTGTCCCTTGTTGGTTCCCTCTCTCCATCAGTCACCACTTGGCTGCTGGAAATGCTCATCTGTGGGATCTCCAGGGCTCACATGGGGCAGGTCCCAGCTGGAGACTGTGTCTGCTCTCCCTGGGACAGGCCCTTCACCCCAGCCCTGCCTTTGTTGTGTCTGTGGCACGGAGCTTCTGAGCTGAGAAGTTATGGAGGTTGTGAAGGAAATTATCTAAACTTACCTAATCATCCCTGTTTGTGCTTTGGAATGAAATAACCCTCATCTGTTAAACCAGAAACCAACTGGCCACTGCTACATGGCCAGGAAGGGGGACAGATGTATTACCATGTGAGTCAGAAGGGATTTAAATAATGCATGGAAAGGGAAATGGTACCATGAGAATGCAGCAGCAGCTCTCGGGACTGGGAAAATTGTACCTGTAAAACTGTGGGAAATTATTCATTTCACACCTTCTGAGAACCATAAAAGAGGCCCAAAGAGTGGTAATTGTATTAGGAATTAATCTGCTTGATGCCTTGTACGATGAATTTCCCCTTTTTACAGAAAGGAGGGATGAATGGAAGGGCTGGAGCCTCCCCCAGGTCTGGCTGGGGAGTGGGGCAGAGTGGGGACCCCCCAGCCCCCTCTGGGGCCAGCAGGTCCCATGGAGACTTTGTCTTGTAGTTCCTCGTGCTTTGGGATAAGTGTTCCAGTCCTGCATTTAAGGCAAGCCATGAAATACTGTAAATTGACTATTATCCTGGTAATTGGAACTAATCGAAGCAAACAGCCAATATTTTCTGGTGGGATGACCTTGGGAGCAGGAGCCCAGCTCGTTGTGTCTTTCTCCAGGGAGGAAAGTTAGAGGAATTACTGCCAAATAATAATAATAGCAGCAGCACACGGGCTGTAATTCTCCACTCTCCTACTTCAGCGACACCTGAACACCAGCGTGAGGAAAACAAGTCATTTATCAAGTACAATTCCTTGGAGGTGCTGGGTGTGCGGAGCAGAGAGGGAGGAATGGGCACAGCAATCTCAGCCATTAAGGAACCAGCGTGTCATTTTCCCATTTTGGCAATTTGTGCCTGCTCAGGCCAAATCTGGGTGTGGACTAATAAGACTTGCTAAAGGAAATGTCCCCGTTTCCTTTTTAAGTTGCTCTGAGGTGTGAGATTTGCTGCTCCCACCTCCACTTCCTACCGAGGGATCCGACCCCGTCACTCTCCGTGTCCCCAGGGTGCCTGTGCACCCCCAAATCACCCACCCCAGCTCTCATCTTGTCCTATTTTTTTCAAGAAAGTGAGGTTCATGTGATGCCCACAGAAATGCTGAGCCTCCTGCAGCTATTTTGGTCCCTGTAAAATCAAGGAAATTTTACAGGGAGAAAAAGCAAGGAGATTTTGCAGTGGGAGAGAAAGCTAAGGGATCATGAAAGAGTAAAGCAGCTATTGAAATGAAAAGGGTTGAAGGAAAGGACTGTCCCAAAGCAAAGCAGGAGAGAACTTGGACACCACAAACTGGCAGCAGCATCTGGCCAGGAAAGCAGCAGGTGGGGAGATCAGGGCATGAGGCACGTCATTAACAGAGCTGCTGTGCAGGGGTGGTGTGGTATTTGTGGGGCTTATGGAAAAGCTTGTGGAAAACTGGTTTGGGACTCAACTCTATGCAAAGAGCAAGTGATAGAGGAAGAGAAAAGGACTGAAGTTGGGTAGAAACACCTCAGCACAAGAGAATGAAGTGAGTGAGAGGTACCTTGTGATCCCTGCGTGGTAGGAGTTCATTTCTTGCTGAAGGAGTTAATTCTGGACAAAAATGAAGTGAACTTGTGTGATTTGGTCTGAAAAAGGGGACTAAGAGCCAAATGTCTGCAGGTTATGCTGGTTTCTGTGGAGAGGGAAGCAATGAAATCCTGGCCAAGGCGAGGTGGCTGCACCAGAGGGGATCTGGGCACGGTGACTCCCGGGCTGTGACACCACAGCTCAGCCCGGGAGAGGGAGAAATGGGTAACCAGGAGAAGTTACATACTGAAGGTCTTAACAACCAGGACAAGGAGCTGCTGGGACATGTGTTTAGTGAAGAAAAGGTCTGAGTGGTTCTGAAAGCTGCAGGTCTGCGAGTCAACCCCTCACCTGTAGGAAAGGCACCGCACCGGGAACTGGAAAAGCCAAGTCTGAGGGCAAGAGGGTTTGACTGGGGAGAGAACAGTCTGCACTGAGCCATAAACCCCATAAATCTGTGATTAAAACCACTGAAGCGATTTCAGCTGAGTCCTGGCCTGAGCAGGGCGAGGAGGAATAAGCTTGGCACAAGAAAGTGCTTTGGCCAGCTGGGAATTTTCTTCACATTCCCACTTAATTTCCAAACCTCACAGCCAGTCCCCTCAGCTCTGCCCCACTGCCCCCCACTTTTGTGCACTTGTCTACATCCTCTTCTGCACAGAAAATGGGAAAATTGGGATGTGTCACAGCATCTGACAGGATCTGAGCATCTGGAATGGTGGGAGAAAAGGAGGGACCTTATGCAGTAGAAATATTAGTAAGAAAATTAGGAGTAAAACCAAGTAAAATAAGAGCAAAGAAAAGGATAAAATAAGAACAAGGGGAAAGAATCTGGGTCTTTGTTATTAATTTACAAACTGGAGAATATAAAGTAGCAAGGGAAGGTATTTTTGTGGAATTGGTCCTGAAGCCAAATTTGTATGAGATGAGCTCTAGAGAGTTCCTCTTGATTAGGGGAAGGATTAATGGAACAGGTAAGAAAGTCGAGGAAAATTCAGTGTGAACCACTGCCTTATGCAGCAGAGTAATTAAGACATTCACAGTATATTTACTGCAGTGGTTCAGGGGTGGAATTGCTCAGGAGATAATGTGTGTGTGTATTTGCACACATGGAAGTTGTGGATGTTTCTACATGCAATTATCTAGGAATATGCTATAAATCTCCAGAATGGCTGATAAGGGTCTGAAATGATTGTCACGAGTTTAAAATGCCTTTGAACTTAATAGCTTTGCCATTTCACTCAGCATTTCACCTACAAGTGGAAGTTGTTAAAAACCTCAGAGGGCTCAGCAGAATTCAAAGACAATCCAAGTGCTGGGGGGAACACAAGGAGTGGTAAATGCAGTTTGTCCTTTAAATCTTTTTCTAGGACCAGTCCATCAGAGCCAGCTGGGACTGCGTGGTCCAAGGCTGCTGAGCTCCTGAGGCTTTGGGAAGCAGTTTGCCCCTGGTGCTGCAGGACGGGGCCGTACACCCAGCCCAGTCCAGCTGGGGAGCACGTCAGTCTAAATCACCGGCAGGACAAGGTTAGCTGGGAGGAAGGTGTTTGAGCTGTCTTTAGAATGCCCTGAAGGACAATATGTTGCTTCTTATGTAGCTCCTGAGGCCTGTTCTTCCCAGCAGCCTCCTGCTGAGGGCTGGGGATCACACGGGGTTGGTGCTGCCGAGCCATAAACGTGCCTGCGGGATTTATGGAGCCAGGGGGTTCCAAAGGAACCAAGGACATTATCCACCTGGATTCCAAGTCAATAAATGAGCAGCATGCCTTGCCAAGGTCACTTTCCCATAAACCTGGGGTGACGGGGAGGTGGCAGTGTCACCTGCCGTGCCCCTGCACCAAGGGGTGGGTGGGAGTCCTGTGGGACATTCCCTGCACTCTGGATCCTCAGGAGCTGCAAATCCTCCAGGACCTTCTGAGGCTCCTCATGCTCAGCTTGAGGCATCGGCGCAGGAAGGTGCTGCCTGAGCCAGGGGGGTCTCCATGCTGGAGGTGAGGGGTCTGGCTTAGAGAATCACAATCATTTGGGTTGGAAAAGATCTCCAAGGTCGAGTCCAACCTTTGATGCCCACCTTGTCCCCCAGCCCAGAGCTCGGAGTGCCATTTCCAGTCCTTTCTTGGGCACCTCCAGAGCTGGGGACTCCACCACCTCCCCGGGCAGCCCCTTCCAGTGTCTGACCACCCTTTCAGTGAAGAAATTCCTCCTGCTGTCCAACCTGAACTCCAGGCAGGGGATTCAGGTCACCTGGGGGTGGCTGGACCCCACTGGTGACACACACTCGCCTGTGCTGGGCTAATGAGTGTCCCCAGGACATGCTACTGTGCAGTTTCTCTTCCCAGGGCTTATGTCTTGGTCCACTTCCCGAGCTGAGCAAAGGGAATAAACTCATTTATCAGTAGCTGGGTAAGTAACTCCGTGCTGGCACCGAACCCCGTGCTGTTTGTCACCTCCCCTCTGCTCCTCCCCGGAGAAACACGGGATTTTCACCTTCAGCAAGTCATGTCTATTAAAATCTGGATGATCACACGAAGGAGTTCAGGTCCTACACTGATGAAATGAATGTCGGCTGCTCTGGAGAAGCCAGTTGGTGACCTTTCCCTCTCAGCTTCCCTGGTGATTCACAGGTTTTATTTTTTGCTAAGTACAAAAGCGTTTTCCCTGGCAAACACTCCTTTGCTGAAGGTGAAAATGAATAAAATAAGCCCACAACACCCCGAGGGGAGGGTTAGGTCTTTTCACAGTTACCACTATTTATAACAGCAGCAGCTGAAGTGTGGGGAGCTCTCTGGAGGTTGCAGGCGATTCCCTGCCCAGCCTCAGCTCAGTTCCCCAGCTCATTTCCCATGTCAACCACTGTTTGGGGTCCCGTGTTTTCAGCAGGAAACTTGGGGAACTGTGGGAACTTCACCGCCTGATCCACCAATGTGATCACTTCAAATGATAGGTCTACTACTGGAGGGCGTTTGGCATTTGACTCTATTAAAAAATTCATCAAGAATTGATACACTGCATTTTTCATTCCAAAAATTGCAATCAGGTAGCAAAGGCTGAGTATTCATAGGAGAGTAATATCTTTTCAGCGTTCATTAATCTGAGTCAGTAATGAACCACAGGTAAAATGGAGGGATAACTCAGGACAAGTAATTTATTTGGTTATTTTTCTCATCTTCTCTGTTATTAAATATCCATGAACAGTTTAATTGACCTTCCTGAATTTTTCATTTCACATTCAAAGATGTTTTTGGTAAATGGTTTGCAGGGCTGCTGAGGGGTTGGGGTCTGTACCCGGCCAGCTTCCCCAGGGCTCACCAGGCAGAGCACTTGGTGGTGGGGGCAGCTGGTCCCTGTGCCCAGAGCCATGCCAGGCACACAGAGCTCTTGCCCAGGGGGTTCTCTCCTGGTATTTACCCTTCATCTTCCTCACTCACTTCATGTCTGATGGGGCAAACTCCTGGAGAACAGCTCATTCCTTCATCTTGACTGTTATCTTGACTATAACTATCTAAGCTCTCTCCTCAATCTCTATTTTGTTTAAGGCTCAAGTGCCCAATTTTGTTTCATCCCTTGGTGATGTTTTCTGGACCTCTGATCTCCTTCCCTGTCCTTTGATTCTCTCCATTTAGTTCCCAACTTTACTACCATTCAGTGTATAAACCAGCTTGTATTTCTCCAATTAAGTCTTAGTGGGACAGTACCCAGCAGAAGGATTATTTCCCATGTCTCGATGGCCACGGTTCCACTGAGTGCCCCAGAACACTGGCTGTTTGCAGAGCAGCCACCCCCAGCTCCCTTCCCCACTTATTCCCCAGGCTGTAACTGCATACCTGACTATGTCTGCCCAGGTGTGGGACCTGTGTCATCTCTCTTGAATAACAAGCTTGCTTTCAAGTTTATTTCTGCCATGCCAAGCCCTTTTTGAATGTTAACCCCATGCTCTCGTGTGCTGCAGCCCTTCCCTGCCCAGGGAATGCAGCCAATTTAATGAGCATATCCCTTCTTTGTCATGCAAGTCATTAATGAAGAGATTAATAAGGCTGAGTTCAAGGCAGGTCTTTCAGAATCTCGCTTCATCTTTTCATTTTAACAGAACTGTTTTCTGGAAAGGAATGGTCTTCCAGCAAGCTTGGTGGGCTGTGTAGATGTCACCCCATGCCACGTGTTGGTAGTGAAGGCTAAAGCCAAGCTCTGAAGCTTTGGTGTCCCACAGGAGGAAAGGCAATTGGGAAGGTGCAGCCCAGCCAGTGCTGCGTGCTGCTGCCCACACCTTTGGTCTCTCAGTGCTTTTCTGGGAAGGTTGAGTATTTCTCTGGGAATGGCCAGCTTAGGAAATGGTACATAAAGCAATATCCTTTCCCTCTGTAGAGAGACGATTTGCAAGAGCATGGAGTGACAGGACAAGGGGGGATGGCTTCAAACTGACAGAGAGTAGGTTTAGATTAGATGTTAGGAAGAAGTTCTTTAGTCAGAGGGGGGGCAGGCCCTGGCACAGGGTGCCCAGAGAAGCTGTGGCTGCCCCTGGATCCCTGGGAGTGTCCCAGGCCAGGTTGG
>JAWWMO010000025.1:914355-990126 GCA_035047845.1 Dendrocincla fuliginosa | reverse complement strand
GTCAGTGACACAGGTGGGATCAATCCCGAGGTGATTGGAACCGAATTGAGGGGTCAGTGACACAGGTGGGATCAATCCGGGGGTGATTGGAACCGAACTCAGGGGTCAGTGACACAGGTGGGATCAATCCCGAGGTGATTGGAACCGAATTGAGGGGTCAGTGACACAGGTGGGATCAATCTGGACACGAATGAGGGAGATAAATGAGGGAGGAGCTGGGTGGGGAAGGCAGAGCATCAGGAGAGGTTTGGAGGTGGAGAGCAGCCCGGGGGAAGGAGCGTGTTTGGTGCAGGTAAGTGGTGATCCAGAGTGCTTTTGTGTTGGTGCTGGTGGTGCAGGATGAATATTTGGCTGCTGTAGTATCTGTGCTTTGAGAATTTGTTCTTGGAGTTAAATATCAGCAGGTAATCTTGGTGAAAAAAGCCCTTTAGCTTTTCTCTCTGGGGATGCTTCCAGTGGTCTTATGTGGTTCAAGGTTTCCAAAGAAAGTTGCTCTCTTCTGTGAAGTATCTAAGATCAGAATTTCTCCCCAGTAATTCTCATCTGTCACTTTCTGGCTCCCAGGAGCTTCTAAATCTGCATGCTAAACACCCCCTTTTATTGGCAGGAGGAACTTTGAGTCATCTCCTGCACACTGATGTGCAGCTTTGCCAGGCCCTTGCTCTGGGTCTCAGAAGCTGAGTGGAAGTTTTGCCATTAATGAGTCTAAATTTGTAGAAGTAACAGACGTTTGGGTCCTGCTTATTTTATTAGAGGAGCATGAAGTGTATCACGTACACATTAGAAATGTTTTCACTTGAGAGGAGAAAAAGGAGCACTTTGGAGTTCATGCTGTGAATTTTCTCCAGAGAATGACTCTAAATGCACTTTTTGTAATGCGTGACTTTATTTAAAAAAGGGCTATGTTATTAAATTTGGGTTTGTCTGTGCAAACAAATGTGAATTATTTTGCTAGTTCAAGTGTTTTCTCAGTCACCCATAAATGCAAAAATGACTTGAAGGTACAATTGATCAGAAGTGATGCATTGAGTGTTTCCCTACAAGGAGGCCATTGAGTTCAGAGTCCTGTCAGGTGGTGGGTTCCTCCCTCATGCACAGAAAGCCTTTCTCCTCCAAATCTGCATTTCATAACAGTATCTTTGTTTTCTGTGAATGATGCAACAATTCAGATCAATCTGTGCTGGTTGAGGAAAATAGAAATGAATTGTGTGTGCCACAGGGTGAATTTCCAGCCTGTTCTGAGGGAAGAGGTGAGCAGGTCTGAGGTGGTTTCTCCCAGGTGGGTGCTGTGCTGGGCAGGTGGGGAGTGTTTTTCTAAGTGCATTAAGAGTAACCTGAGGTGATCCTGGAACAGAGCACTGGGATGTCCTTGTCTTTCCCTCTTTTAGCCACCCTTGGGGGGTGAATCCCCCAGTGAGGACTCCTGGCCGTGGCTGGGGGGAGCTGAGCTGCTCCCCCCATCTCCAGGGAGAGGTGCTGGGTGGTGTCCTCAGCTTGGCTTCTTCAGCTTCTGCTTGTATGGGTGGGAAATGAGATGGCTGCTCTCATGTTCAAGCACATCCAAGCAGCAGCAGGGGAAGGATGGGAAGTGCATCCTTACAGTTTTGGGGGTTTCTGCCTTCCAAGTAAGTTTGATTTAAATTTTGTTGAAAATCACTTGTGTGACTTGGTTAAGAAACTGTGTGGGATTATTATTTCTTGAGATATTTTTAGGGTTTTTAATAGCAAGATGTGTAGGGAATGGGCTGAGCTGGCCTGTGCCAGCCAAGGTGGTTGGGTTTGCCTCGAATTGGCAGCTCTCACAGTGCCAGGTGACTGTAGGATGCCCTGGCTCCCATGCAGTCCTGCCAGCCACATTTCTGGCTGGACTGCCCTGAGAAAACACTTCAGAGACATTGCCCTTAGCAGCAAATTATCCAAATGCTGCTGCAAATCCGTTTCCCCCAGGAAGGGCAGATTTCCAGGCTGAAGCAGAGCAGCTGTGGTGGTGCAGCAGAGCCTGTTCCCAGCCCCTGCTCTGCCTGTGTCTGCACCCCTGTCACAGCCTGGCTCTGCATTGTCTGAGGGTGCCCCAGGCCTGGAATTAGGAGCATCAAGGGAGTTTTGACTGGATCAGGTATGCAGTGCTAAGTAGATTATGAAATGTTGGCTGCAAAACTGAAGTTGGGTAAATGGGTCGAAGTTATTCCAGTTCAGGGAGCAAACATGTTCCCTTTGGAGAACCTGGCACCCGTGTCGCCTCACCTCGTGGTTCTGGGGCTGGGACAGATGCACCCAAGTGACTTGGTTTGACCTACATAGTTGTATGGGGAGGAAATAATAGGGAATAAACATGATGATGAGACCGCATTAGAGCAAGTCCTATTTTTGTCCTATTTTTTCCCTGCCTAGTGAATACTAATGTACAAATCAAAGGAATATACTTAAAAGTGTCTGAAATAACCATACTTGTTAGTGGCTGGTAAGAAGGGGAAGGCTTGTCATTATGCAGTGTGAAAGATTGAGGTGATCTTCACATGGAGAAGAGGGGAAAGAATCCAGTGAACATTCCTGAAGGAAGGAGCAAACAAACCCTTTGGGCAGCTGTTCCAGCCCCAGAGCAGTTACAGAGCTGCACAACAGAAAAATGTCCCGAGGCTGCCTTTGAGCTGCACTGAAAGATGTGTTTTCCCAGCTCTCACTGTGTTTTAAAATGGTGTGAAAGAGGAACAATCAAGGTAATGAACAGGGGATTCTTAGAAGCCAATTTAATTCAGAAGTGTAGTTGGGTTCTATTTGTAACCATAGTATTTCTTTATTCCCATGGGGCATGGGGAGTTGGTGCTCCCCCAGGGAAGGGGGTGAGCTGGGAATGTCCCCTCCTGCCTCAGGGTGCTGCCAGGTTGGCCACGGGTGCCACTGGAGTGGTCCATGGGCAGGAGATGGAGGCTGACTTCACACAGGTCACTGCTTTGCTGGATTTCGAGATGGATTTGGGAAACCCCTGGAAAGCAAGGCAAATCCAATGACCTCTGTACTCCTGCATACAGGAAGGAACACACTCAGGTGAAGTGGGGAAAAAGCAACGTGTTTGGGGTGCATCCAGCCTGGGTGCTGCGTGGTCACCTGGGATGTCCCCAGTTACGTGCTGGCATGTATCATGCTCTTTGCGTGTGGATGAGAGAGGAAGGGGAGAAATGTTCCATCTTCCTTGTCTAGGTGGAAGTAGAGAGGGGGAGAAGGAGCCAAAGGTCTGGCTCTGGTGTCCCCACTGAAGCAACACAACCTGTGAGGGCTCAGCTGCTGGCTTGAGGTTTTGGGTTCTGGTGGGCTATTTTGTAAAGTTAGAACTGTACTCTTGGGCATAGCAGGGAAATGATGACTGAAAAGTTACTGTCTGAGGATACTGTTATGTAAGTGAGTTTGGAGAACCAAAGGGAGGAGGGATTAATGATGCTTTTTAGTGTTATCTGCCCTGGCTGCTGGGGTTGAGAAACAAGTGGCTGAATGCAGGAATAGAGAGTTTTAATGGAAGGGATGTATTAAGTAAAAGAAATGGGTCAGAAGTGTTGTGATTTGCAGATAATGGTAGGATAAAATCATAGATGCAAATTGAGTCTGGGGTGGGCCTGAAGCAGAAGGGCCATGCTGAGGGTCTCCCCACGTGTCCCAGCACAGAGAAGCCCCTGCTCAGGAGCTGTTATTCTGTGTGGAAAGGCCTCTCAGGCTTCAAGTACCTGTGGCATCTGATTTACTGACTTCTGTGGCTCTAAGGGAGAAGAAAGTTAAAAATCCAGTTTAATTTCTTTCTCAAGTTTCTGTGCCTTGCTCAGCATTACAGTTCCCACGGGCTGTGCCATGAGCTCGCCCCTTACACACCTCAGATTCCTTGTTCCCTCCCTGTTTCTGTGCTCAGAGATGTTCACTTCATTCCCCAAACTCCTGTCACTTATCCCCATTCCTCCCCCTTTCCCCATCAGTCCATTGCAATAAGGAGAGATTACCAAGATGCCTCTCAAGGATGTCTGTTTATCCACTTTGAAGAGAAGTCTGGTAAAATGTTTTCTAGAGAATTCAGCATTTCTGGCTTCACAATTTTTCTCTGTACACAGAACTTCCACTGTCAGATCTTTCTAATCTCTCAGGTTTCAGAGCTAACGGCACCAGGCTAAAATTACCCCATTAAATATCAATTAACATAAATCATCACAAGATGCTGCTCAGATTAAATATGTTCCTACTGGGTCTTTCTGTATGGAAATATAACTGAGTGAAGAAATGTTAAAATGAGCTCAGTTGGATATTCCGTGTGGTTTTTTTAGCATTAACTTGGTGTCTTGGCTGAGTTTGTGACTGTTTATGTTAAAATAAAATAAAAACCCCCTCTGTTGCATGTCCTAGGGCACATCTCCCCTTTGGCACGGGGGAGGCCTGTTCCAGGAGGATGGGCTCAGACTAAAGGCACATCCAGGCTCAAGGGGGTGAATTAATTCTGGCTCAGGTTATCAAACTGCATTTGCTCTTCGTGTGGAGGAACTGACTGTGGTTTGGTTGAGTTCAGCTCTTGCTGGAAGTGGATTGAACCTGCTCCAGCTTTGAGTGTTTGTACAAAAGGCTGAACTGAGGTGATTTTGGTTCCAAAGTGACAGAATTAGTCTTTGACTTCTTGCTATGTGGACAAGTCCTAGATAGTTTTGGTGACTTCCAGACCACAGCAGAAGAATTGGTGATAAATGTGTGTGTTTAACTTTGAAAAACAAGTCCTACTGCCTTAAAATGTGAAAGGAACTCACGTTAAGAGGCAAAGGAGAGCAATGGAGGGCGACATTAATCTCTTTTTCCCCTTTACTGGTGGCTGTCTCATCCTTGTCTTGCAGGAGCAGGGATGACAAATACATGTAACATTTCCCAGCTAATTTCTGGGTCACTTCTCCCAGTGCTTTTGGAAATGACTAAGCAGTATTTAAGCTGGTTTTACAGATAAGCAAATCAGAAGTGCTGCTCTCCCTGCAGCAAGGTTGGGCACATGTCCTGGACTCCTGGGCTTCTCCTCATGGGAACTGCTGAGCCCAGGTGCTGCTGGGTGCTCTGGGAGGGGACAGCTGTGCTGGAACCTGCAGGAGCAGCTTTACACTGGTGTCAGCAACCAGTGCAGGTCTTAATCTTGTCAAAATTTATTGCCAAAGTCATGGAATCATAGAATGGGTTGAGTTGGAAGAGACCTCAAAGCCCATCCAGTCCCATCCCCCTTCCACCAGCCCAGGGTGCTCCAAGCCTTGTCCAACCTGGCCTTGGACACTGCCAGGGATCCAGGGGCAGTCACAACTTCTCTGGGCAGCCCGTGCCAGAGCATCCCCACCCTCCCAGGGAGGAATTTCTCCCCAATATCCCATCTAACCCTGCCCTCTGGCAGTGGGAAAGTGTTCCCCCTTTGTCCTGTCTCTCCAGGATCTTGTTCAAAGTTCCTCTTCAGTGCTCTTGGAGCCCCTTTAAGCACTGAAAGGGTCTCTAAGGTCACCCCAGAGCTTTCTCTTTTCCATTCTTTTCCTGTTAAATGTTGTCTCTAGGGATGTGGGTTCTGTCAGAGAATTTCTCCTTTATTTTTTAACATCTTTTATTGCAAAATGTGAAAAATGGGGATTGGCTTCCCCACCCCTTTCAAGGTGTGTCGAAATCTAATGATGAAAAGATATATTTTGAATCAGGGAGATTATTTTTTTAATATAATTTGCATGTACCTGTAGTGTAGAAAGTGATGCTTGTAGGGCAAGTTCAAAGTCAGCAATTCAGCACAAGCACAACAGTTTTTCACTAGGGGTTGGTGTAAAATGAGATGCATTTGAATAATGAAGGTGATGTTGGCACTTAGCAAACAACAGAGTTTGCACCCAAGTTGTATCAGTATCTGCTTGGAGAACACGGAATGACTCTGTGTCTCATTTCCCTGACTGTGCCATGGGGTTACCAAGCTTCTGGCACAGCACTGGGCTGGCAACTGAGACCCACAGGGAGTAAAGACTCTGCTTTTTTAGGTTGCTTTTTGTTTCCATAACAATCTCCTGATCCAGCTGCTGTGCTGTGCAAGGCTCAGCAACATCTGCCACTTTGGCAGCCTCCTCAGCCAGTGGTGTCAGTGGGTTCTGAACAGACTGGACTCCACAATGGCTGATTGAATCCACTGGGCACCACTTCTCTTTCTGACTCATCTTTGAGTAACTTTGTGCCAGTGTGAATTGATTGTAAACACTGGTGCAGTTCATACAAACAAATCTGGGCTGGGACCGGAGCAGGGCACGGACTGAGGAGACCTGTGGTGCTGTTCATGTCCTGCAAGGAGGCTCTGCAGCTCCTGGGTTCCTGATGTCCCTCCACTTCAAAGGCATTTTGAAGACAAGTGTTGCTCAGTGATTAAAAAGCAACAGCAAATATATATAAAGGGAAGGCACGCATTCTTTTATTGATAATGCATTAATAGTGCAGCACCAGTTCTTGTTCAGAAGACATGGCTGTGATGTTCAGGTGGCTTCAGTGACAGTAGCGCAGACTTGGCACTGAGCATGATGCACCTTCGGGCTTCAAACTGGAAAAAGAAAGGGATTGGACCTCTGTGGCTGGAATTTTTCCTCTGCCTGACTGAGTTTTATGGTCTTTATTTTGCATTAGGAGCTTACTGTAATTCCACAGCAAAGCTGCCTTGGGCAGAGCTGTCTCATGGAGTAAGTGAGAGTTCAGCTGTTCTCAGTTCAGATCTGTATCACTGCCTCCCATTCGAGAATCCTTAGCACAGGTAGGGAGGGGTATGTGCTTGTAGCATTGTATTTCTACTTGCCTGAAGTCGGTGAGTTTATATCAGGCTGATGCAAATGCTGGTGAAACCAGTAAGGTCAGGCTCCTGTGCTGGGCTTTGGCTCGTGCTCGGCTGCTCCAGTAACAGAACAAGGGCAGTGGGAGCTGAGCTTTCTGAATATTAGAGCTGCACCTTGTGTGCTAAACCCCCTTCTCTGGGGTGGCTGTTCTGTGTGCAAATTGCCAGAGAACCACAGAGTGCTTTAGATTGGAAGGGACCTTAAAGCCCATCCAGTGCCACCCCCTGCCATGGGTAGAGACACCTTCCACCAGCCTAGGCTGCTCCAAGCCCCGTTCAACCTGGCCTGGGACACTCCCAGGGATCCAGGGGCAGCCACAGCTTCTCTGGGCACCCTGTGCCAAGGCTGTTCAATTAGAAGACACTTTTAATAATTGTGGGTAGCCAGGAAAAGAAATGTGGTGGAAAACACACCAGACAAACCAGGTGAGTGAGAGAAGGATGCAATCTAACACCTTTGACTTCTCTAGAGCCTTTAGTGAGAGGCCAGTTCTCATGCTGATTTTGAGCTGGTTGTATGTGAGAAAGCTGTTTTCCTCTCCAGCAATCATGTTGTGATTGTTTAATTCATGGATGAGTCATTCCAGTATCTGAACTCTTCTGAAGGTAATCATTCAAGAAAATGAAGTGAATCCTTCATCTCGAATAGAGCCATTTCAGGCTCGGGTAGATTCACGCTGGAGCTGGGAGGGTTGTGGGCAGTTCTCGGAGCTGCTTTAGTCATCTTGGCTGTGCTTTGCACATCAGTGTAAATAACCTTATCAGGTCTCAGTTTGGTGGTTTGGGAGGTGGATGATGGAAGTTGCCTGTTCCTGCTGTGGAAGGTGGGCAGTGCAGGTGATGGTAGGTCTGGGCAGGCAGGACACTCCTGGTGAGATCACACCAGCCCTCCAAGGAGGATCCATCTGCCCACAGAGAGCAATGTGGATGCAGCATTTCTCCTGCTGCTGTTCTGGAAAACAATTTTGTCTTAGTTTTTCTGAGGCAGAACTTGCCACTCAGCTTCTCTTCAGGTCATTTCATGCTCAGACATCTTTTTTTTTTCTTTCTTTTTTTCAGAGAGGCTGTAACTTTTATGAAGTTCTGTGGGTGATGCAGAGTATCATTGCAGCTCTGTTATTTTCTTTCCTGAGTCATGTGGGAAATCAGAGTTCAGCTGATTGTGATGTGTCCCTGTTTTGGTTTTTCTGTTTTCCAAATCCTGTGAGATTTATGTTGAAAGAGTCATCGGTGAAATCTGCTGTGTTAAAGCTTGATGCTGTGCAACAGGTCAGGCTAGATAAGTGTAATATCTCCTGAAACTCAGCTTCTTCCCCCGCTTAATCTTCCCAGTCCTGTTCTTTATGCAACCTGACAATTCTCTGTGGGTGAATCCACTCCTGGGCATTAATACCCTTGTTTCATTCGTGGGGGGGTGGATTTCTGATGTCGGATACGATGTCACGGAAACCCAAGTGAGTGCCTCCTGCCTCCCATTTTTCTAACACATATGAGTGTTTGATTTCACAGCCATGTAAGATTAAGGCCTGTCTCAGTAATATCCTTTAATTCTTTCTTCTGATCAAGCTCATGCTCTGCCGTGATACAGATGCTGACTAATTTGCAATATTGTCTGAAGGAAAGCTGTGGCAGAACAGGCTCTGCAGGCATTCAGGAGTGTATACACACTGATTTGGTGTTTGGTTCCCTCTTTCACGTTGGTGTAGATGACTTAAAAAAAAAAATTAGGACATGTGTTTTGCTTGCTGTAAATATAAATCCTCATCAGCAACTGTGTAATCCGGCAATGATCTCTCTTAAATTGAAACAAATAATAAATTTTGTGAATAGAGCTGAGGATTGATGGTGTCATCCTTGCAGGCAGTTTAGATGTAAAGAGTTTTATATTGACTATGCAAATCAACGTTGAAATAACACCAGAAGGGAACCAAAGATAAAAGAGTTGTTAAACCTTCCTGTGAATCCTTGCAAATCAGCTCCCAGGCCTGCAGCAGCTCCTCTTGCTTTGCACCATGGAGAGGCTGGCTCTGCACCGTGGTGTTTCCTGTGCTTGGGTGGTTGGGAAGACTGGGGAGCCCCCAGAGCGGGCTCTGCGAGGCTGGAACGTGGGTCAGTGCCGTCCTTCACGCAAGCCTTGGTTCCACGGAGTGTCCTGAAAGGCCTTCTCAGCTCGGAGGACAGAGCCGGGCTGAGGCAGCGATTGCTTTGTGCAGCTGCTGCTCCAGACTATCAGGAGCTGAACAGCCCCTCTTCCTGCCACATCCTGCTTGCAAATACGTGGGATTCTCTCTTATCTCCAGCACAAGCAGCTCGCAGCCAGCAGCCACCCACTGCACTTGTGCTCAGGGAAACAGGCACACGGGGCTCTGCAGTTTAACTCTGATCCTCCCTGGGACTCTGTGCTTTGCAGAGAAGACCCGAGTCCCCCAAGCTGGTTTTCTGATAAAGGATTGAATCATCCCTCTGTGTCTGTAAGAAAAGGACTTGGGGGTCCTGGTCAGTGGCCAGTTGGCCAAGTCAGCAGTGCCTTGGCAGCCAGGAGGGACATCCCTGTCCTGGGGGACACCAGGGCCAGCATCGCTGAGCCAGGGGATTGTCCTGCTCTGCTCTGCACTGGGCCGGCCTCACCTGCAACAGTGGGGCAGGTTGGGTGCCACAATATCAGACAGACCTAAAGCTGTTAGAAAGTGTCCAAGGGAGGGACCTGGGGATGGGGAAGGGTCTGAGGGGCTGTACAAGGAGCAGCTGAGGGCACTTGGCTTGTTCAGCTGGAGCAGAGGACACTGAGGGCAGACCCATGAGGGTCTGCAGCTCCATCTCTGCCCTGTGGGGACCATGGACAGCACCCAGGGCAGGGCTGGGGCTGGGCCAGGGAGGGTCAGGGTGAGACCAGGGAAAGGCTCTTCCCCCAGAGGGTGGTGGGCACTGCCCAGGCTCCCCAGGGCAGTGGGCACAGCCCCGAGGCTGCCAGAGCTCCAGGAGGGTTTGGATGATGCCCTGGGGCACAGGGTGGGGTTGTTGGGGTGTCTGTGCAGGGCCAGAGGATGGACTGGATGGTCCCTGTGGGTCCCTCCAGCTCAGGATATTCTGTGATTCTGTGTAAATTTACATGTTTAGGTTCAATACCCACAAGTGTTGGGGTATTTAGTAATTGTGAATAGTTTCATGCAAAGTTCACTCTCTGTTCACTCTACTGGGTCTGCAGCACCAATTTTGCTTTAGGTGGCTGCTTTTTCTCTGCTGTAGGAGCTGCAAATATCCATGTAACTGTACAGATATGATGTGTACCCTGGGGAAATTTGTTCCCCTCTGCTCCCAGTCTCTGTGGAATCAAAGGTGCTGAGCCCTTTGCAGCGTTGATCCTGGGGAAATACAATGTTTGTTTTTCTGAGAAGGCAGGAGACCTAATAAATACTTGTAGAGTGCTCTGCAGAGGCAAAATATGAGAATATAGAAGATAGTTCAAGTGCTGACCTTTCTCAGGCTGGAAGTCTCAGATCATTATATATGATCATGTTTGTGTATATTGCAAATGTTTTCTTTTCCCCTCTGTGGCATCTCAAGTGAGAGTTATGGCAGGTTCCTTAATTTAAGGAGCAGTCCCCGACTGTTAGTCAAACAATTGCATAATGGGTTTGGGGATTAACATACTGTCAGCTCAATAACTGTTCAGGGACTTAGTTATCGAGGAGAAAATAGTCCTGAATGATATTCTGGTGTCTCTGTTACAAAAAGCCACCATCAGGCTCCTTCACACACTGCTGGGAGGAGGAAAAGTGATGGCTGGTTTGTTGGGACAGAGCTGGATCCTGACCAGGGTGTGTTGGTGGGGCAGAGATGTCCATGCTCACAAACCTCCATGGCTGTTCTTCATCAGACAGAATAGAAAATAAATATACTTTTGCTTAAATCTGAACACTTCATCCTCCAAAAGCTGATGAAGGGGTTTCCTGAATTTCAGCCAGCCATGGCAGGTGGAGGTTTAATCTCAGTTATGTTCAGGATCCCAAGTCACCTGATGTTGGTAAGACCAGCACACCAACAAAAGGGCATAGTGATTAAAATGGTTTGTGTGCTGTATTTGCTTTAGATTGCCTGAAAGGAAGAAATTATGAATGTGCACATATACAGTTTTCTTCAATTGATTAACAATTTTATTTGTGCAACTTGAAGTCAATGAAAAGATTGTTTCTTTGGCTTGTACATTGTAAGGGAACTTGGTGGAGAGCTAGAGATGGATACAAAGCTCAGCTAGAGCCAACAGCTTTAGCTGACTGCTGCAAGAAGTGCCACGGGTGTATGAATATGTATATTTATCAGAAATTATTTTTTTCTACAGATCCCACAAATCAGTTATGCCTCAACTGCACCAGAGTTGAGTGATGACAGGCGCTATGATTTCTTCTCACGTGTGGTTCCTCCAGATTCCTTCCAAGCACAAGCAATGGTGGACATTGTGAAAGCTTTGGGATGGAATTATGTATCCACTTTGGCATCTGAAGGGAATTATGGAGAAAAAGGAGTCGAGTCCTTCATGCAAATTTCCAGAGAGGCAGGTAGGCACCACCCGTCCTTCCTCCAGAAATGCTGTGGAAGTGATGAATGTTATTTTGTACCAAATGTGATATTATTTTTCTGGAACTTACATTTGATTCTAAGGTTGCTCCCCTTCTTTGCAGTGCTCTGCAAAGGCTTCCAGATACTCTCATTCCTGAATTGCTTATGGAGTGTCAGAGTTTGAAACCTCAGTGGTTTTCAGTCACTTCTGGGCAAAATAGAAAGGCTTGTGTCTTATCAAGCTCCTGCTGTTGCCCTGGATGGCCCCACGTTGTGCTGACGTGGGTAGAGGAGAGACAGGAGAACGCTGAGCTCTTCTCTCTCCACAGCTCAGGGCTCTGCTGCAGCTGCTCGTACCACACGTGGGCTCGTGTCACACGTTCTGTTCAGCTTTCAGAGCTCTGCCTGATTTGGGTCACTTTGCTTTAGCATTCCTCTGCACCAGTTCAGTTGGGACAGTTCCTGATCTTTGCCTTGAAGGCTCAGAGATTACTGGGGTGGGATATGGAGCCAACAGGCTCGGTGGGTGCTGCGAGCACATCAGACCTTTGGTAGGATTCATTGGGTTTTTCTTGTTACTCTGTTCATTCAGTGGCATTCCAAGAAGGCCAGACTGTGTTGGACAATGTTGTTTGTCAGTGAGAGATGTTCCAAGAAGACAGAAAAATATCCTGTTCTCTCCTAGAATGGTTTGGGTTGGCTTGACCTTAAAGCCCACCCAGTGCCACCCCCTGCCATGGGCAGGGACACCTTCCATCATTCCAGGTTGCTCCAAGCCCCGTCCAACCTGGCCTTGAATGCTTCCAGGAACGGGAAATTCCCAACCCTCACCATAAATAATTTCTTCCTGATATCCTAACCCTCCCCTCTCTCAGCCAGGCTGATGGTATCAAGTTGAACCTTTATAATTTTGTTGGCAGAAATCTCCAATTTCGCAGCTTGCTCTCCTCTTCTACAAAACCTACAGGAGGCCTGCCCTGAAGGTGTGACTGGTGTGTGCTCGTACCCTTGTCCCTGTAACTTATTCTTTTGGGTAAATATCTCTAAATTTCTCCAGAGACACTAGAATGTAGGAGGACTTTAAATGGCTCTTTGGGGAATAGAGGTGTAAATCCTTGGCAAGCTGATTTGCAATCCAGAATCAAAAGGGTTTGGAAATTGAAATGTTTCAAGTTGAATCTTGGGAAGGAAAAATAAGCAGATGATGTAATTCATTACTGGTGATATGTGCAAGGATCCAGAAGACTTCAGTGACAGAGCCTGGTTGGGAACCCAACATTATTGGCCAAGGGTAAGCTCTGTTGTATTCCTAGAAAACTCAGAGATCTCCCACCCTGTACCTGCTCTGGCATTGGCTTAAATAAAACCAGAACAACAGAATGCCCAGGACACTGAACTGTGCAAATCCCCAGCCAGGTTAGTGCTGGGCAGGGCAGGAATTGCTCTGGGGTGGCTGTTGAAGGTTTCCATCCCCAGGGCTGGGGCAGCAGCAGCAGCAGCTCTGTCTGCAGAAGGAACACCAGCTCGCTCCCAAATGTCATGGGAGCTGATGGATCCCTCTCGGCAGTGTCATCCCTAGAGCGGGCAGAGAAGGTGCCTGTGCTTAAAAGAAAGGGGCTTTGGAGAGGGGGATCCAGAATTGTTTCCTTCTGTTGATATCACAGGAGGAACCTGCATTTGCATAAATATGTCTGTTCATACGAATGCATATTTATGTGGTATTAAAGAAAATGGGTTTGGATTTAATACAGCAGGAAGTGACAAATGCCAGAGTTCATTATAATTTAAAATTGACTTTATTTGCAAATATCCATTGTTGCAAAATAATACCCAAAGTGTGTTCTCCATGTCAAGGACAAACTCTAGTGAAGAATATGGTCCCATTTTATAGTCCTTCTGGAGAGCTAAATTTATTATATGAGCTGTTCATGTAGTCAACATGTAATTCAGCATCCTTCATAAAAAGTAAAGCATAAACCCAAACCAAGACCCTGCTTTAAAGCAGCTCTGCATGCAGGGCAATATAGGTCATGCCTACAGGATTAAGGCACTAACAGGGATAGTGCAGAAACTTCCATAGACACTGGAACAGGAATAATCCGATCCCCGGTGCTGCTGCTGCTTCTTAGGGCTGTGCTGAACTCCTTGTGTCGCACAGATAAAGCTCAGGTGAAGTTCTGAGGGGATTTAATACCTGTCAGCAAGTTCCCTGGAGTTGTAAAATCCTGGGAATGCAAGAAGATCCTGTTGCCTAGAGGTTAAATGGAACAGTGCTGCCTGGAGATACAGGTCCTGACCTTGAATCCCTAAGGAAAAATGGCACCAGTTCCCTGACTGTGGGGACCCAGTGTGACCCCTCCGGGTGCTGCCTTGGGGGATCATGTTGCAGTGTCTGTGCCTGGGGGACGTGGTGTTGAGGGTTGTTTTCCCAGTGCCCGAGGTGGCCGTGTCTCCTTGGAGACATTTGATGCAAAGAAGGGTTTAACGGGCTGCCAGGTGAGTGCTGCAGTCCGAGGGTTTGGAAGGAGCCCACTGAAGGAGCAATGGGCAGCACCCACTGCCCTGGCTGGTGGCTGGGGGGTCCTGGGCAGCTCCATGAGCCCTCCATTTGAAAACATTGGAGTGGGTAAGGGCTGCCTGTAAATGTGTGAAGCGACCAGTCCTGTCTGCTGGGAGCAGAGGGGACAGAAGCTTGCATATGATGGAGAAGTATCACTGAGATCATTTGCACTTCAAATATTAAATATGCTTAAAGGGGTCCAAAAGTCCAAGGCCTGAGGTGTGTAACTGTGCAGCATCTTTCCAAAGCAAGGGGACATGTGCTGTGCTCTTGTAACACTGCCAGGATGGGAGGAAAGATGGGACACACTTGTGCTGATCCTGCTGCTGCCATGAGAGTGGATTAATGTGGTGTTTGGGTGCCAATCAGAACTCTCACTAGCAGCAAACTCGTGCCAGAAGCAACAGAAATGCAACAGCAGGAGGGCATTTTTTTCCTTAGAGAATCCAGCTCTGGCAATGGTGGGGCTGGGGGTTATTTGCCTCTTCTTCCCAACTTGGGGAGTGTATTCAGCGTGCCCTGAAGGGACAGGATGGAGGGCAGGAGAGGGCTTTATACGGTGGTTTGCCTCATTTTGCAGTGACCAGAAGCTTGTGATGTTCAGCAGGAGGAGCTGTGCCACTGCTCTCCACAGCTCCCTGCCAGGACGGGGGAGCCAGGGGAAATCGGGCTCTGCTCCCAGGGAACAGGGACAGGAAGAGAGGGAACTGCATCAGGTTGTGCCAGGCAGGGTCAGGTTGGATATTTGTGGAGATTTCTTCCCAGAAAGTGTCCAGCCCTGACACAGGCTGCCCAGGGCAGTGGGGAGTCCCCAGCCCCGGGAATGTTCAGAAATGTTTGGACATGGCACTTGAGGCCGCGAGGAACAGAGGTCCTTGTGGTGGTTCTGGCCCCTTAGGACAGGAGTGTGTGCCAGCCCCAGGGTGGAGGGATTTGGTCCCAGGCTTGAGGCACACCACAGAGCACAGTTGTCATCAGCTCCCAACAATTGTCTTGTATCTCAAAATCAGTTTCTTTTGGCAGAAAGGAAGATTCAGTCCATAGGTGCCAGCACATTTATTATCGCTGGCCTCAAGTCTGTAGCGAGCTAATTATCCTAAATTCAGTGTTTTATCCCAACTTGTTTCTGATCAGCCAAGGATCTTAGGAAATCTGAGGATGAGTAGAAAGTGCTACCCCAGCTTAGCTTTCAAATATGCTCTAGCATATAAAGACTTTGCTTGATCCTCTGAGTTAATAATTCTTCACAAAGTGACTTTTATTATGAGCACTTCAAATGAGTTTGAATATGTCATTGTGGCAGGAGATGAAGATTTGAAACATGCTCCGCAGTCTGTGGGATTAATAAATTAGGGGAATGGTCTAATTATGGAAAATCTAAAGGACAATTTCAGATTATTAATGAAACTACTGAATACTTGAATTTCAAAGATTAATTCATCTTTGATTTTTTAAAAAAGATTAATCTGTACCAGAAGGTTAATTGCTATCTGTAAGAAATATATATATTGAAGTCGTTAGCAAAAGACCACTTGAATGCCTCCTAACAGATAACTGAAAGATCTGGAGTGCATTTATTAATGTTCTTCTCTGCCCAGATGGCCCATTTTCACACACGAGCACACTGGTGTGCTCTCGTGGAGCCTTTGGGGCTCACTCACCCCACGGGCTGCAGCACACGGGGGAGGCAGGGGGATGCCCGGAGCTGCAAGACCTGTGTCTGCCACCTCCACCTCTTCCCTCTGCCTCCCCACCGTCCCCCAGCCAGCCTGATCTCAGCTGTCACTGTTCCTGCTCAGCAGGGCTGGTTTGGAGCACAGCTCTGTGGGTTTGCACAAGCCGGGGCTCAGGTTTGTGCAGGGTGGTGTAAGGGAGTATCTCAATCTCCAAACTGGGAGGACGATGTTCTCGGCCATTTGGAAAGGCTGGAGAAGGAAGAGTGTGTGGAAAAGCTTGCCGCTTTCCTCTGAGTACTAAAGACATGCTAGAAGGGGATTACAGCTCTTGTGCCACTGTGCTGATGTGACTCTGTGGACTGAAGTTTCCTCTGAAGGCTTTGTCGGGTGCTGTTTGTTAAAAGCCTTGGCAGAGCAGAAAGGAGAATCAGCACTAAGCCACTCTAGCACAGAAAGCACAACACTTGTGACAGTCTCTTTATCTTCTTTTTCTCCTTCTTTCACCGAGGACTTTTGTGAAATATTAATTTCTGTAATTCCTCCGTGTCCATGATCCTGCAGATCCTGCAGACATCTCTTACGTAAGGGCAGAACATCTGCGTGAGCAGGGGCAGCATCACTGCAGGGGCTGGGTGTGCCCAGAGCCCCAAACCCCGGGGCTGGGTGTGCCCAGAGCCCCAAACCCCGGGGCTGGGTGTGCCCAGAGCCCCAAACCCCGGGGCTGGGTGTGCTCAGAGTGAAACTTCCAAACCCAGTCACTGGCAGAGCAGAAAAGGGACCCTTTGCATGGTTCACTGTCCATGGCAGGGGCTTAGAAATGGATGATCCTTCCAACCTGAAAGTCCTTAGGTCCTTCCAACGTAAACTGTTCTTTGTTTCTGTGATTTTCCATCCTTTCCCTCATAAGTAGATTTTTTTTCCCAACAGTGCTGCTGAACAGTATTTCTTTACTATATCTCAAAATAAACTTGAATTTCTTGATCTTCTCTCTGGCAGCTTTACACTTGGTACTGAACCCCATGTTTACACACAGGTACCGTCCTGTGTGAGGCACACTGTCCTTCTGTCTGACAAGTGGAGCTGTGTCAGCGGAGATTTTCAGGGAGGGTCAGGGTGGATCTCAGGAAAGGCTCTTCCCCCAGAGGGTGGTGGGCACTGCCCCAAGGCTGCCAGAGCTCCAGGAGGGTTTGGACAATGGGACAGGGACAGGATGGGGTTGTTGGGGTGTCTTGCAGGGCCAAGGCTTGGACTGATGATCCATGTGGGTCCCTTCCACCTTAGGAGAGTCTGTGATTGTGTGTCACTCCACCAGAATCAGATGAACCACTGTTTTGCAATGCATTATAATCTGTGCATTAAATATTAGCCTCTCCAAATTCATTGGTTTCTTTACAAATTAACAACATACAGTTAAGTAGTTCCTATAGAAATTATTTGCTGTGGGTTTGTTATCTGTAGCAAAGACTGTTTTAAGCCCCTTTACCAACCAAAACCTGGAAATACGGCAGCCTTTCCTAGAGCCTTGGTATTTGTTTTCCACACTGACTTATGTTTCTCAAAAGATCGGAGCTTTTTGATGTGGGTTTTTGGTGATCTGAGTCATCTCCTGGTGCTTTCTGGGACACCCTCCGTGTGGAGTATCATCATACTCTGCTCTAGTTCAGTTCCTCTCACTGATGGGAGCTGACACTGGTAAGAGCCAAGAGCTGCTCTGTCATCCCGCAGTGATTCACAGAGCGTTCTCGTGGGCTCCTCGAGGTCTGCTCAGCTGCCTGCTCTGAGCCTGAATCTGCATTTTTGTAATAGAACTTAATTTTTATGCTGTCTGTTGGGAATTCCATTAGCACAAATTAGTGCTGGGTAACATGAGAGAGAGGAATCACTGTATGAGGGAGTTGTACAACTGTCTCTGTTACAGGAGGGAGAGGAGACTCCTCTGTCTGTGCATCTTCAATAGAGAATGGATCCCTGGTGCCAACTAGAAAATCCTGATCTATTTTCTTTTTGTCTTATGTTCTGATGTGAGTGAAACATCTCTTGATTTTCTCTTGATCCATTAAAGCCCTACTCAAAGGGTTTAGAACACTCAGTACAAGGAGCAGTCACTTTATGGCATGACCCAAAAATGAGAAGGGAAGGTGAAAAAAGTTAATGAATCACTGTGATGGGCAGAGATTGTGTAGGCCATGGTAATAAAAATAACAAATAGGATTTTTTAGTGAAGCTTCAGCACAAGATGCTGGCAATGGATGATGCCCATCACCCAGTGATGCCCCAAATTGATGATCCCTGATCTCTGTTCCTCGTGGCAGCTCACAGAGCCCAGCTGTTAACAGAGCCACTGTTGAAATATTCATTGGAATGAGTCATTGCTTGGAAGATGATGGGATAAGGTGTTGTGCTGTCCACCTGATGACTTTATTTAGCAGAAGGAACAGCGACTGCAGACTCTCTTCCCTGGATCTGCCTCTGCCAGAACCCAAGGGGCAAGAAACCTTCTCCAGCACTAAGGCAGAGCAGGCAGCTGAGCCTGTGGTGGCACACTAATTTATAAAGAAGGGCTTGAAGGGCAGCCTAAGAAAACCACACATGCTGAGAGGTGGTGTTTAACATGCCTTGGATCTTTGGAGGGTCACAGACCCCAGGGCATTTCTGCAGTTTGAAGACAGAGGATGCTTTGGGGCTTAGGGAGTTTTCCCAGTGAATTAGTGGTCCTGCAGCCCCCTCCTGTGTGGGACCAGCGCTGGCAGGAGGAGACAGAGGGGCTGCAATGCAGGGCTGTCCCTTTGTCATGGTTGTGTTCAAGGATTCTGCCTTCTGATGGAATGGCCTTTTATTCATTCACCAGAGAGCCTGTTTTCTGCATCAAATACAGCAAAACCAAATATACAAACCACTCATAAACTCAAGTAATTTATATCCCATCATTTCAAGTGTTTTCCATTTTTCTACTTTTCACAAATATTCATGCCTGTGTCCTTTTGGTGTACAGTGAAAATATATTAAATAACAACTTTATGATATCTATTATTCTCTTTCCTATTGTCAAATAACAAATGTTTCGTCATTTCAGAAAAAAAAAGGAGGAAAAATTGCTGTGTCAAGTTGTAGCAGCCTGTGTTGTGTGCTGCAGTGTGTCAGGGTTATCAGGGTCTCCTTTTAGTTGCAGCTGATCTGGTAGAAGATGCACTGGCCTTGATCCTTGAGGGTGGTCTGGGTTGCATTGAGAGTTTGATGGGACTTCTGAGAGTGGGCAAGCAAAGTGGATGTGTCACTGTGTGTGTGGCCAGTGCTGCTGTGGCTTAGAGCAGCGGATGGGGCGTGTCCTTAAGGTGATGACTGGACTTCTGACTTGATATTGGGTAAAACTCATTATCTGCCTGGCTTAGGTGCTGAAAAACCCTCAAGGCACTAGGATGTGTGTTTAGATTATCCAAACATTGTGAGTGCAATCTCCATCTCCTTAGCAAGGCAGCTTCCTACCTAAGACATACAGCAGATGTCCTGAGCTGGCTGGCTCCGTTCCCTGAGCAGTAAAGAAGAGTGATGAGATCTGAGCTGCCCTTTGAAAACATCTATTTCTCTCTCTTGCCTCCACAGGGAGAGTTGGCACCAAATATAGGCATGTTGTTAAAGAATTTGAATTGAAAAAAAAATACAATCATTGGCATCTGTGTGATATATGTGTTTGCTTATCTCTTGTCATTGCTGGAAGATAAATAGCTGGTGTAGGTTTGTAGGTGCTTCTGATCCTCTTCAGGACAGCAGTGAGGCTGCTGGCATTGGGAACTCTGCGTTTGGATATGGCTCTGGTGGCACTGCAGCATCAGGAGCCTCTACCCAGTGTGAGAGCTCTGGGATGGGACCAGCTAGGGTTTGAGTAGTTCCCCCCTCTTCAATAAACTCAGAAAAAACAATCCAATAGCGTCAGGGAGAAGGAAAAGAGGTAAAAATCTGAAGAGAAGGTTGCCTTTGTGACTGCCCATGTGGAACCTTGAGCCCAGCCCCACGCTGGTTCTGGGAGTCCCCTCTGTGCTCCCCATGATCTGACCCAGCTGCTTTTGGAGACCTGTAACAGGCTGCTGTTCAGGTTACAGCAGCAGCCACTGTAATGATAAATATCTGCTTTTTTATGGCATTTATTGACCATGTGGAGATTGCATCTCAAGGACAGAATAAAATTGAAATAGGCAATTCTTGTTGCTGAACAAATAACCCTCAGTGTGCTTTAAAAGTATTCCCCCAGATTTAATAAAACATTGCCTTCACAGCTACATGAAATGTGTCATGTGGATCAGCTGGACTGAAGGGATTGGTGAAGTCCTTGTTAATTCAAAGCAGAAAATACATTGTTGAGCCTTTATTTGTCCCAATGAAGTTGGGCACCCCAAGGAGATGCTCCTGTGTTTGGCCATGCATGTGTCCCAGGATGCAGAAGGGAAAATGTTGTTTGATGCAGGTTCAGGAAGTTTTTCATCCCAATTTTCATCCCAATCCAGGTGTTCTCATTTATTCTTTGGCAGGATTTCTGCATCTCAAGGTTAATGGTTCCTGCTGGGAAGGACAGCAGGATGGTGCAGTCGGAGTGTTGGTGTTTGTTCTGCAGCCAAGTTCTGCTGGGAAGGAGAGAAACTGGTGAAGAAATGGTGGAAATATTAGGGAATGGACAAAACATTTGTTAATGGGCTTTAGGAAGCTTGAGGAGAAGGTCCCCTTGAAGTGCTTGGGTTCAGTGAACAATAAAAGGAACAAGTCTGTGGAAAAAACAAGAGAGGTTTGAGGATGAGAAGGAGAGATGAAAAGCCATAAGATGAAGGTGGATAGGAGGGACTGAGGTTGCAAAGTCTGAGCCATGGCAGGGGAAAAATTATCCCTGAGTAGGGAGGATTTGCCAGGAGGGTGGGCTGGAAACACACCAAAAAAATACCCATTTCAGAAACAGAATTGACTTTGATTGTGAAAACTTAAAATTTCTGGAAGATAAGATAGAAATTCTTCCCCAAGTCCCTCTTTTCTGCCAGTGGCAGGGAAACCAGGCTTCTTAGGGGTTTCCCTCTGGGTGCCTTTGCTCCCACTACACTCTTCCCCAGGGGAGACATGGAGCCTGTCAATCCTGGCTCCCATCCTGGCTCCGGTGCCTGTTCCAGTGTGTGGTGCAAAGCATCCTGTCAGCTTTCCTGAAGGAATAAAATGAGTTTCATAAAACCCTTCTGCAGAGGAAGCCCCTGCTGTCATTTTGACTTTCCCCACGGAAAATAGAAATATTGTGATTACACTGAGATTTTCCCATGGGATATGTCTGTTGTGCAAAGCAGGATGAATTTGTTGGGACTTCACTTGAGACCAGCTCTAAATGTGTCTCTGCATCTGAAGGGTAATATACAATGGGATGCAGTAAGTTATTCCAGTTTCTGTCACTGAAATCCTGTGTCCCAGGAGGAAATACAAAATATTGCCTCATCTTGTACCTTCCATACTTCACAGTCCCTTTTCATTTTGTGCTAATGCACAGAACAGCTTTCACAGCCATGGGGGAGTAGCAGCACATAAATAATTCGGAGATGCCTCTTCCATCACGCGCCCTCCCCTGCCTCCTTCATTCCTTATCCTTCCTCAGACAGCTGAGGATGACAAACTCCCTGAACCCTTCATGCTCTTGGAAGATGGTTTGCATGATGTTCTGGGCAAGCCAAAAATACTCCCTGGTCTGTCCCCGAAGAATCTGAGCCTTCCCCAGTCCGGCTTTGTGTGTGGGAAGAAAAGGTCAATGAGAGGAGAAAATCCCTGTAATGGTGTGTCTGTTCCCCGCCTTGCAGAGTCCCAGCACGGGGGGAATGATGATCAATGGAGTTTACAGTCCTTCCTCCATGTTCTTAGGAAAGTTATTTATCAAGGCACTGTTTGAAATACTATTTGCTGTACTGTATCCAACAAGGTACCTGAGCTGAAAAGATGAGCTGCAATACCGCATTTTAAGTGGTTTACATGTATAGGCAGGATGTTGGGAAGATGTATAGAGATGTATACAAGCAGTTTATGGCTCAGCCTGTTCTGTTCCTTTTCCCTTTGGTGTTTCAAGATTTATATATTTTCGATCTAAAATGAATCTTATAGTAGAGACTATCAGCATTATTTCAACACGTTACCAGTGGCCCTTATTTAAACAAAACCCTCCTGTTGATGGTACCCCTCCCTCTTTCCAGGCACGTTCCTTGGCTGGTCTTGTGCCATGTGATGGTGAAATATGGTGTTTTTTCTGTAGTCCGTGTTCACAGCATTTTGGGGGTGTTAATACCAAAAATTTGGTGAAAAAGAAAATTAATTATTATCAGAAAAGAACTTTGTATTTATTTCGTTGTGGAAACATGGTGATGAAACAGGCTAAACTTTGGGTAATGGAAACACAACTCAAACATTTGTGTCCAAAAAATGAGCAGATGTTGCACTTGATAATGTGGTTTAGTGGGCTTGGAGTGTTCAGTCAGAGACTGGGCTTGATGATCTTGGAGGTCTTTGCCAGCCTTAGTGATTCTGTGCAGATGTTGGAGATTAGGGCTGGGTTTGTGCTGGCTCTGGGTGCTTTGGGCTGGGTTTGTGCTGGCTCTGGGTGCTTTGGGCTGGGTTTGTGCTGGCTCTGGGTGCTTTGGGCTGGGTTTGTGCTGGCTCTGGGTGCTGCCACATGCGCTGAAGATGTTTCCTTACAATAACCATCAACACTTTGCTCAATGCTGCTTGACTGGGAGAGCCCAAGGATGATGAGGAGAGCTGGCATCCCTGGTCTAGATTAGTGTTTAAAATCACATGTTCTTCTTGAGGCTGGAGAAGGCGCTGCCTGGGGAAGGTGCATCACCCATGGGAGCAGCAGCAGCAGTGAGAGTCCCTCGGGGCTCAGTGCCCACCCTGGTGGCTCCCTGGGAGCCTTGAGGCACCCCCAGCCCCATGTAGGGTTTGGCAGAGCCAAGGAAGAGCATCTCAGAGCTGCCCACAGTGCTCTGCTCACCCACCCACGGTCAGGGCCATTGGATCAGCCACTCCCGATGGTGCCGAGCTCCGGTGCCACCAAACCAGTGCCACGTCCTGATGGTGATGGGTGAGCTGGTCCTGTGGGCACCAGCACATCCCTGCTGATGGTCCTGCTCTGGGGCCAGGGAAAGTGACTTCCTAGTCCAAAATGAAAAGCAGAAATATTTCAGGGATCTGCCTTACCATGGAAGATTTGGTCAGGATGTGAGAAGCCTGGAAGGGGCTATCTCAGAATGCGATCAAGAAAATACTCTTTAACCTTTGATTAAAGATACACTGTAATTTAATTCCCACTAATCCACAGCATCTCATCAACCCTTTCATTGTCTCTCAGTTTATCTTATATCTATATTTTGTTTCTTTTCCAGTCTGATATATCTTTTCCCTGAAACAATTTGGTTCTCTCTTTCATTCCCTTTCTTGACAAGTGTGCTGTCCTTTGGTCCCTGTTCTTTCTTGCAGCAAGCAGGCCCAAGCCCAGTTGCTCTCCAGACATGGCTGTACTCAATTCTCTTTATTTATAGTGACTTGGCTTCCTCCAGACAAAGGCCTGTATTGAGCTGTGTGAGCAGAGCTTTCTAGGAGAGATGTCCTCAGGTTAACTTCTCTACCAGCCACTCATGAAGCTGACTCATGAAGCTTGTAGTGCAGCGATCCCAGATAGAGAAGCTTTTTCACTTAAAAAAATGAGAGATTTCACTTAAATGCCCATGTTTTAAGAAGAGCAGGGTGCAGATGCAGAACAGCAGGGAGCTTTTTTTGACAGCTCTTCATTGACTTTTCATTGCTGTTTATATATTTCTTTTAAAGCCAATTTTATATCCAGGCAAAAGCAAGTCTAGACAGATTGTCTAAAAACTTTTATTGGCTAATTAAGATTATACTGCTAGTATAGCACTGCTGGATAGCATGGACTCTGCTTAAGAAATGGCCTTTATTTTTTGTAGCATGTGCCTTTTGCCAAGTTTTCTTCTATTATTGCTTTGGAGGGCTTTTTTCATATCTATTTCAATGTCAAAACCAAATGCCACTTGGGGTCTGATGTTTGGACATCTGAGTCTATACAAAGGACCCAGAGCACCTTGATTTTTTCCCAAAGTACTGAGTGTTTGTGGTTTCTCTTCAGATTGATTGGAGATGCAATTGCTCTGCATGCACAGAAATCAATTCAGCCTTAAATAGTTGTGTCTCAGGGTTGTGGCCTCAGCATTTGTGGAAGGTGGGGGATGACAGCCCTGGAAAACCCAGCTCTGGTGCCATTGTGCAGTGACCTGGGACACGTCTGAGCAGAGGCAAAATCCCAGTGGAGTTGTGCTCCCAGGGGTGCTGCTGCGATTAACTCATCTCTGGTCCAAGCTGGCTGCTTTATCCAAAACCAGGAGTGTTTATTGGGAGATTGGGGGAAGGCAAGTGGCTTTGGACACTTGGGTATCAAAATTGGTTCTGTTTGGCTAACTCAGCAGAATGGTTTGGGTTGGAAGGGACTTTAAAGCTCGTCCCATTCCACCCCCTGCTGTGGGCAGGGACACCTCCCACCAGCCCAGGGTGCTCCAAGCCCCGTCCAGCCTGGCCTTGGACACTTCCAGGGCTGGGGCAGCCACAGCTTCTCTGGGCACCCTGTGCCAGGGCCAGCTCAAACTGGGTGATAAGAACAGTGTCCTACTTACCCCCAGGGTGAATTGGAGCTTGGATAGTCCCACTTTGGTTTCTTTACCTCTTAATAATCCCTGAACCAGTTCATTTCTTGTGTTGTTCATTCTCATGAAAGTGCAGCACATTCATTACAGCCCAAGCCGCTCTCAAACCTCCAGTTGCTGTAATCCAGTAACTTTAATTTATTAACATCAGGAGAGAAGGCAGAGCAGCAGCCTCACAAAATGCAGCCAAAGTCTGTATGCCCAAGCTGTTCCTTGAAAGAAACATTTCCTTCTGAAAAATCTCTGCAGAAGCTCTGAGGACCCCCAGCCCCCCTGCAGGTCCCCCATGCTCAGATGCCCTACAGTGCCCCTGCTCTGTGCGATGCACTAAAAAAGGAATTAACACTTTGGAGGGCTTTGCAAAATTTTATTAGTCCTGTGCCTGTTGAGGCTCTGGCCAATAATGCTGCTTTGCTCGAGGTTCCTTTGATGCAGTGTTTTCCCTCAGTCTTTTCCAAGAACAAGTGCAAGATCTGGAGTTCCAGTGCAGTCAATGCAGCAAATCAGAGCCTTCCTTCCTGAGAATGTCCCAACTCATTAAAAGCACCAGCTCTTTTTAAAGCCGCACCGTGTTCTCTCTCCGCTTTCTTCCTGTCCCTGTGTTTGTGCTGCTGCTCCGAGATCCTCAATGAAGGACAGCAGGAACTTTGGTGTCCAAGGTGGCCTTGGCAGCCCCAGGCAGGTGGTGACACTTCCCACCAGAGCCTCGGACCCGAATTGTGCCCCCTTATTAGTGCTGAGCAGGACAGCCCTGGGTGCTGCAGGATGTCAGTGAGAGGGAGCAGAGCGTGGCTCTGAGCAACAGCATGACTGAATCCAAAGGTAACCACCTGCCCTGTGCTTTGTGGAAGATATTTGATTCCATTTTATTAATCTCTGGCTTCTGAGCACTTGCAGGCTCTGCAGTGAGCACGGGGCTGTTTCCACAGTCCCTGACTCCTGGGTGTGTCAGCAGAGCGAGATAAGGTCTTGTTTGGGGTTGTGTTTGATTTCCTAAGGATTTTCAACAGCCTCCTCAGCATGAAAAGTGAAGCACATTCTTCCCAGCGTTTTCCAAATTGCAGCAGGTTTCCAAGCAAAACCTGGGGAGTTTTGTCAGCCTCGGAAGGCCTTTCTCAGAGCAGAATGCTATTGATTAGGCTCCAACAGCAGCTCCTGCTTAGAAAGGAGCCAAGAATCATAATCATTGAAGATAGGAAAGATATCATTTGGATGTCATTAGTACTTAAGCTGCTTTTCTCTTTAGTATGTGAATGTGCACAGGTGGATTAGCAGCTGGCTTTGGATATACAAGTTTTCCTGTATCAAAAATGGGTGAAAATATCTGGTGTTTGAAGCTGACTTGCAGATCTGTCTTTGCTTATCCAAGCAGTTGTTTCATGAGTTGATCTCATCCAAGAGGAGCTCTCTCTTTCTTTGTTTTAACCAGCCAATCTATAGATATCATGTTTCTTGTAATGGCAAATCCATACATGAAAATCCTTTCCTGGCTCAGGTCTCCATTCCAGGATCAGCAGCGTCCAGGGCTGTAGCTGGATGGTGTGACCAGAGCAGCCGAGAGCAGGGGGCAGCCTGGGGACCCCCAGCACAGATTTGGGACTGCCCAGGCGCCAGAGGGTTTAAATCCCTCTCCTCCACTCCTGCTGTAGGAGGTCAGGGACTGGCTTAGTGATACTGGCCGTGGCCTTCAGGGACTCTTTAAGGGATTTGCCTCCAACCTACCATTCAGTTTTCAGTAGAAAACATGCAATTATCCAGGTTTAAAGCTTCCCTTCCTCTCTGCTCCAGAGGTGAAGATTCATCTCTGGGAATGGATGATTCCTGTGCTCGAGGAGTGTCTCTGCAGATAATACGTGTTGGATATGTCTTGATGCTCCTGCAGGAGACCCCAAAATGTGCTTATGTGGGACAGCTGAGATTCACACAGGATGAACTGCTCAGACTTGGTGTGGAATAGATGGCCAAAGGAAAAGAAATATCCCACTTTTTTGTAGGAATGTTGGTCACTGAAGCACAGCTGGCTCCCAGTTTCAAGGTGAACTGGTGTGTGTCATGTGTGGGTGTGTCTGCCCTGGTGCAGAATTCCATTGTGTGCTGAATTACAGGGAAGAGCATTGCTGAGGGAATCAATCCCACAAAAGTGATTGACAGCTCCAAATATGCAAAAAAGAAGTCACATAAAGGAAACCAAAGCTTTGCAGACAGGATCAGAAAAGTGCAAAATCTGAAATATTCAAAGGCAAAGTATATGACAATGACATAATGAGACAAAGAGTCACATTCTTTTAACTAAGAGCCAGATTTAGAACAGCCTGGGAGAATGTTTTCTGGATAGCTGTCTTCCTAAGTGAGAAAAATGAATTATCCTTTCAAGTTCTGCTCCTCAGGATTCAATGTATGGACTTGAAAATGGTTTAGAACAAAGATCAGCCCTGTCATTCCATCAATATGACTTACTGTGAGTGCTGGCCACTGGCTGGGGACAGAAAGGTTGCCAGGCTAAATTAATTACAGGAAAAGCATGAAGAGCAATTGGCAAAAAGTGCTCCTCGCTGTGGTCACTGGCACTGTGGCCCAGGAGGAACTCGGGCACGGTCAGAGTGCCCGTGGTGCTTGGAAAAACCCCTCTGGGTTCTGTGAGTACCCTTTGTGCTTGGGTCCAGACACTTCCCTGCAGAAAGGGGCTCTTGGCACTGATGGTTCCCATGGGCAGAGGATTGCACGTCCCGAGCGGCTGGCCCGGCCCAGGGCAGGGTTTGTGTTTGTTGGCTCAAAGAGCCCCCCTCGGCTGCAGAGCCCCTGGGACTTACAGGAAGATATTTTTTCAATGGCTCCCACACACCTAAGTAACTTAGCTGTGGAAATTGCACCCACTTTCTCTTCCTCTTGGTCTGGGGGCATTTCTTCTGTTGGTCAGGGCAAAATTCCAGCTCTTGGAGCTGTGTGAGGGATTTCTAATCCTATTAGAGTAGAATGGTGAAAGTTTTTTTGGTAAGTCTTTAAACATCCTTATCAAGTGTAAATGTCTCTTTGCTTTGGCAGCTGATGCTTTTCTTGAAAAATTAGCTCTTCTCTAAAAATTACACCCTTACAGTGAGATAAGCCTTTGGATTCTACCCCTTCATTCTCTCAGCTCCCAGCCCCAAATCAAAGGTGTTTAAAGGTCATCAGTTAAGCTGCTATCCTTCATTCATTTCCACATTGTTTAAAATGATGCCATTCTCCTTTGCATTGATGCAAACACTTAAGGAGTCCTGGGTTTTGTGAAGATAAAACAAGGAAACACAGTGGCAGCAAAATGGAACTTGGGCAGGAGGGCGCAGGAAAAGGAACAAGACTAAAATCTGAAGTTTGGGTTTTTCATGTCCCCTTTGGTATTTTCCCAGAGTCTCTATAGGAAGCCTCTCTTTTTTTATAACTGCATCTTCTCTGTCCATTGATCCAAATCTTCAGGTTGGATGGGCTTTTGAGCAACCTGGTCTAGTGGAAGATGCCCCTACCCATGGCAGGGGGGTGGAACTGGATCATCTTTGAAGTCCCTTACAGCCCAAACCACTCCATGGTTCTGTGGGGATTCTGTGCCCATCAAAGCACCCCAGGCACTGGGAGACGGATTCCAGCATGGCAGATAACACAGAGACATATGTGTGATTGTTCTTGGGATTTAATTGCTTTTCTCTTTGCTATGTGATCATTTCTGGTTTGACTGTCACAGGGGCACTGGGTATAAACCCAAACTGCCTGAACAGGACCTTGGTGGGGACTGTCAGAGGAACTGTGCATGTCTTGTCTTCTCATGTCACCTCATTCATATAAGTGTTTCTTAAGAGGCTGAGGAATGGGAAAATTGATGCAAATAGTGGTATTTCTTTTCTGATTTCCTGTGTATGGGTGAGAGCCCCTCTGCTCAGGATGGGATCGAGCCTGGCCGGGGAGGGAGGGAGAGAATGTAATTACTCAGCACAGGGCAAACCCCAAGGTTGCTTGCAGAGATATAATCCTTCCCAGAGAGGCATGAGCGTGTTGAGAGAGCACATTGCATTTAAACCTGATTAGAGAGAGCAGCTCAGTGTTTCTGTTAAAATCATTAATCTAATTTTGGTCTAATTTTTTTATCCTTTGTTCACTATTGCAACCATCCCACATTACTTCCAGGCTGGTGTTGGGGCTGTGGAGGCTGATTAAATTGGAAAGCAGACTTTTAAATGAAAGGATCCATATCTAGCTGCACTCATTAGCAGCTCCAAGAAATTAAATCTCCCATCAATGATTTACTCTAAACCAAATCAAATAGGCATTGGAAAAACATGGGGCGGAGTGGCCACGGAGGCTGCAGCTGGATGGAAGGGAGCAGTGAGGGAAAAGGAGCCAGATAAACCCCAGGGCAGCCAGATAAACCCCAGGGCAGCTTTCAGCTCTGCACAGTGAGGCTGTGGCTGTGAACCTTTGTGCAAGAGGGTTTTGCACAGCATTCATCTCAAGGAATAGATGTTTTTCTGTGAGCTTTTATTCCTGCTGCTTACAGAAGTGCTCTCACACCTAGGTTAGGCTGTGCAGATTGCTGCTCTCCTCTGCAGGTTCATGTGTTCATTATTGCCTGGAGGATGTGATCGAAAAAAGCTCCAGAAACCCCCCTTTGCTCTGCCTGAGCCCAGCCATGAAGGGCCCCCTCAGGAGAGGCTGAGATCCAAACCTGGGGGGAGCACTGTGCTGCCTCAGCACGGCCCCAAAGGGGGCTGTGTGTACACGGGACTGCAAACCTCTCGAAAGATACATTCATCTGTAATTTTATAGATATATTTACAGTCGTGTGATAATCTTAAAAATCAGCACCTCAGCAGCCTGGTCTAGTGGGAGGTGTCTCTGTCCAGAGCAGGGGGCTGGCACAAGATGATTTTTAAGGTTCCTTCCAACTCATTCTATGGTTCCATGATCTTCAGCTTGATGCCTCCTTGTCCATGTCTCTTAAACCTCATGAATTAATGGCTTTATTGTCCCGGGTTTCTGCGTGGCTCGAGCAGGAGTGCAAGGATGAGGGTTATTCCTCCTGCCCGTGGGTGGTGGGGTTGGAGGGGCACATTGGCTGCCCTGTGCTGGGAAATCCTGTGCCATGCCTGGCCCTTGTTAGGTTTCCCCTTTGGAAGGAGGATGGCAGGGACAAGGAGTGGTGCCTGTCACAATCCTGCAGCTGCATTTAGAAAAGCCCCAAACCCAGTATTTTTCTGTGGGAATAATCAGAATCATTTAAGTTGGAAAAGCCCTCTAAGACAATCAAGGCTAACCATTCCCCCAGCACTGCCAAGGCCACCACTAATCTGTGTCCCCAAGTGCCACATCCCCATGGCTTTTGCAGCCCTCCAGGGGTGGGGACTCCACCAGTGCCCCGGGCAGCCCAGTGAGTAGATGTGTGCTGTTCTGCTGCCACAACTGATTCATTCAGATTATCAAATCTTTAGAAACGAGCTGCTGAGTCAGGATGTCTGTGAGCAGCAAGAATATGCTGTTACTCTATCAAAATTATATGCGCAGTGGCCTCAGTTGTGTGCTGACCACCCAGCCTGGCAGGCTGCCTGGAGCAGATGGTACCCTTATGTTGAAAATAATCATTTAAAATGCTTAAACAAAAGAGCAATTCCCCCGACTTCGGTGGTGGGAGTTGTTCTGAACGTCCCTGGGTCTGCTCCAGTCCCCCCGTGACAGAGCCGTGTGGTCAGACAGGCAGGGCTGGGGAGGGACAGGGGCTCAATCTGCACATCTGCCATCGTTTGGGTTGATATTGAGGGCTTTGGTTCTTGTGGGAGAGTCCGAGGCTGGTCGAGGTCAGAATTCATCAATGAGATTTTCCACCACCGTGTTGCGCCTTCTTGGGGACAACAGCAGAGTGATGCAAGTTTACTGCAGGTTTAGCTCCTAAATGTCCTCAGTGAATGGCCTTGAGGTGCTCCTGGCAGGTCATTTGACCAAGATGTGGTCACACTGAGCAATCCCTGCGCTGTGGGGGGTGCTGGTCCATGCCTTGTATTCCAGGACCTACCCAGGTGGCTGCTTAACTAACATTTTATTTTGGGTTTCAAGCTTTAGATAGCCCTAATTCACACCTTTATAAAAAGTACATCATTTTTACTCGAAGTTCATTTTTCAGGGAAAAATGACGTGAATGTGGATCTTTATCTTCTCTCAGTGTGTGTTAATGGAAAAAGTTCAGCTTTGCTCCAGCTGATCTGGAATTTTAAACGAGCCTCATGGAAAACTAAAGGTGGAAAAGTTTTAGGCTTTTTACAGAAATGAAAAGATGAGACTTCTTCTGAAAATTGTTCATATTTTTAGACCTATCCAGTTAGGAAAGTCACGCTGCCTCTGGTGCCCCATTTATCACGATGGGTTCTGGTTCTGGAACAAAACCAGGCAGATCAGCTGTACTGGCTGACTCCAGAATCCACTTTCATTTCCATTCACATTGTCCACTTTCAATTCATGTCCAAATAGCCAAAAGGTTTCTTTGGTTGATTGGAGTTTTTTAGCCTCTGGTTTTTGATTAAAAAAAAACCCACAAGAAAGTGTTTTCAGACTCACAGTTGGCTCAGTTGTGCTCTGGGTTTGTGAAGTCTTCAGAAAAGCCTTTCAAGGGCAATCCTGAATTCTCTCCTTGCATGGGTGATCACACAGGACGAGCTCCTTTCCACTTCCTTGGTTTTCTAGTGGAGTTTTTCTTCATGAGTTTTATGAAGAGTTTGAAATAGTACAGAGGAAAAGAAGGGTAAAGGGGGCTTTGGCATGTGTATGGTCACTGGTGGACAAAGACAACTGTGCTATAACAGCTAATAATGATTTGAATAAAGAAAAGGTAATTAAAAGACCACGATTCTAAAATTTTATTTTCACATCTGTCTGAAAGTTTGAAAGCATGTCCTAGAGACAAACTGGCAATAAAAATGACAGCGCAGGGAAATGTAAGGAGTGCTCCCAGGAGACATGGAGTTCATTAACCCAGACTAACCAAGCATTTAAGCACCAAATAGTGCCATGAATTTGGGGGAGGCAGCCTCGTGTAAGGGGCTGGAGTTGGGTTTTGCCCCCTTGGGCCTTATTATTGGCACCTTCCTCTATAAAGTACCACCTGTAGCCCAGGAGGAATCCACCAGAGTGGGCTCCGTTTTCCAAAGCCATGCTCCATGCAGGACTTGCTACAGAATTTTTGACCCAAACAGATCTGCAGATAAAATATAAAAATTAAAGTGCAATTACCTTCATCACTACCTTGAGCTCCCATAATGTTTCCCATCACAAGTGCTTATTCTCTTCTGTAACTGGAGCAAAAGCCTCCCCTTCCCTGCTGCACATTCCTGACCCTGATTGCTGCTGGTGGAGCTGGGGTGGGTCATGTTCCTCATGGAAACTTCTGTGTTTGAGTTGGAAACTGCAGTCTGAGTGCAAACCTTGGCTTTTCCTTTAGGTGAAGGTGTACCTGAGGAGTGTGTATGTCCTGGGGTTCATGAAAATTTGATGTATCTGGAAAAGATCCCTGGACACAGTCAGGCTTCTATACCAGTAATTGAAATACAAATACAAACCATAGAGGTCTTACCTGTATTCCCTAACAAGTATATTTCATTTATTCTATACATATATGGATGTATAACTTCATAGCTTTACATAATCTTCTGACTGGTGTTAATTGAGTTAGTCACGCTTTTGGAATACTAAAAAGATTCTCCTGTGGGAATTTCTCCTCAGTTGTGAGTCAACAGTTGATTCTCAGGATTTTGTTTTAGTCAGTGGTTCTTTATTAGAATAAACAAGATTACTGATGGGGAGAAATGCTTCCTCTGTTGGTATTAAAAGGAGGGATGGGAAATGCCAAGGTGAGGGAATGGAGCTGAGCAGGGCTGCATTAAAGTTCCAGCCCTGTAATACATAGACATGTTAGCTTGGCAAGTGTAGCCTTTTGTCAGGTTTGTTTCTGGATGGTTTTATCCTCTTTGGCTGCTCTCCTCCTGAGCAGCAGAGTGCTTGGGTGATGGCAGGGGCAGTTTTCTCCTGTTCTCCTAATCCTTTGACTCTCCTCAACCATAGTTGGTGTCTGGCACCATTCCCTGCTCCCCCAGTGATGGAATATATTCATTAATACAGCCTCAAGATCTGTAGCAAGGCAGAAGGTGTGCAGAATGCCAGGGTTTAAGCTCATCAGTAATTTATTTTTAAAGATTCCTTTTGCTGTTGTGTCTTACCTCTCTGGTGATTAGTTGCATGGCCACTTTTTAGGGTTTGGTTTGCTTAGAACAGCCTTTTCCTTAATGCCTCCATCCACATGAGCCTCTGAACTCTGAAATGTCCACCGATTCCTGAGCTGAATCTCAATAACTTGGGCAGAGTGCTGGAAGCCAGGGGTGAGCTCCTGGCTCGTCACTCCCATCTTGTGTTTGTAACTCCAGAGCATTATCTGCTGTGACATTTTTTAGTCTCTTTTTCACTGTTGGAACGTGGACAGTGAAAGGGATGAATGAGTGGAGCAGCTTTGGGGGACACCCCATGGCTCATGCACAGGGAGATGACCTTCCTTATGATTTGTCTTGCTATTTCAAGCAGCTCCCGCTCCCCAGGGAAGCCTTGGAGTCCCACACTGCCCCTCTGCCATGGGCCTGCTGCAGCTCTCCACACTGTCCACCCTGAAACAAGGGTTGCTTTGAGGCTGGGGTGGGGACTGGGCTCACCTTCAGACCTGCAGGTGGGCAGAGAGTGGCTCTTCCAGGCAATGCTGAGCTGAGCTGGTGGGAGGAGATGGATGGTGCTGGGAGGTGATGCAGCTGGGGGCACCATTACAAGGCTTCAAATGGGACCAGACAATGAGCGTGGGCAGCGAGCAGTGCAGCAGAGGCTCCTTGCCAGGTTCTCGCTGCCCATCCACCTGCAATTTGGAATCATTTCTCAGGAGTGCTTTGCTCTCCCACAGGGCTGCACAATCCCATTAGGGATGGGTTCTGGCTGTCAGGCCAGAGAGGGGCTTCACCTTGTCCTGTCCTTCCCAAGGTGATGCAACACTCATCATATTGCCATGGAAAAGGGAGGCCGTGGGAGGGATGTTAGAAAAGGAAGCTGTGGAAATGACAGTGTGGAAACAGCCTGTGCTGGGACTGCCAGCTTTGGGACCTGTTTAAATCTGATATGATTCAGCCACACAACCCAGGCTTGGCTGAGTTAAAGGCTGGCCCTGCACACAGTGGCTTTTTGCTGCTTGGGGAATGGCAGCAAGGTGAGGCTGCTATTAAACCTCAGGGAAAGAGGGGGAGAGAGCCAGAAAGGAAAACAAGAGGTCTGTCATGTGGCAGGACTAATTTAGCACAATTAAAGGGTAACAGAATGATAGGGAAAAGGCTTGAAATTCTTTTGATGCATCTGCCTTCCCATCTCTCCATGTTGGCTTCTTCTGCTAAACTGAAAAACATTGACAGGGTCCCATCTCCTCCTCCCCTTAGGCCAGCGATGGGTGACCCTGTAACTGAAGTTCTTCAGTGTCACATGAGAGTAAAGCAGTAAAATTTATGCCTCCATATGAATCAATAGTTCTGGTTTTTGTTGCTATGTTCGTCTGTTGAAGAAAGAATAGGTCTGTGAATTGGACAGGTCTGGGACATTTGTTCCAAATGGGGTTTTAAAGCTCCAGAGGGACACAATAACCAAACAAATCATACACATTTACATTCTCCAAAATAGTGAAACGCAGTGTGTGCTTTCTGTGCTACAAGGATTATTACATAGGTCAATCTGGACATGGAGCTGTTATCATAAGTGACATTGCCAAAGGAAGATCAACAGAAAATCCAAGAAGCCTCGAGTAAGAACATCACAGGTACTGACTCCACATGTCATCCAGAAATGATTCCTAAGGCACTGTTCAGCACTGTGCTCTCCTCACCTCTCCTCCAGACTCTCTACCAAATAATGGTGGTAAAATTGCCAATTCTAGTTCACCTGAAACAAATAGATGTGTAAAAGCAGCATAAAAATAGATAACTGCCATAATGCTGATAATTTATGGGAAATTCAGGGTGATTTTTGTAGATTGTCTCTCATTTTCCTGAGTGGTTGGGCTTGGGAGACCTTTGCAGCCTTTGGAAAATGATCTATCTATTCTGAAAGCAATCAAGGAATTGGAGACATGACTGAGCTCTGAGAGGACCTTTCCCTGAGAGGACAAGGCTGGGGATCTGCAGTCAGGAGTGATGTGAGGGCAGCGTGGGTGTCATGTGGGAAGGATGGAGCAGCTCTGCTGCTGTGTGAGCTGTGCCAACTAATAACAGGAGCTACTGGAAAGAAAACTAGCCGAGGACACGGTTGAAACATTAAAGGAGTTGTCAAAAATTCCTAACTATTTCTCTGTATCATGTTTTGAACCTCATGAGTGCTCACATGCCACACTGGGCTTGTCTGCAGAGCCTGGAAAAAGTGGCCTGCCTTGTCCTGTCCTTCAGCGTTGGGATTTGGGGGCCTGGGGAGCTGCTTAGCTCGTGCTGCCCCAGGTAGATTTAGAGACAGCAATAACATGTTTCTAGTGCTGAATGTCAAGAGTATTTGACTTTTCAACCTTACTGGGAAGCAAACTGGCTCTGTTGGTTCCCATTCTGCACTAATGCCTGGCTTTGGCTTCTGGAAAGGCACAGGCAGAGCCTCCTTGATGTTTGTCATTTCAGACCATTTCTGAGTGGTTTTCTAGGGTTTTGTACCACACCAGCTGCTCCAGCTGCAATCAGCCCCCACTTCCAGAAGGCTGGTGTGGAGCTCTCTAAGGAAGCCACAGAAATGCCCCATTCCATGTTTCTGTTGTACATGGTCTAATTCTTTTCCTTTTGGGGAATGTCATGTTGGGATAACTGCAGTAAATTCTCAACAAAGAGCTTTTGCCTTAATGGGCAGATGAAATCCTTTTGGATTGAACCACATTTGAAAGCCACCTGTGGCCCCATCATCCTTTGTCCTGATTTATTGTTTCTTATGTTTTATTTAGAAATTGGGAAAAATGGTTCTTGGAGTAGATTAACACCCCCATCAAATGTCCCTTTGTGAAGTGTGATCCGTTCCATATGTCATAGATGTGTGTCTGTGTTACCTGGGCAGGCCTGACAGTCAGTGCTGCCTGAAGGGCTTTGAAACTCTCTCAAGGACTGGAACACTCCTTTACAGGCTCCTAATTTTGAACTTTTAAAAGTTTTTCCTCTGTGTCATCATTATGCAGGGAGACTTGAGGGAGAGGTTCCTAATGAGCACCAGGTTCCTGTGGAGTGGTATAAACCTTTTATTTGCCTTCTGTGGGCTGTGCTGGTGCCAGCAAAGCTGTAAAGCTGAAGTGCTGAGCTGCTGCTCCGTGACCGTGGGTGGGCTCAGCGTGGTGGCACGTGGTGCCCCAGGTGCTGAGGTGACTCACGATGTGATGGGAGCCTGGCTGGGAAACCCAACTAATTGACTTTTTAGGATGACTGGTAATTATCAAATTTATCATGAATGTGATGACAGCCTCAGTGTTTTCAGGATGTGCCTTAAATTGGCCCCTCGTGGGTTCTAGCGTGTGTTCCAGGGGCTCTGTGGTGTGGGAGCTGCTCTGGCTCCATTCCCTCAGCCAGCAGCCCACGTCACTCACCTGCCTCCACACCAGTTTGTATCCACTGACCTCAGCTCTAAATAGTCAGTCATGGAGCGGATGTGCTGACCAGAGCCACATTACTGTAATCTCATAAACCTCCACAAAATTATCTCTAGTGAAGATAGTTTCTGTCAAGGCAACAGAAGAACTATGTCTAAAAAGTGAAGGGACGCAGGAATGGATCGTGGCCTTGACTGTGAAAGTTTTCTTTCCTTGCTCTCCGTGCTGACAGACTTAGCACGAGTTGTCTGAGATGAAGGAGGTGCCTACTTGAAAACTGATCTTGGACCTGAATAGAATCACAGAGTCATTAAGGTTGCAAAGACCTCCAAGATCAAGTCCAACCTTCAACCAAACCCCCCATGCCCACTAAACCATATCATGTATGGTCAGCAAAACTCTTCCACGTGGCCCCTCTCTGATCTCAGCTAATTGTCATCCCTAGGTGAGTCCTCTGGCCAGAAGGCCAGTTAGAGGATGAGTCTGAGCACTGAGGAGGTCTCGAGTTGTAACAGTGCAGTGATTTATAGGATAATGAGGAGCACTGTTGGTATTCCGAGCTCCCCAGGGAGCACAAGTGCTGTGTCAGCAGCCCCTGCAGGTACCCAGGAAGGGATGGGACCAGCCAGAGGTTTGATTATTGTTCTCCACTTTCGGAGCTTAATGAGCCTCATTCTGTGCAGTTCCTCTTCCTTTTGCCATAATGGTTTCTTTCCAGAGATTTCACCCTCTCGGCTTCTTGTTGTTTATCCTGATTTGCCACAGAAACAGGAGATCCCTGAATTATATTTCAGGCACATCTTCTGTCCACCCTGTCTGGCAGAGTTTGAACTGGCTGGATCAACCACCCACTTTTAAGATGATGGGAGAACCTTGATACAAAATCGTGGTCATTTTATTTGAGTTCTGTTTCTGCTAAATAAAGGAAGAAAAGGCCAGAGAGAAAATTTGTCTGCAGAAAATGCACAGCAGCAAAGCTGAAATCCTCGCCTGGGCTATAACTAGGCACGAGTGGCCACGGGCAGTAAAACCTCGTGAAGTTCCCCCATCAAACCACTCCAAGAGCACCAGGCTGACTCCTGGGAGTCATTCTGAGCTTAGCAGAAGGGCTGTAATTTCACTTTAACTTCTATTCCAGCTGTCGGGCAAAAATTCAAATACATCCACTAGAATGTCAAAGTTACGGTCAGTGCCACTGATTTAACCTTTTCACCTTTGTCAGTCTCATGATAAATTGAATGTGATTCAAGACTATTCAGGCACTGAGCCTGGAGCCTCAGAGCTGCAGGAGGTGGGGCTTTGGAGTTCATCTATTTTAATGACTTTATCGTTTTTTAAAAAAGCTTTTATGGTTTTATCCAATCCAAAGAAATTATTTCTGCTGGATGCAAGAATGCGGAAAACCCTGTGTAGCAGTGAATTTGAAATTACAACAAGAAGCAACCACTGGCAGTATGAATTGTCTTTCCTTATGTTTCCCCTGGAACAGAAGCAGTGGCTTTCTGGGAGCGGAGCTCTCCTCTCTGTGCCCAGCTTTGCTCTTCCCACAGCAGCTGACTGCAGCTGCTTCCTCGAAGCACTTGCAGGCAGTTCATCCCGTGGAGTTACAGCAAAGAGAACAACGATTGATGGCAGGCAGGTTTAATGCAGCTCTTCCCGACGATGTGCAGAGATTAGGAGGTGGTTTTGTTGGACATCTATCACGGGAAGCTTGGGAACTGCTTTCTGGAGTGGTTCTGAATTGGCAAGTAACAGATAGCCTTGTGTGATGGCTCTTTTATGTGCAGGTACAGCTAAGTGAAGCTCAGCCCCAGCGGGGATGGCTCTGCTTGCTGTTATTTCTGGATTTCTTTAGCGCTGTGTTTCACTGTTCCCACTGCAGGGCAGAGCCAGAGGTGCCCCCGGGCCGTGCACAGGGACCCCCAGGGCTCCTGCAGCCACCAAGGGGGTGGAGAGAGCCCCGTCCTGCTGCAGTCTGCAGCAGCACTTCATTGCCCTGCTTTTACCCGAGCCCTTTCAGCATTATTCTTACTGAAAGTAGATCTCGTTTGCAAAGATTGTGAGTTGTTAGGAACAACAGTACAAAAAAGCACCAAATGAACCAGGAGATCCTAATGAGATGCAATCTGTCTCAAAAAGTATTGATTAGTATGTGGTTTTGCCTGACCAACTTCAGAGTGGAGTTACAGCCTCAAACTAGTCTTGGTTGTGCTTTTTTTACCCCTGGATGTCACTGTCTCCCTCGCTTTGCTTCCCAATCTAGTTTAGTTTTTTCTACCTAGTTTAATTTCTTTCCCTATTCAGTTTTAGTAGAAAATTCAAGCTATTCTGAGTGTCAGCTTGGGAAAAAAACCACATCAAGCAAGGTGTTGTTTTAAAGCAGATCCTGTATCATCTGTTTTGGAAATGTGATTATCTGAGCGAATCTCAAAGCCGCTCCGAAGGTCGGGCTGCTCAAGGGAAGGTGTGAAGCACCCCCAGCGGCTCCGATGGCTTTGCTCCGTGGGGCTGCCAACAGGCAGCACTTCAGCAGCGATGCTGCAGCTGCCAGGAGCTCGTCTGCGCTCAAAGACGTGTTCTCTTGGTTTGTTCCTCCCACTTCTGCATTTCTCCGTGTTTGTTTTGGCTCCTGCATCTTTTCTTTTGGCTTGTGCCAAAATAGTCCCTGAGATATATGAAGAACCTCCTGTTGACCTGAACTGTGTGTTGTGACTGATGTGGAGTTTGAGATGCAGGAGTCCCTCATCCCGTGGAGCCCCCACAGCCCCTCTGCAGCACAGGGAATCAGGGCTCGGGTCTGGGGGGTCACTGATCCAGTCTGGGGGGAGATCAGTGGCCAGCTCTGTGGGCTGATGGCTTCTTTGGAAGCAGACACCTTCCCTGTCCCCTGGAGCATTGCTCAGGAGCCGGGGATGGGGCAGGGGAGGATGTGCTGCAGCCCCTTCTCCACCACAGAAGTCAAAGGCTCTCCCGCTGGATTTGTAGACAGTCATAGCTCAACTGCTGTTGAACAGCTTTAATTTTGTCCGGGTTTTGGGTAGAAATGCTGGGGAAATGTGAATTTCTGGCAGAGGGGGAAGAGCCTGCAGGATGTCAGTGTCCTCTGTGTCACAGTCACCAGAGGTTTCCATGGGCTGTCACCTGCCCATTAGAATCCCAGAATGGCTTGGATTGGAAGGGACCTTAATGACAGTCCAGTTCCAACTCATGCCATGGGCAGGGACACCTCCCACTAGCCCAGGTTGCTCCAGTCTGGCCTTGGACACTTCCAGGAATCAGGAGCAGCCCCAGCTTCTCTGGGCACCCTGTGCCAGGGCTGCCCACCCTCCCAGGGAAGGATTCCTTCCCAATATCCCATCTCTCCCTGCCCTCTGGCAGTGGGAAGCCATTCCTCTTGTCCAAAGTCCCTCCCCAGTGCCTGAGCTGTGGCAGAGGGAGGGGTCATTCCCAGGAGGATGCTGGTGGAGCCCAGAGGGCTCTGAGCCCCAGCTCTGCACCCCCTGACACTCAACACTGAGCCCCTGATTCCCAGGCCTTCTGTTTCCCTCCTCCCTGGTAAATGTTTGCCCCACACACATTTATTTGGTATGGAAAAGATATTTTCTTTGGTTTGAAGTTTTGTACTTGCTTTGGAATACGCTTTGTGGAGAGGTGATATAACGTGCACTGATCTCTGCCCCTTGTCTTTAGACATTTAATATGCAAGTGCAGCTCTTTGCTCTGTTTTAGGTGTTAGTGATGTCTTCAGCTGTGGCAGGGGAATCACAGAACAATGAACTCCAGGTTTTGGTAGGTAAAAAGTGTTTCCATTTCTCTTTCAACCATTGGTGAAATGCTTTTATTTCAATTTAAAAGAGAATCCCATCAGGTTCACATGCTGTGGCTCAAATCAGGTGGCAGCTTACAGTGCATTTGTGCCTGTAAGCTGGTGTGCTGGCTGCTCTGAGGCATTTCCCCTCCCTCTAAATGAGTATGAATTCTTACATTTTAAAAAACTCTTCTATTTTTGGGGTGGATGAATTGACTACTTGATGAATTTAGTCAGGGGCCTCTGGACTCTCTCATGTTCCCAGTGCAGGTCTGACATCACGTGTCATGGAAATGTTCTTGGTGCTGTTTGCTGGTGGTTGATTTTATCTTATGTCCGTGGTCAGGGAGCTCCTCTGCAGAGGAGCAGCTCTCCTGGCAGGGCTTGGGAAGAGGCAGGTGGTGTCTGCCCTGGCGCCAGGGTGCAGGTACCTCCCCTGGATCAGAATAGATCCCGAGTGTTGTGTAAAGTGGGTGCACAGGAGCCAGGGAGAAAGACTGATCAGCAGTGGGGCCAATGGGCACCTCACATCCTGAATGCAGGAAGAGAAACAGGGGTGGAGCAGCAGAGCCGGGCTGTGTCCTGGGGCTGGGTGGCCAGACACTCTCCAGAAGGTGCTGAAATGCAGCTGGGATTTTTCTGCAGACAAGATCATGCCACATGAGGTCTAATTATGAGGACTAATTCTTTAGTTCTACTCTGTTGATGTAGGAGACAGTTGTAACTTTGGAATTCACTGCTGGAGATCAGAATTAAACGTGTTTGCTTATTCTAGAAACACTGGGCACAAATTTGCCCCAGCGCTGGGACTGAGCACTCCCCTCACAGCAGCATCCTGGCTGTTCACAGCTGCCCGTGGAGGCTTTGAACTAAAGGAAGGGAGGTTTAGATGAGATGTGAGTCGGGAATTCTTTTTTCCATGACATCCCATGTGAGATCTTGAGCGATGAGGTTGTTCTGTGAAATGTAACATCACCTGAGCCATGTCTGTGCTCCTGCTCGTCCCCCCTCAGTCCTTGTCCTCCTCTTTGGGTTCTGCTTCCAGAGAGGGATGAAAGGAAAGTACCATCAGAATGTGTTGGGAGCTGATCTCACATTATTTGGCACTAAATCCTCCCTGGTTTTCTGAAATCCCACGTAGACACCGTGTTGTGAAGCTCTGCACCAGCTTCACTGTGCATGTCCCCTCGTTGTTAGCCCAGGGTTTTACAGGCAGAGTTGGGAAGTTGAATTAGCACAGAGAGTCTCCAATTTTGATTTTCATCTGATTTTTTTAAGCCCAAGCTTACAAACATGACCAGTAAATTCAGTATCTGATACATTGCTAGACAAATGGTCGTGGGGTTTGTGCAATAATCACTTTATTGTCTTTTATGTGCTAGTAAAAATGATTTCTTTTGAATCCCTTCCATTCAGGTTGTGTGTTCCCACACCAACATGTTTGCTATTAAACCATAAAATCCTCCCACTACTCTGCTTTTTTATCCTTCAATTAGAAGGAAAAATAAGCCAAAGGAAGCTCTGCCATCTGAAAGGTTCTACCTGATGTAAAGTGCTGGTAGCTGGGATGTGCAGTTTGTGTGGCCACAGCCCTAGTGTTGCCAGTCAGGATATAAATAGTGGATGATCACACACTGGTTTATCTTCTCCAAGTGCATTTCCCGCCCTGGCAGGGTCCAGGTAAGAGCCCTTAAGTAGCTTCTGTTCTCCTGAATTGAAACACTATCATAAACTGCAATACCTTTTTAATGAACTTGAATGAAATTATTGAGGACATCTGATACGTGAGATTTGGTGAAGCTTTCAAAGCTGTTTTTATCAGGGGATATTAAGAAATACAAGACTGGGTGTTGTGACATAATGTCCTTTTTTTGTGTTCTATTGGACTGACTGACAGGGAGTCCTTTGAACCACCATTCTGAGAATTCCAGTTCCTAATTTAAAGAGAAAGAAGTGAACATTCCTCCCACAGGGTGGAGGGGAACTGGTACTTCAGCAGAAGTTCTCTGATGACAAAGCAGAATGGGACATAAACCAGGTTAAAGGATCAAACCTCTCCTGTCCTTTCCTTGTCCTGGCATGACCTTACATCAAATTAATGGGAGTATCTCACACTTTACAGTGTGATGGGGAGATAACAATGTGCAGGTTCAGAAATGGTATTGGCAATGTTAGTTTCTCTCCTGGTTTCAGCAGCATCCACGTGTTGTTTTAGGAAGGAAAGCATATTTTGAAAACATTTCATGCTGTGTCCCAGCTCATGAGCGTTGACTTAACAGAAAGTTCTTATATTTGTTTAAAAAACCTGTGGGAAACTTCACTCTGTAGCAGAAACATGGCAAAAACATTCTTTTTCTCCACCATCCTCTGCTGCACAAGCTCAGTGCCCTGAAAGAGAGATTGCATTTGCATTCCCTGACCCCAGGCAGAGGATCCTTGAACTCCCTGTTTGCTGGAGAAAGCAAACACTGCACCGTGTTTGTAAACTACTGAACACAGTGGCAATAACAATCAGAGAATAAACCAACCTCTTTTCCAGGAGGCTGTGGGGAGGGAAAGGCTCGAATGTCAATGGTCTTGAGAGTCCATGAGGCATTTCATAAAAACTGTGTGTTTGGGAGCTCTTCCCTTGACTTTGTCAAGGAGATGATCAGTGCTGGATGGTGATGACCATCCCTGGGGTGGGACCACCTGCCTTTCATGTGAATGTCCTTTTATCCCTCAGTTTCCCTGCTGTCCTGGCATCCCTGTGGGGCAGGGCTTTGGGGACGTGTAGGTGGTGGGTTGGTGGCCTCCCCTGAGCAGCCCCTGGCTCTGGGCTTTGTCAGGCTCCAGCTGGGGGAAGACGGGGCAGGTGGGGTGTGGAGTGTGTCCAGTAATTAGCAGTCACCTCAGCCCTGTGGCTCCCGGGCCTCCTTAGTGAGCAGGGGGTTGTTAAAGGATTCCTTTAATCACAGAGTGATCAGTTTGCATGTGCCAAAGCAGCAGCAGTTGGAGATCCATGGGGGAGGTGGAGTGATGGAATGGTAGAATGTTTTGTGTGGGAAGGGACCTTAAAGCCCAGGGACACCTTCCACTAGACCAGCTTGCTCCAAGGTTGATTTTTTACTTGTAGGAAATGACTATGGAATTTTTAATGCAGGAGCTCAGAATTAGGTATTGCTGGTATGATATTTGAATGACAAAAATGTCCAGTGACAGTGACCTCAACCCTAATAAAACACATATGCAAATCAGCCAGTGCTGGCAATTAAAAAGGATCAACAAGAAAAGAGAGAAGTATCCTTGGCAGCATAAGTTTTTTAAAGAAAAATAAAAGATACTGCATGAGAGGCTGAAGAAACTGCTCCTGATTTGCTTCCAAGATCTGTAAATCAGGCAGAGGATTTACATATTCTGCTGTTTCAGCTGGAATTCTCCTTCTCCAGCAGATTATTTTAGTATTTTGGGGATATTGCTAATTAAAATTTATCATCAGGGTAATTGTAGTTTTAATAAGACTCTTTTTCCAGTGTAACAGGAATCAAGTTTGCATTTACAAGCTTTCCTGAGGCACTCGGTGGGATCAGGGCTCCTCCACCCCTTTGTATCTTTGAAAACACGGGATTTACTTCCAGAGGTGGAGGACTGGGTTATGCTTTGGGAATTTAAGGGTGTTGGAAATGGTGACCCTGTTCAGGTACGAAACAGCCCCAGTGCCCCCAGTGCATCACCCACAGCATCCTCCAGGCAGAATTTGGGGCCAGGAGCTGCCAGCACAGCCCTGGAGCCCCCACGGACAGCAGCTCTCAGCCTTCCCTGGGCTGGGTGGGAATCACCATCCACGGGCATTTCACTGAAACAAAAGCAGCCAAATTCCTCTGGGGGAAGTATTTTCCAAGGGATTTTTGTAAGTGCCTCGGTTTTGGAGGGGCAGCTGCTGCCGGAAGGTTTTGTGTTGCTCAGTGTTTGTGTGTCCCAAGGACTCCCCAGGCAAGGGAAACCAACAGCTTGGTGGTTATTTTTGAGTTTTGTGTTCCCCAAACGGAGGACTTTGAGGACCTTTCCTGTGCCCCTGTGAGAGCAGAGCTCCTTCCCTGCTCCCTGGCTCCGAGGAGTGGTGTTTTTCCAGATCCTTATCTGACACTTGCCAACTGCTGTCTTGCCTTCAGTGCTCTTTTATCCTTAGCCTTGTTTCTCCCCAGGTTTCATTTGCCATCCCATCTCTACACAATAATCACCTGGCCTTGAACTTCCTGGTCTCCAGTAGCAGCTTCTTCATTAATATTTGAAGTGTGTGATTTTTGCTTGTTATCAGCAATATCCCGGGAGACAGCAAGAAAGACTGTGTAGGAGGGCGTTTTAAAAGCTTATCTTTAAAGCCATGATGTTTTGTGATTTAAAAATTAAATATGGATTAACAAATGGAGAACTGACACTGTCTGGGGAATCAAGATTGGGTAGAGGGAAAAAGAGCATGACTCAACAAACTGCTTTATCACAATAAACTGGAGCTGTCGGTGCGGATATGCAGCGTGGGGAAGTGGAGCTGCTCAAAATATTTGACAGTCAGCTCTTGCCTAAGTGGCTATGCAGGCAACTTAATTAAAAACATTTATTTCTACAAAATAAGGAGTTTGTAGAACAAATGAAACCAAGCGGATTAAACAAGACTCGCTGGAATTATGTGGCTATGCCTCTTTTATCACTTTTTTTTTTTTTAAGCAGAGAACATTGCCTTGTTCTCAGAAAGGCACAAGGAAGTACAAAATGCACAGGAATGACTTTTAAAAGAGCTAATTTTTCTGGCTGTTCACCCCCAGGGTCTGCTCCTGGCCTGCTCCGTGCCAGGCATGTCCTTGTGGGCCTATGGGTTGTGTGTTCCTGCATGAGAAATGTGTCTGGGGAAGGGGCTGGAGCAGCAGGAGGGGCTGAGGGAGCTGGAGGGGCTCAGCCTGAAGGAAAGGAGGCTCAGGGGGCACCTTCTGGCTCTGCAAGTCCCTGCCAGGAGGGGGGAGCTCGGGAGAGGCTCAAGGTTCTTCAGAGGTGGTTCAGGTTGGATAGTGGGAAAATTGCTTCACCAAAAAGGTTGCCCAGCCCTGGCACAGCTGCCCAGGGCAGGGGGGAGTGCCCATCCCAGGGGGGATTTCAAAGCCACAGGGATGTGGCACTTGGGGACTTGGCTTAGTGGTGGCCTTGGCTGTGCTGACTGAAGGGTTGGGATCTCAGAGGGCCTTTCCAACCCGCCCAATTCCACGATTCCATGAGCCGACAGAGTTACCAACCAGCCATGGTGCCTTTGCCTTTGAAAGAGCCTTGTGAGTGCTGCAGCCCAGAGACAGGAGCCCTGCAATGAAGGGCTGTGGCTCAGCTCGCGGGAAGGGAACCTGAACCGTGAGTGCCGTGCTCTGTTCCGAGGGCTGTGCCGGGAAAGCAGCTCCTCTGCACCACTGCCAGGGTAGGAGGGTGTGAAATGCCAGGGCAGTCTCATCACAGCGCCGGGGAGCTGTCTCTGCTGGCATTGTTTGGAATCAAGCTAATCGAGCTCTCTCAAAATGCCATAATATAGGAAGGAACGATTAATGTAAACCTTTGAAAATGAGAGGAAGGTGGAAAATTAATTTCAAATATGAAAAGTGTGAATCAAAGTGTTAATTTCTCCCACACATGTTGCAGTGGTTTTGGCCAAGTAAAGATAACTTTGGTCATCTTTCTGGCCACAAAGTGAATTAAAAATAAAGAAAGTGGATGTCTTATGGGAAGTAACAGTTAACATCTCTTTTCTTGCAAGTTACATCGATTTAATGATTTTTAATTTATGTAATGCTCAGAACATCATTTAAATTCCTTCATCCAAGCCAGACTAATTTTAAAAGAAAATTTATTGGTCCTTATCGCTCATTGCAGATTGAAAGAGTTGAAACTTCCAAGGCCAGGCCTCTGGCAGGATGAGGCCACGAGGAGCAGAGGAGTTGGTGGGTTTAGGGGAGTTCAGTGGTGGAGTCACATCCTGGAGCACCAGGGCTTACAGTGCAAGCCGCAACTCCTCGTCACACTAAGGAGTTCCCCGTGTGGGTTTGCAGCTCCTCAAAGTCCCTGAGACAGACCCAGTGCCAGCGGGGGTGATGGGCTGCACTGGAGCTCAGCGGGGACTGGTGGGAGAGCAGCAAATCTGACCTGCACATCATAGCAGGGCCTTTAATTCAATTTAGGCTAATGTCACGAGTGCCCCACAGCAAGGGGAAGGGGCATATTCAGCATATTAATTCTTTCTTGTCCTTTTTTTGGCAACTCTCTTTGGTTTTCTGAATCCCAGATTTCCTAGTGGTGCCTTGCCATGTCAAGGTTGGACAAAACAAACAAAGAAACAAACCCCAAACAACAACAACAACAAACCCCCCACAAAAACACAGCAACAAACCTTTGTTTGGCAGTGTAAAGATTGTTTATTTATCGATTAATTTCAAGCTGTGACCTCATTTTTTGCCACCTTAATATTTTGACTCTCCAAAGTTCTTGCTGTACAGTCAATGCCTTTGGTTTTATTCTTTCTTAGCGTGGCACAGTGAACTGGTGCGACTTGTCCTACACTGCCAGAGGTCTGCATACCCAGCTCCTGAAATCAGGACTGCAGGACAAACCTCATAAAGTTTAGCTCAGAGAAACTTGATCTCAGATAAACTTGGCACTCAATCCTTCTCCTGCTCCCACAGTGAAAAAGTTACATTGGAGTCTGTAGGTTTGCATTGGTGCCAAGCCAATCTCCCTAAGAACTTACAGGTTTTTAATGTTGATAACATTATTAATAAAATAAACATTAGGTGCCCTGTGCACTGCCCCTGCCCTTCTTATGGGGAATATCCACTATATTAGCGAATTTTTGGAGATGTATTTCATTTTGAATTAGTGAGATATTCACTATATATTTGTTTATACTTGAAAAATCAGACTTTAAGGGGCTTTAAAATGCACAGGTTGAGTGAATCTTAGTGGTGGATATTCCCTATACTCATTCTGTTGAGGCAAATAAAAGCTTTTTTCCATTGCTTGTCACTTAAATACTCTCTGCAATGAAGTGCTACCCCCAAGCCCCCCAAATTTTGGCTTATGTGTCTGCTGCTGTATTGTGACCAGTTTCCCTTGGGTTTGCTCCTCTCGATAAGCCCCAGTTTTGAGCAGCAAGTAACAAGTTGTCAGAAGGTCCCTGTGAAGCTGCCCAGACCCCTCTGCCCCTTGGCTGGTGTTTCCAGCATCTCTCAAGATCCACCCCTGCAGTCTGAAAGGGTTTCATTTGTGTGTTTAATTCCCATAAGTCCCAATGCTTGGGGTTTGGGCTTTTTCTTGTAGGCAGCAAAAGGGAAAACAAAAGTCTGTCTTTCCTTTGTTCTTCCTTCTGTGAGAAAAAGGATGTTTTCCTGAGAATTGTCTTGCCAGAGATCCGGGTGTCCTCTTGCCATAACTCCATTTGTTGAAAGGAAAATGGAGCCTTTAAAGCCTGAGGATGTTTTTGGAAGCTTTGCAGGGCAGTGTGGGCTATGCTGGAGGGGTGATTTCTGCAGCAAAGCCTTTGTGTTCAGGTGAACACGTTGGGCACTCTGAATATTGGCAAATATTTCATGGGCCTCTCCAATTCAGCATCAAATTAAGAGAATCACTTTGTCTTTAATGGGCTGTTCATTGAAAAGCCTCTTTAGGAAACAGTCAATGAAGAGCCTAGTGCTGAGATAACTCAGGTCTAACCATATTCCATCTATTTTCCGAGGTTCCTGGGTGAAGGGAATACCCAAGGCCGGGTGTGGGAGGGGTTCCACGGGCTGGGTCAAGCACATTTGTCGCTTGTTGAGCCTTCCCTGCCCCTTGCCCTGCCTGCCTGTGGCTCACCTGGCTGGGTGGCAGGTGAGTGGCAGGGCTGAGCAGCTGGGCTGGGGCCAGGGCTGGAGTCTGTTCCACACCAGTTGGGGTCACTCCTGGGACGTGGGGAACGTTCAGCTGGGAGCAGACACGTTCACGTGTGTCAGGAGCTACACCCCACCAGTGGCTCAAAGCCTCGAGGGTCCCTCTTTCAGTCACAGTCCCCAGAGCACCCGGCCGAGGGCTGGGCTCTAACTCTGATATAAACCCCATCATTTTCTGTGAGATAAGGCACTGCTGGGATGAATCCTGGACTGCCTTCCCACAGCTTGCTCCTCACTTCCACCTTTTACAGCAGCTCGTGGCAGAGCTCCACTAGGTTGACCGGATCATCCCCAGGCAGGGCAGGGGGGTGGTTTTTGCAAGGCTGCAATAGTGGTTTTATTGAACTATATTGCATTTTTAGTACCCATTTGAGAGAGGGTCATTAAGGCTCAGTCTAGTACATTAAGAACATTACTCCAGTGTGAAGGAGATGAGGATCATGAGAAAGACAAGAAAAGACCAAGGAATTACGGAGTTTTGTTTGTTTTATCTTTCCCCATCCAAGGGCTGGGGACAAAACCTATTGAATAATTCCTGATTTTGCTGAATGTACAAGATTCCCTTCCCAGTGTGCAGTGCAGGAGCTCCCACCAATGACCTTGTCTGTGCATCTTGGGAGAAAATGTGCTGCAGCAAGTGAGGACTAATCACAGACCCTGGTGGGACGTGACAGAAAAACTGTGTCATCCCAACTGGCACCTGCAAATTTGATCTAGAAGTGGTTTGGAGGAATGGGAAGGATGTGTTTCTTTCACTCCCTTTGTAGAAGCTTTCTCTAGATTCAAATGCTCAACCATATTTTGACCCTTAGACTGTGATGAGTCACAGTCCCTGGAGGGATTTAAAAGCTGTGTGGATGTGGCACTTGGGGACCTGGGATAGTGGTGGCCTTGGCAGTGCTGGGGCAACAGTTGGATGCCATGATCTTAGAGGTCTTTTCCCACCTAAATGGTTGTGTGGTTCTATGAATTCAATGATCTGCTTTCAAGACTGTGCTTAAATCTGCCTTTCCCAGATGTGTGTCTGACTCAGGGCCGTGTTCAGCTGTCAGGGAAATGCTGTGAGATATGAACACACATGACAGAGTGGCAGGTTGGTGATGAGACCCAAGGAAGTCTTCCCTCAGTAACATTAGGCCTCTGGTGTGATCTCTGTGAGAACAGCAACATTCAGAGGGTCAATGACAGCTGGGAAACAGCAGCAGAACAGTGTGGGGTGAGAGAGCAGAGCCCTGGACAAGGGTGGGGGTGGTTGCTGAAGTGTACAGAGAGCAGCCCCTCATCCTGCAGGAAGGGTAGAGGAGGAATGAGCAGGGATCTGCTGCCTTCCTTCGGGTGAGACGTAAGGAACTGGCACAGGGTGCCCAGAGAAGTTATGGATGCCCCATCCTTGGACGTGTTTAAGGCCATCTTGGATGGAGCTCTGAGCAACCTGCTCTCGTGGAAGATGTCCATGTTCATGGCAGGGGGTTGTAACTGGGTGATCTTTGAGGTCCCTTCCAACCCAGGCCATTCTATGAACTGGAGGTGACACAAAATGTCACAGAATCATCAAGGTTGGAAGAGACCTTCAAGATCCCTGAGACCAACCATCAACACAGCACCACCTTAACCGCCCCTAAACATATCCCCAAGTGCCATGATGTCATGGAAGCCTACTCCTTTTCCTTTAACATTCCTTGTCCCCCAGCCTGACACCCAGTTTGCTGTTGATTTTCTACCAGAATATTAGTAGATATGGGTTAGTGGCCATGGGGGGGTTTGGTTGAAGGTTGGTCTTGGCCTTGAAAGTCTTTTCCAACTTTAATGAGTCAGTGATCTTTCTAATAGAAGTGAATGCCAAACCCCCATTTTCTCAAGGGTGCTTCCCTTGGAGTTCTGTGCCCTGGTCCAGTGTCACTTCGTGTCCTCCCTGTCTCCAGTCCCAGGAGTCCCTCTGTGCCCCATTCCATGCACCTTATCTGTTGCAGAGCTTCTGCAAGGCTGACACTGCATTCAGGAAAGAATTTTTTCATGCTGTAAATACTGGCCTTCTCTTGGGTGGAAAAATCAGGGAACAGATTTCCTTCCAAAATTATACTTCAAAGGTTTCTTCTCCTCCCTCCTTTCCCACTGAGATTTCTCATTGTGTCGTTGCCACTCTCTGGATTTCTTATTCTTTGAAGAAATGACAAGTCTTTACTTGCCCTCACAGATACATAACAGCCTCAAAAATACCATTAACTGAGAGCAGGCTAAAATGCCACGTTACCTCTCCAAGAAAAATTGAATTAGGAACAAGGGAACATTCCAAATTGTAGTTAGAAAAGCTTCATCATTAGAGATCATTTTGCGCTTGCAGTTCCTAATGATTCACTACCCAGAGGTGGCATCGTTATCACTGGGGGGGACGTGCCCCTGCAAGAACAGCACAGTCCCTAAATTACAGCGTGGAGCTCCAAGAGGCAGCTCCGACCAACAGCCCCACGGCTCGGGATTGGGGCTGTGCGGGGGTGGCAGCAAACTGCTGTGTGCAAGGCAGCCAGAGCAGCCTCTGAGGGGTCTGTTCTGGAGCAGCCCTGTGTCCAGGCATTTGGAGAGCAAACAAATGACTGGAGAGGGAAGGGGTGAGCCTGGGTGCCCCTGCCCAAGGGGGGTGGGTTGGGGGGCAGATCAGCTGCCTGGAAGGCTCCGTGGCAGGACACAGGTCTGGTTTTCAGAGCCACGGCTGAGGAGACTCCAGTTGGACTGTGTGTAACTGGAGCATCCAGAGAAGGGGCTGGAGCAGCAGGAGAGGCTGGGGGAGCTGGGTGGCTCAGCCTGGAGAAAAGGAGGCTCAGGGGGGACCTTCTGGCTCTGCAAGTCCCTGCCAGGACGGGGGAGCCCAGGAGAGCCTCATGTTTCTGCAGGGGTGGTTCAGGTTGGATAGTGGGAAAATTGCTTCACCAAAAAGGTTGCCCAGCCCTGGCACAGCTGCCCAGGGCAGGGTGGAGTGCCCATCCCTGGAGGGAGTTCAAAGCCATGTGGATGTGGCACTTGGGGACTTGGGTTAGGGGTGGCCTTGGCAGTTGAACAGGTGGAAGATTGAACTTGATGATCCCAGAGGGCTTTTCCAGCCCAAGCAACTATGAGCCCATGATAACGTCTTAATCGTCACCCTTATAGGAAAACAGGGAATATTTTACCAGTTTTGTTTCTCTCTTGATTTCCGGGAATCCAATTTCATTCCAAAATATTCACATTTCACTTCAGGACCAGCCTCTCTGTGCTTGCCTCTCTTGGGGTTTGGCACCAGGTGCCAGTGGGGATGCCCAAGGAAACCTGGATGTCACCAAGGGGGTGGGTTGGGCCAGGGGCTCCTCCCCGGTATTCCAGGGCTGCCAGCAGGGGCTGCCTCCTGTGCCTCTCCTTTGGCATTTCACTGTAGGACTTTGCATTTGCCAGTGTTGAGTATCTCTGAGCCAGCGGCAGGACTGAGACACTCGCTGGCGTGTTGTGTGGAGCACAGCCCTCCTTTGGATCCTGGCTTGGCTCAGGGCTTTGCTTTGAAACACGGTATTTTTGGTGCTTTGTTTCTGTCTCCCGCAGCCGGAGCTTTCACCGCCCACAGTTGTTCCTAAAGCAAATGTGTTTTAGAAAGTGTTCTGACACCATTTCGGAGAACTTTGCCTCTGCTATTTTTAGCCACGATGCTGCAGAGCTGGGCTTAGGCTGAGGCTGGCTCGGAAAGGACGGGGGGGATTGAGGACGTGGCTTGGTGCTGAACATGGTGCAGGTGCTGGTTGATGATTGGACTCAATGATCCCAAAGGCCTTTTCCAAATGTAACAGTCCTGTGATTCTACCCTTCATTCCCATTATCTTGGGATTTGTGCCATATGAGATCATACAGAAGGGTTTGTACTCCTGCTGTGGTTCATCCCACGGAGCAGCGGATGCTCCCAGGACTTTATTACATCCCTTTCACCTTAATTCAGGTGCCTGAATTTGGAGTGTCTCTTTTCCATTTGCCAGCAGCACTTGCTATTACAAAAAGGTCAATGATTCAAAGCAGCAATGAGGTTATTCAGCTGAGAACCTGCTTGTTCTGGGTATTTGCAGGAAAACAGGGAATAGTTTATCGGTTTGGTTCCTTCTTTCTTGATTCCCTGGAATCCAGTCTGCTTTCAAATGGGCAGTATTTCATTTTCAGGTGTGTCTGTCTCCCTCTGAGCAGAGTTCATCCTCTTTGGAGGCTTTGCAGGGCTCAGCTCCAGACTGGCTCGTTGGAGCACTCCTGGCATGAAGTTGTAACAACAGAAGTGGTTTAGATGCTGGTAGCAGAATTTTCTTTTCTGTCTGTTTTCTTTCTGCACGGCTGCACTCTATGGCTCCAGTGTCCCTTTTGTAGCACAGGGTTTAGGAAGCCAATAAATCCCAAGTTCCTTCTGCTGCAAAGACCTCTCCTGTTCCCCCACACGTTCCCTAACCCCAGTGGCTCTTGGTCTAACAGGGGATCTTCATTTCCTTTATTTTCTCTCTAGCAAAGAGAGCTTTTCTAAATCTTTCAGAACGATCCCATAACATTCTTATGATTTAATTTGCTGTTCCAGGGAGAGTCTTAATTTTCTGTATATTGCTGGAGTGTAACTGCCACAATAAAGGATAATTTTGAGGTGATAAAACACACCAGGAATGTCATTAAACACGCAGCAAAGGTCTGACACAATGGAATTAAGCATTAATGAATAACATACTAGAAGTATTAGTCTTCTGTATCAGTTTAGGTGTTCTGGTGTTGGGTTATGATGAGGGCTAATGTGAAAAAATGAAACAATAAACAAGATTAGCAAAAATAAAATTCAGGAACAATCCAGTAGATTCTTCATGTGCAGAAAGTTTCTGAGTTAAAGCTGTTTGGTATCCACAGGGATCCCTTTCCTTGGCTAAATTGTTGTAGTTTCATGTTTTAGTGTAACTTTATTATTGGTGTACTTTTTATTTCTTACATTTGAATTATGATGCTGTGGAGATGTAATTTAAATTTGAGCCCATCTGCAGATCAAGACAGTTGTAAACTTCTTTTACTGGCATAAGCAGGAACTTTGTAGCTCTTGGTAATTAGGATATTAACTGTTCCTAGTAATGAACCAAGAGTCCAACCCAGCGTCCTGTTAAACCTTGATTCTGGAGAGAGGGACCCAACTGTCCTTTCTGGATCTCTCTATGAGCCATTTTTTTAACTTGAGGTTCTTTTTTCCTGAGGATTCTGAATGTTCTGTGCTGATTTGGCCCAGCAAATACAGGCAGAATGAAATCCAGCCAGTTTTCTCTGAATATGCCATGGTGTGTTTTAATTTTGGGGGTCAGAATAAATTAATTTACTTCCGTTTCTGGCTGCATGGAAAGGCAAGACCTTCTGATTCCCATAGATTAAAATTCCCTTGTAGTGCCTGGTGCTGGAGTGGATCATGCCAGGATCTGCCCTGGGCTCTGTGTGCCAGCTTCCACAGGGAGGTGAATGCTTGGGATCCTGTGTTGGGAGGGTTCTGACAACCTCCCACCAGCCCCTGGAGACCTTGCACACTGGTTTCACCTTGTCCCTTGATGGCACAGGGGAATAGTAGAGATTTAGGTCTCTTTACTGTGAATCCACAAGTTTGTGGAAGGGACTGGAGATTTTTCTGTATTAGTTTAACTTGCAAGAAATAATCAGATTTTCAGTAAGAGGCTGATGACCAGTCCTACAACATGGACACTGAGGGGTTTATTTGGGGTTTTCTCTAAGTGTGAATTCCCTCATATCACAAAAACCCATCTCAACCCCCTCCCTGACACACAGACTCCTGCTCTGCTCTACAGGAAACATGTGAGTCATGTATTGACTTCCCAGTGACTGTTCTTTGAAGGTTTGGTGGCTTTTGTGTCAGCTGTTTGAACAACTCTCTCTCGCTGCTGAGGAGTTTGATGCCAAACAAGCTGCCAGCCCCGGCTGCATTTCAAGAATGTAAAATAATCTGGATGGTGCAAGTTCCTCTGGGATGTGATTCTGCTTTATCAGGGAAATGTCCTCCACTGTGGTGTGGGAGTTTTCACATGGGGAGAACACTGACTCCTTTAAACTCAGTCTTCAGTGGGACTGCCACTGGTTTCCTGTCTACAGGATGTATGAGGTTTACAAGTGAAATTCATTGCAGCTCATAAAGTGAATATGCAGGGTATATAAGGATATGCCAGAGCCCAGCAGTAGCATAAAAAATGTACACTGAAATGAAAAAAACCTACTATGTGCCTTTAAGGTTTATTTTGCTTCTTCGCCAGTTAATTCCTCTCCTTTGCCTCCCCAAGCTTAGGTTAAACTTGTTGATAATCACAGGACCACATCAGCTCCCTGGCAGGGTCTTTCCAAGGGATCAGAGCTCTTTCACACTTGAAGACTTTTTATTGTTTAGATGAAAAAGTCTGGGTACCATCTGTACTTGACCCGAGCTTTTCTCACCCTCCCAAATAAACCTTCATTAAAATCCTAATTTTAGGGTGTTTTCTGTGCTAATGAGCAGAGAGGAAGGTCCTCAAATCCCTGCCAGTGGAGGATGAGCTGTGCAGTGCCAAAGGCTTTGTCTGTTGATTCCATAATTTTAATAAACATCCAGGAGGCAGCTCTTGGCAGCTGCTAATTTTAAAGTAATGTATTAATCAAATTAATTGAGAGTTCCTTTTAATAATCAGCAGCACCAACACAACTTTGTGAAGTGATGTTTTCAGTGTTGCTAAAAGTGATTTCCCCCAAAAGAGGATCTCTGCAGATAAATCAGCTGAAAAAGTGTTAAATTGTCTCTTTTGCTACCTGATAATCCAATTAGGTGGTGATAAGAAAAATAGCTCCTGGAGAATTTCGGGGAAGCAGAATAATGTACTTAGTGTTGTACCAGACTCCAAATACCACATAATCACGGGTATCCATGGATACTGGAGCAACACTTTGATTACCAGATACATCCATTACCCTTAAATACCAGCGTTGGGGCTTTAATGCCCCGACCAATTTAACGCGTGACTGCTCCAGTTTGCTCGAGAATCCTCCTGGGTTCTGCTCGCAGAGCACAGCACAGGATCTGTCAGTGGGTGAAAGGAAGGCAGCCAGGATATCTTGAAGACTCTCTGTCTCCTTAGTTCCTGTGTGCTCCCAGCTGGCTCGATCCACCACCCTGCAGCTGCCAGGAGCTGGAGCATCCTGTGAGGTGGCCTGACCTCTGTGCCACAGGAGAGGGATCCCCAGGAACACAATCACAGGATAAAGCTTTAGAGAGCGTGTGCTGTTGGGACTCACCCCACTGTGGGTGGAGGGACTTGATGTATCGACCTTTCATCATGGCAAGACGAGCGTGTTGGTTATTTCACAGCACGGGATCCATCGTGAGGCTGAAGACACAATTCATGGAACCTTAAAATCCTATAATGGTTTAGGTTGGGAGGGACCCTAAAGCTCATCTCATTCCACCCCCTGCCATGGGCAGGGACACCTTCCAGCAGCCCAGGGTGCTCCAAGCCCCGTCCAACCTGGCCTTGGGCACTGCCAGGGCTGGGGCAGCTGCTCGGGGCACACTGTGCCTCTGTGGTGGAGCCTGGGCAGCCAGGGAGGAGCACCTGTAAGCACCCCTCTGATTTAAAAGGCTCTTAAAGTCACTTCTTGGTGCATTAGTTAGGAATTAAAAGGTGCTGGGGAATATCACACTCTGTGCCTGTGTGCTGATGACTGTTCCTCAGGGCAGTGTCTGCCCTTTGGGGCTGCATTCTCAATCCTCTGACTTTTTCTCACTGAAGGGGATGGGAAGTGAGGAAGGATTGCAAAGGCCCTTCACAGCAGCTGCAGTTGTATCTAAATAATGGCTCCATTCAGCCCAGAGAAGCCCTTTGGTCCCAAACCCATAAAATATATCTGCTCCTGCTCTGCTCTCATGAGTGGGAGCCTCTCAAAAGGAGAGGAGGCATAAATTTCCAAGTGACGAGTCCTGGGGCTCTGTAACACTCCGAGGGCTGAGTGGGGGTTTTTCTTTCTTTTCTCTCAATGAATTCTCCAAAGTTGCCACATTCTGGTTTAAGAAGAGAAATCAGAGTCTCTTGGGGAGGTTTGCAGTAGTTTGGCTTGGAGTGCTGGAGTGCCAGGGAGGACTTCCCAGGAGCAGATAATAAGTTCACACTCTCCTTAGGCTTGATGCCAGGATGGAGAGATTTTCCCCCAGCAGAGGCACGTGGATGGCTCCCCAGTCCTGTCCTGGGTGTGCCCTGGCCCTGCCATGGAGCAGGGTGCTTCGAGCCAGGGCTGGCTCAGGGAGTTGTGCTTTCAACCAGCTGCAGTCCCTGCCAAGTGGGTCATTTCGGGCAGGCTGCATAATGCTGCTCATGGATTTGAGTTCACTCCGGCTGAGTTTGACTGGGGAAAATAGAGCAGTTAAAACTGTTCAAATTCTTGAACTCGCTAGCAGTGAGACTTTCTCCATTTAAAAATGAAGCTTATTTTTTAAAATCTGTACTGTTTCCTTTAAAAAGAAACAAACAGCAAAAAAAACCCCCAGGTTGCAAAAATTTCTGGTTGTGATAATTGTGAAGCAAAATGAAAGATTTTGTGTGAGTCAGAGAAAAACTTGGTGGTTATTATTCTCTTTTATTCTTTCCCTGCCTTTCCTTTTCACTGTTTTATTTCTTCCCACCAAACCAGTCTTGCTGCCCCCAGAGGGTTTGGAGCAGCCAGTACAGCAGAGCTGCTTTGCCTTCAGCAGCCTCTGCGCCTCAGCTTCCCTATGTCTCAAATAAGGAAAAATGAGCCTGACCTGCTCCGGAAGGTGCTTGGATCTGCACAGGAGCCAGATTTTACAATTTTAAAGCCTGAATCTGGTTTTCACAGCTGTTGCAGGTTTCTCCAGGTGTTGCCATGGCTGCTTTGCCCTGGGTTGGATGAGGATGCTCCGTTGGCAAATGGGGTGTGCTGGGGGGGGTGAGCCTTCTCCTCCTGCTGCTGCAGGATTTTCCCTACAAACACCTTCTCCATTACCTCATTTAACAGTGCTTTTAGATCTGTATTTTAAAGAATATCTGTGAATCTCTCCTTTGCCCTGCTGCCTTTTAATTAACTCATCCCCACTGCTGTTTCTTATTAAGCAGCTCTGATATGTTATTAATTAACATACTGTGCAGTAGAGAGGGGAGGTTGGTATCTGAGATGCCATAAAAGATGAAAGTGTTTACCACTGAGAAACAAAATAATTGAGGCAAAAGTTGTGTTTTTATCTGCCAGCAGCAAGAAGAATATCACTGGAAAGGGGATGGATTTTTCTTTTATTTTTTTTCCTAAAACAAGCTAAATAACTAATATGGGGACTGTGCTAAAAGTGAGCTCCCTTTGCCCTGGCTGTGCTCACACTCCCTGCCATGTTTCCTGGGTGTGTATGAGAAGTCCCATTCACAGACATGCTTCCTTTTGAGCCTTCAGTGTTTTGGTCTCCCCATCCCAGCTGGTGATGGGCATTGGAATTTCTTGAACAATCTTTGCCAATATTTCAGCTCCTTGGCTGTTCCTATTCTGGAGAAGTCATTTCAGTGGAAACATTTTCCCTCAATAGCCTTTAACTTGCAAAATTAGAAACCATCTCAGCCCTTTGCTGAGATAAAAATTGTCCTAACACACTGCCAGCATCGCTTGCCTTTCAGCCTGTTGTTTTGGGGGGGTGTTTCATCAGGTTAAGCTTGTTCAGGTTGTTGTTTGGATTGGTTTCCTTTTTTAATTCCTCTATTTTTAATCCTTCCACTGACCATTTATTTGCTTGTTTTGCTTTTCTACAACGTTGAGTTTTCCCATCTGTTTACACCACAACCCTGCCCAGCCATGCAGACTATTTCTGTCAGAGTTAAAAAAGATAATGGTATGAATCCCTCAGGAGGCTGGACATGAAGTGCCCACCAGGGCAGTGATCCCATCAGAGAATTCCTCTTCCAGCGTGTGCATTTCCTGCTGCTGTTCCTGTGCTCTCCTCTGATGTTTCATTTGCCTCCTCTGAAAGTCCTTTTGTTCTTTCCTCTCTCTGGCACAGGTGGGCTCTGCATCGCTCAGTCCCTGAAGATCCCCCAGGACCGCAAGGACAAGACCATCGACTTTGATAAAATCATCAAGCAGCTCCTGGAAACCCCCAACGCCAGGGCCATCGTGATTTTTGCCAATGATGAGGACATAAAGTAAGGATAACTGAGGGAATTAGTTAATTTTTTGGGCTTGGTAGCTATGCAGAGAAGGCAAAGCAAATAACAATGTGAATAGTGGAGGTCTCTTGGCAGGCATGATGTGGAGATGTGGGGTTTGGAATGTGGAGGGAAGCACCAGGCACGAGGGTGCTGCTGCCCTGGCTCAGGAGTGCCCAGGCCATGCTGGGGGGACAGGAACGGTGTGACCGGGATCTGGGAGCTTCTCCTGGCATGAGGTTACTCCTGCACTGGATGGCAGAGCTGACCTTACCACTCAAAGAGGCATTTAGAACACGCCCCTCTCTCCAAGCTCATTCTGTCATGTATAATTCATTATTTCAGACTTTATTTTATGGCAAATGAAGGTTAATAGTGATAAAGTGACTTGGATGCTCAAGGTTAAACCACATAGAACTGGCTCATAAAATAATACAAAGAGTATTTTATATTTCATTTCTCACTTGCCTGTGTTCCATATTCTTGCTCCAGAATTTTAATTTAGCTTAAAATTGTGATGGAATCATCAGCTGCTGAGAGACTCAGTCCTACAGAATGAGACTAAAAGAATTTTGGGTGAAGTTTCAACAAAGTCAATGGCAAGACCCTAAGTTTTAGTGAAATCCATATGTTACTCATGGGATGTAGAATGAATTTAAAGAGGAGTCCAGTTGGTGCTGCATAGAATGGTTTGGGTTGGGAGGGACCTTTCAAGGCCATCTTGTTTCAACCCCCTGCCATGGGCACCAGCACCTTCCACCAGCTCTGGCGGGTGCAGGAATGGGCTGTTTCTGTTCATGACAGAATCAGTTATGTTGGAAAAGACCTCTGAGATCATCGAGGCCACCCATTGTGCCATGGCCACACGCAATTTTCTAAGGCAATTAATTATTAAAATACCACCAATTAGTGACCAAAGCCTTCTTTCCCACAGGCAGATCCTGGCGGCCGCCAAGAGGGCAGATCAGGTGGGGCATTTCCTGTGGGTGGGCTCGGACACGTGGGGCTCCAAGGTGAGCCCGCTGCTGCAGCAGGAGGACGTCGCCGAGGGCGCCATCACCATCCTGCCCAAGAGAGCCACCATCGAGGGTAAGAGCCGCCCTCCCCTCCCTCTCTCTGCCTCCCAGACGCTGCCCGGAATTCCCCCCGTGAGTGTTTTGGGCTGAGGGTGCACAGACTTGCTGTGACACACTCTGGAGGCACACGGGGGGACTCCCATCTCCTGAATTGCCCCTAAACACCCGTGGTCCTCACGTGGGAATCCAGTGTTGCTGCCAGCAGTTGGCTACTGCAGGCACGGTCTCAGGGCTTGCCTTGGGCTGTGGGGATGTGACAGGGCCTTTATCACTGAAATGATGATGATCTGAACATATCATGTGTGTACATGGGAGCAGAAACTCTACTGCGGTTTGTCTCAACTCTGAAACAGAGTTGGAGAACTTTTCACTGAAGAAATAAAAGTTGAGGTTTAGATCAGTGGTTTCCATTTAAACTTAGCTTAACTTTTCTTTCCTGCAGATCAAGCACTATATTTATGCATGTTGCTTCAAAGATCTGCTCTCCTATGCATATGTGCCTGTGTATCAAAATTATGGGAAACTTTGACATAGTCCCTTTGTTTCTCAGCATTTATTCATGTTCTGAAGAGTTTGTTGTCTGATCTGTCCTCAGTTTGTTAATCCCTTTGTGTGCAGGGATGCCCAACTATCCACACAGCTTCTTCTGGGCACCAAACTGCCTGACTGGAGTCTGTGTCCTCTCTAATGTGGAAAGTAAAGTTGTTTAGAAGGTAAAGAACTTTCACTTGAGTAAAGAAAACAAACTCCTGAGCTGACACACGGTGCTGTGTGGGGAAGGGTCTCCAAAGAGTCCTTGAACACGTTGCTTATGTTAAAGTAGGTTCAGATGCCTTCATTCCCTGGAAAACCAAATATTTTCAGTTTCCTGTGCCTGCACTCCCTCCTCGTTAGTTATTCTTCTCAGGTGTATCATGTGCTTCCTTCTTTTACATTTTTCAGCCCCTGAGGCTTTCTCAAATGTTGTTTCTCTGTAAATACCTAAAGTTGATAGACAATGAAGTAGTTTGTTTCTGAAAACCAGGATATTTTAATAAGCTTTTCACACTGTCTCTATTCATCCCTGTGGATTTCTGACACAGAAACGAAAACTCTGCCAACAGTAAACAGAAACAAAAACTTTCCAGGTTTGCTTGCTTTGAAATGTTTTCCTTCTATATTGCACATTGAACCCATAATGGGAAGCATGAGGGGTTTTATGGACACAGTAAGTGAGGAGAGCAGAGTGGAAGGGTCCAGATATAGAAAGTAGGTTAAATAACAGTTATAAATAACAGCCTGTTTGGTGTATATGCAAAAAAATATGTTTCTTGAGGCCACAGATCTCTTATTCAGTGACTGTATTGGAGACTTGCCTGAAGGTTGGCTGGTTGTGCTTTGCCCTCGTGGGCACAGAGGCTGGATGATGAACTGTGATGCTTAAATCCCAGTCTGCCTGTAGCTGGATGGGATGTGTTCATCCTGCAGGAACAGAGAGCTCTGTTCTGGAGGGGTGTGTGCTGCAGGGGCCTCTCTGGGCAGGGCAGAGTGGCTGTGCAGGAGGAGGGGCTGCCCAGGGCTGGGAGGCAGAGCCAGACGTGTGTCCCTGTCCGGGGCAAAGGTGTCCTGGCTGCTCCCTGACTGCTCAGAGAGGTCCAGGCTGGTTCTTGTCTTTCTCAGTCCTGTTCATCTGTCCCTAAATGCCACCTGGATGTGCCCCCTGCTCCTCCTGTTACGGCAGGGTAAGGGATGCCCATCCTCATTCTCCTGAAGCAGTTTTCTAGGACTCCACATTCCCTCGTGCAGCCCAATTCTCTTTCTGTTTTATTCACCAAGAGAAGCAATCAAAGACTGTTACTTACACAAGTCAGTAATCCTGAGGCATTAGTGCTTCCAAGCTTAGGGATGCTCTTATCCCTCTGCATTGGTACATTCCTTGAATTTAGGCTGCTGGATGTTGGTTTGTTTTCCTTTCTGTTGTTTTCATTTCATTTGGCCACAAGTCCAGGAGGTGAGAATTAGACATTTTAATGTTATTCTTTTATTATCCAGCAACAAACATTTGCCTCCTAAAATGCAGTAATGCATTTCTTTTGGTGAAGACATATAAAAAAAGAAATAAGCTGCCTTGATTTTCCCTACAAATGGATAGAAACCAAGCAAATGAGCAGAATGAAGCTCTGTGCCTGGAGCAGATCCCAGCCCAGCAGGCTCCACCCTGAGCAGCAGCCCTGGGGCTCACGGGCTCTGGGTCAAGGCACCAGTTAAGCACCAGCTTAATTCCCACTGGCTTTGGGGAGAATTCTGTGTTAGGCATGAATGAGGGGGTTGCCCTTACTTTACTCCTCAAGAGCATCTTTTCTTTTTTTTCCTTCCCTTTTATCACTGTCTTAGGTAGTATTTGTAATATGTTGGGAAAAGATCCCTAAGAAGCCTCACGGAAGCAGAGAGCTCCCCAGCTCCTGCATCTGCACCTGAATGTTTGACTCTGCCTCTTCTCACACTTCAGGGGCAACACAGCCAGGAAATCCCAGAAGAGATGGGGTTGAAGGGTCCCTCTGGAGATCATCCAGTCCAAGCCCCCAGCCAAGGCGGGGTCACCTGGAGCAGGTGACACAGGAGTCTGTCCAGGTGGGTTTGGAATGTCTCCAGAGAGGGAGACTCCACACCCTCCTGGGCAGCTGTTCCAGGTTCTTCCTCATGTTGAGGTGAAACTTGTGTTTCAGTTTATGGCCTGGCTCCCTGTCCTGTCACTGGGCACCACAGGAAAGAGCCTTGGACCATCCTCTGACCTCCCTTGGAGATATTTGTATGGATTGATGGGATCCCCCTCAGTCTTCTCCAGACTGGCCAGGCCCAGCTCCTGCAGTCTCTCCTCATCAGAGAGATGCTCCAGACCCAAAATCATCTTTGTGGCTTCCCCTGCACCTTCTCCAGTAGCTCCTTATCTTTCCTGGGCTGTGGAGACTGTAATGTCACACATCTCTGCACATAGATCAGTTGGCATTCCTGGTTCTCTAACACGGGGAACATCCAGCAGCAGCCTCTGCTCCAGAGGGAGCCCAAAGCCCTCAGTTTCCTGTAGGATCAGGCCCCAGATCCTCAGTTATTTGTCTTGGTACTTGATGTCACTCTTGGGACAGAATTTTCTTTGCCACAATCCCACAGGGGGGATTTAGGAAATCATTACATGAACTGAATTCATTCATCTTAAGTCAGTCTTAATATAGCCTGATTGTGTGTGATGTAATTATGCTGAAAGGATAAAGTTGCATTTTATTTGCATAATTGCAGTAGACAGGCAGCCAGAGGAGGAGCACATTAAAGAGTTGGGAAGTTGGGAACATGCTCCAAAGCCAACTAAACCAGGAACTGGGGAAGGTGAAAGGTTTGGAGATAATTTTAGGAGGGAAAAAAGGCAGATTGTATTTGTTCTTAGAACAATTATGGCAGCAGCAGATTCTATTCTGGTTCTTGCTTTAAAGTCTTCCAAAAGAAAGTTGGATTTTGTGTTGTGATGGTGAAAAGAGCCCCGAAACATCAGGCCTGTCCTGAGTCTTAGAAATTGCTTTCCTCTTAACCTCAACCTCAACCTTAACCATGTACTCACCTCTTCCTTTCTGTTCTTCCTACACTTCATTTCTGTGCAAAAGTTAGCGAATTGGGCTGGCACCCTGTGGTTCCTGTTGTTGCTGCTCCTCTACTGACCGAGCACTTCCAGAGATCTGATTTTTCCTCCCATTTTTTCTTTTGAAATAGTCTTCCTTATCTTTCGTATGTGTCTGTGATCTGTGTTTGTGGACACACCAGCTCCCAGGGAAATGGAACGAGGAGGAGCAGCTGTTAGAGAAATACACAGGCTAATTTTATATATATAAATATGTGTGTGTGTGTGATGGTAATTATTTAGAAAGTTGACAAAATGCTTTGCTGATGTGGACAAAAATATTTTTTCTGGGCTGAGCTCAGAATTGATGCAGCTCAACAGTGGGATCCAAGTGGATTTAAGATGAATGACTCAATTCCAGCAGGCTGGGGATGTGGCTGAGGCTGCAGCTTGTGGAGCTCTGGGCTTGGAGGTTAAAGGGATGGCTCAAATCCAGTCCAGGGACGTGCTCAGCTCTTCAAAAAACAGAAATGTTGCAAGTGCTGCAAACCAACAGAACTGTCCTTGAATTTTTCAGTTGTTTGTCTTCCAAAGGGATGGCGAATCCTGGGTTTAGGTTTGGGGGTTTACTCCAACAAGAACCCATTTGCTTCCTTTTTGTTTGGGCGGTATGAACCTAGAAAAAAACAATGTGAGGGTACTGATTAAAGGAAAATTAGGGTGAAATTATATCTGACTGTTTAGTGGCTCTGAAATGTTTTCCCTTTGCATCCCAGCAGAGCAAAGCACAGGAGCTCAGGGTTCATGGTGCTCTGTGCTGGAGACAGTCTGGATTTAATCCAACTCTGATAAACGTGGGCACACTGCTCTGCATCCCACCAGGGCTGCCTTCACCTGGGCTGCTTCTCTGGGCGTGATGTGCTTCCTGCAGCACTTCCCACCTCCTCCCTCAGCCGACACAGGGCTGGCTTATATTGCATGAAAATACTGGTGAAATAGTCCAGTTGCATTTTTGTGGCTTGTTTACAGCCTGGTTCGGAGTCTTTTCCAGTTCTCTGCTGTTCTCCAGCTTTCTCTCCGTCCCTGGGGCGTGAGCATGTGCTTTTGAGAGAGTTAGTGGGCTGGAAAGATGCGGCTCCAGGGTTTGGTTCATGCCGGGCTGGGGGGCTGCAGCCTGGCTGGAGCAGAGCCCGGGAACACCAAAAGCCAGGGGACACCAGTCCTGAGGGAAAGGGCATGGGCCATCACTCCCAAATTTACCCATTCTGCCCACTACCCAGCCCAAACTGTCCTCTCATCTCCCCACCACCCTCCACCTGAGCTGTTTGCCTTCCTGCCCTGCTGAGGGGCTCCAGCAGTGCTGGATTTGTCCCTCCTTAGTCCCTGCAGGCTAACTGGGAGCAGTGGGACCAGCTCAGCACCTCCCCTGCCCCTCGGCTGTTCTCCAGCCCCGGGAAGGGGACACCCCCCGACTCTGGGTGTTTAAACAGTGTCATTACAGCAACAACTTTACATTGCAGGTCATTACAAGTCTGTCACTACAAGTCAGAAGCCGTTTTATGTTGGTAGGTTGACAGAATGACTCTGCTTTGGACACTCTCTCTTGCAAGTAAAGTGTGCACAAAGGACAATATATGTAAATGTAAATTGTTATTTGCATCCCACCCCACCCGCCCCCCCATGAGTAAATTGTCTTTACCAGCTTTGGAATTAAACTGTAAAGGATGTTGTGTCCTCACATCGTGGAATAAGTAAATGCAGAAATGTACCATCTGCTAAGAGAGGGATTTTGTCAAAGAGGTGCTTTCAGATGGCCCTTCCCATTCCTTGCAGGGACCTTTCTCTGGCCAGGCACGGGTAGGGCAGGATTTACCCTTCTGTTCTCTCTGTCAATCGCTCTGTGCTTAAAGTCATTGTACCCACAAACTTGTTGAGTCTGTATCCTCCCCAGTGCTGATGGAGCCCTTAAGCGAATTTAAATTAATCCTGCAGTTACCTGGGAGTCCAAGGCACACTCACAGCCTTGAGAAGTTTATTGTGTATTGATTCCAGCCTCTTGAAATGTCACTCTGGGAGAGTTCAGATTAGCTTTGATTCCTCCTGGCTTTGTGCTGGGTCTCATTGTGTCTTACCTGTGCATGGATGGAGCTGTTCAGCAGGAGCAGGGGTGGTGGGCAGGGGTGATGGGCCGGGCACTGCCCAGGGGAGTGTGTGGCACCCGGGATGCTCAGTGGGCCAGGCATCTTCAGACACTGAAAGGCCACAGTTGGGTCACCCGGAGCCTTCTCTTCCCCAGGCTGAACAATCCCATTTCCCTCAGCCTTTCCTCCCAGCAGAGCTGCTCCATCCCTCTGCCCATCCTGGTGCCTCCTCTGGACTCTCCAACAGCTCCCTGTCCTTGCTGTGCCGGCCCCAGAGCTGGAGGCAGCTCTGCAGGGAGGTCTCAGGAGACCTTCCATTCCAGCTGAGGATATTCTGTGATTCTGAGTTTAATGGTTACACCCCTGGCCGTTGTGTGATGCTCAGGTATTGGAGTTCCTTTGGGGTTTGTTAGGCAGTTTGAAGGTGTGATGTTTTTAGAGTATTGAAGAGAATTATCTGCCATGGCTCGGTGCAAAACACAGCCCATAACCACGACAGCATGAGCAAGAATTCTGCCTCAAATGGGGTTTCAACCAAATGGTGCTGCTGCTTCAAAGCAAAGAAATGAGGTAGGAAGCTGTAATTGGGCCATAAAGAACTGCTGTAAAATAAAGATTTAGGAGCTTTCTCTGGGGCCCCTTGGAATGAAACCAACTGCTCGCCCAAGCTCCAGCAGGTGTGGCTTTGCCAGAATCCAGGTCCTCTGTGGGAACCAGCTGTTCTCCATCACATGGGCTCTGTGTCTCTAGTTCTGTGTTTGGGTACTGCTCCCAGGGCTTCTGTTGGCATTTTCTCTCTGATGTTCATATTTAACTGTTATTTCAGGACACTGGAGATTGTGTGGGTGGTTGTTTTGAGAGAGGGAGATGTGTACACACAGACTGGGATGGTTGATGCTGCAACAAGAGATAATTCCCAGCGTAATACACAGCCATCGATCACCCTGCGGATGTATCATCGCTTTTGGAATGCCCTGAATTGCATCTTCTCAAGAACAATTTCCCTCTCAATGGTCTGACACTGAAGCTGTCTGTTGGATGTGTTTGGGCAGAGGATTTCCATCCGGAAAGAAAGGATTTTATTTTTGAAAGCTGCTGCCTGTGTGTGCCAGCTCCTGGTGGGAATGGGAGTGGTGGGACCCTCCAGCCCCTCCTGTGCAGGTCTGCTCTGGCAGGAGGCGCCCATGGGTGCCTGTGTGGAGGGGCATCAAGGGGGGAATGTTCCTCCCCCCACAGCGAATGGCCACATGCTGCTCCCCAGCATTTTTCCAGGGCAGCAGAGCCAAGAGCAGCTCGGGCTGCCAACCAACGCTGCCATCCGTGCTCGGGGGGGTGGCTCCACGTGGCTGACAGGCAGCGAGCACGGGACGGCAGCAGATGATGGGTTCCTCCAGAGCCGCCCTGTTTGGAAATTCCTGCTGGTTTCTGGTGCTCTTGGACTTTGCTTCTGTGCAGAGTTTCAAGCCTCTGCTGTGATAGGAATTCATCTTCTGGTTTTTTAGTAAAGTTGGCAGGATTTCCAGGATCTGGCAAGGGATGAAGCTTCTGGGACCCCACCAGCCCCTGGCGAGTCAACCAGTTCTGGGTCACAGGGACACAGTTATAAGAATGATTTAGTTTGGAATTCTATTTAGGTATGGAAACAGAAGTTGAGAGAAGATTTTGCCACCTTCTCCCACCCCCTCAGTGCAGCCCTGGCAGTGACACCGTGCCCAGCACAACTCTGGAGCTGGGTTTGCCTCCAAAACTCAGCCCAGGGGAGGGGGGAGCTGGGAGGAGGTGACAGCACTGAGCTTGGGTGATGTCACTGCTGAAACAAGGGGCAGGAGGAGGGAGGGAGTCAGGCAGGGTGCTGGGGTGGTGTTCCCACAGTCCATCGTATCCTGCACCTGCCAGCACAGCAGGGGCTGCTCTGGGGCTGCTGCAGTGGGGATGGAAGGAGAGGGAAGTGCTCCCCTCTCCTCCTTCTATGGAATTTGCACCTTTGATGTTTCTGACACCATAATTTCAGAAGCTTACACATTTTTCTAATTCCCAGGACTATCCTGGCGGAGGATTTGTTTTTGCCAGGTACACTTCACATGTTTTTCAAGTAAAAAAGAAATTACAGAAGCTTTTGGAAATAAATTTTTCATGGTTTAGGACAAAATAGCCATGAATAGTCCCAAATATCTAATTTTAGAAATGGTGTTCTGCAGGAGGGCTGAGAATCACAGATTGCTCCTAATGGAGCAGCTCATTTTTCATCTCTGATGTGCTGCTGGGGTAGAGCAGAAGGAGTTTCGTGTGTTTGCAGCATTTCCAGAGCAGTGCCTGGTGGATGCCCACAGGTGTTGAGAACCAGGCAATGAAGGATGACACTGGAGCGGAAGGACTGATGGTCTCTCTTGATGTTGATCACGTTTGAGACAAATCTGGGCCACAGAATGAGCTCCACTTAGTCTAGAGTAGAACTTTCAGAAGATGGACTTTGGGATTAGGTCTGAGGGATCACTATTAGAGTGAAACCCACTCGTGGTATGTTTGCAAGGACCAAATCAATATGCCTACACTGTACATTAAAAATGCCTTCACTGTGCAAGCATTCAGAGTTTATCCTGAATATCCTTAGTTTATCCTGTGTTGTCCTGCATGAGCAGCTGTTGATCACCATCCTGCTTCTCACCCTGGGCTCTGGGGCATCCCAGGAAAGAGCTCTGCAGGCTCCATGTGCTCCTCTGCAGTCACACAGGGATTGAGTGTTCCTGACACCTCTGGCTGAGACCGGCTCAGTCAAAAAGAGAAATGTGCTAATTTTAGGCAGTGAACAGAGATTTGAAAGGCTTTTCTTGTTTGTTTCCTTGTGTTTTTGTCTTCTAGTCTGTATTGTTAATGCTTGACTGATTATAGGCTTTTGAAAGTAATAGTTTAGGAAATAATGCACATAATAATACACATAATTTCCTTAAAGATGATACAATGAATGCTGAAGTGCCCACTTCACTCCTGCTGGCTTTGCAGATCTGCTGCAGGAGTGTGTTTTCATTCTGTTGACTGACTGCGTGACAACAAAGGGATGGGAAATGATTTAGAGAAGCCTCCTCCATGTAATGCCATGTGCTGGCTCCTCAGGAAAGGGAAGCAGGACTCACCAGATCGATGGTGTTGATCTCCTCGTAGGGATGATAAACACAGACCTTCTGTCTCATAATGTGGGATGGTGAGGAACTGTGTTTGCAAGGGAAGGTCCCACTCTGTGCCCCTGAAGGGAAAAGGCCTCAGAAGTGGGGTTAAGGCTTTGGTTCCATTACATGGTATTGCCCATCTGAAATTAATTCACTTATTTGTGTTAACAGAGCCCTAATGGAACCAACACACCCCAGTTTGTGTCTGAGCTGCTGCTCTGAGTCCAGGGCTGGAAGGTGGTGAAGGATGTGATCCTGAGATGTGAGAGGGAGAGTTTCTGGTGGGGTTGTCCCAGTGCTCTGACCACTCAGACTCTGTTAAATCAGGGGAAAGTAAGGAGAAGCTCTAGAAAGAGAAGGCACAGACTTGGAGCCACCTGCTCTGGTGGTCTCAGCTGTAATGCCAGCTGAGACACTGGGCTCGAGGGAGACAAAACCCATGGGGTGGCTGCTCCAGAGGGGGAGTGTGAGGGCTGATCCCTCCCCATCAAAGTGTGATGGGGACACTGTGTGGGAATGGCTTCGGAGCCTTCCCAGCTGCCAGAAGCCATGGCTCAAGTCAGCAACTAAGTAGTGAAATAATCTCTCTGCACAGATGGGGCTGGGTTTTAGTTTGATTGTAGTTTTTTGTTTCCCCTGGAGTTCTGTTGGGTTTGCTGAACAAAAACCAGGAGAAATGAAGCCGTGTTAGCTGGGACTGCTCTGCTGTGCCATGGGGGTTTGTGGCACAGAGCACTTCAGAGACCCAAATCTCTTACAGGAATTTGCTGTAACGTAACTCTACTCCAGATAGTTATCTTTCCCAGACTCTGGGAAGGTTTGCATTCAGCACTTCACTTACAGAGGGCCAAGTACAAATAGTTCAATACAATACTGCAGTAACTTTAAGTTGTGGAATTAAATTGGTGTGCTTTGTTAAAACAATAAAATCTAAATCACACCTGAACCTTTTCTTTGACCTCCTTAGGATTGAAATTATATTTTTAGCTATGGCAGTTATTTGAAATGCTGATGTGTCAGGCCCCAAAGAGGGAATACTTGTCTCGAGTATTGCCACTTGAAATTTTGGGAAGCCACACAGATGTTCATCTCCTCATTATGGAAATAATGTATTTGGTTAATGTGTTGGTATGAAGAGAGGGGAATACAAATTATCTTGCGACTTGAGGGCCATTTAAAAGTTTCCTTATATTTGCACAGCCTCAATCATGTGTACCACAGCATCTCTGAGAGCAGCCCCGACTCAGCAAGGGCTGGGGGGGCTCTGCCAGGGCCAGCTCCGCGTTTGGTCCCACCACAGCATCCACAGGAGATGCTGCTGGAGATTTATCTTCTTGCCAATCCATATGCTGCTCCTTGGGCTGGGTTTGGAGTGTCTTTGAGCACTGTGAGTGCAGCTGGACAGCTCCTTGGGTGCACATGAGGACAGGATGGAAGCCAGGAAATGGCCAAGGGACTTGCCTGGTGGTCCTTAGGGCTGGCCAGGCTCCCAAAGGGAATGCTGAGCTGGGCCAGGGTAGCCCTGCAGAAAAGAAACAGTGGTGATGAGAGGATGAGGAGTGTGTGCCTAGGGGACACTCTGCTCCTGAAATACTTTCCCTCCAAGATGCAGGGAATTCCAGTGAGGGGTTCTTGGGACATGTGGGTGTTCCTGTGCAGGACCCCATGGCCTTGAGGGCAGCCTGAGGGATGGCACTGTGTCCCCCAGCCTCAGAAACCATCCCTCTTGTCTTTCCTTTTCCTGCACAAGCCTGAGCAGTTGTTCTGGCTGGCACCTGGGGCTTTGATGTGATTAATGTGCACAGTCGGAGGGGAGCTGGAACTTGGTGTGAGCAGCCTCAGCTGAGGAGGGGCGAGAGGAGGGATGGAGGGAACAGCAATGACACCCCTCTCTCACCTCCCAGCACACTCTGGCATTGTTAGAGCTGCCTTAGAGTCCAGAAATCAGCTGCTGAATAGCAAGGAAGAAATATTTTATTAGAGGATCTAAAGAAAAAAGGAAGGAAAGGATGTAGTGGAGGGTTTGGGGACTATTTTGAGTGAGTTGGCGTTGTTTAGCCTGGAGAAGAGAAGGCTGCAGGGGGATCTTAGAGACCCTTTCAGTGCTTTAAGGGGAGTTGCAAGAAGGCTGGAGAGGGACTTTTCACAAGGGCATGTAGAGAATGGGCAAGGGGGAATGGGCTTGAGCTGAAGGAGGATGGGTTGAAGGCAGAGATTAGATTAGAAAGAAATCCTTCCCTGGGAGGGTGGGCAGGCCCTGGCACAGGGTGCCCAGAGAAGCTGTGGCTGCCCCAGCCCTGGGAGTGTCCAAGGCCAGGCTGGAGCTGGTGGAAGGTGTCCCTGCCCACGGCAGGGATTGGGACGGGATGAGCTGTAAACCATTTTATGATTTTCTGGGAATGTTGTCTCCAGGGAACGTCGGAAGAAGATTGGCAGTGTATGCAGTAGTTCAGACTGAGCCATGGCTTTGCTGTGCACAGGAGAGGTGCTGGGCACACGCCTCTTGTGCCAGCCCAAGCCTTGGCTCCACCTGAACCCCGCTCTGCCTTGCGAGTGCTGGTAAATGGTGTCTCTGCAGGACAGAGGCACCACCTGGAACAGCATTTGAACAGAGGGTTGTTACTGTCACCCTGCCAGGGGTACCATGTCAGCAGGGACCTGGGGGAGCTCTCTGAGTGTGGTTTGGGGGCTCTGGGGGTGTCAGTGTGGGGCTGTGGGGGTGCACATGCACTTCAGGCTGCACAAACCTGTTTGCACACTGTAGGCATTGCTGTTGACATGGAAACACTGCAGCGAGGCACGGGCAGATGCACAGAGACAGGGAGAGCAGGAACTGTGTGTGTTGAAGGAATGCAATGTCCAGCCAGCGAGTGCTGCGGGCTGGGCTGGGGCAGAGCAGGAGCAGGTACGTCCCAGGCTGGGCTCAGCAGGAGCAGGGCAGGCTTTGGGTTCCTTTTGGGCTGTGCTTGCTGGGCACGTGTGACAGTGGCTGAGCACCCAGGGGCTCTGGGCTGGTGCCCAGGGCGTGTGTGAGTGCAGCAGAGCCGGGAGGGCAGGGACTGGGGTCACAGCTCAGCCCCAGCCCTGTGCCACAGGGGTGACAGATGAGCTGCTGTGCAGCATTGCTGTGTGTGCCCTGTCCTTGGGCTGCCGCCTGTGTGCCCTGCTGGGGTGGGGGCTGTGCTCTTGGGGGGCTTGGGGGTCACTCAGCGCTGCCCATCCCATCCATCTGTGGGGCCCCCCTCTCCAACCCCCATTTCCTTTATTCTGCATGTTCATGGTTATTTTATTACCATTTGGTTATCATTTTCACCTGTTGAGCATCTCCAGGAGTGACTCCAGTTGCTGCATTACAGCACAGAGGGATTTCTGTATTTTTATCCTTATTCTGAATTATGCAAGTCGCTGACGGGAGTTTAAGTGCTTTTAAGGATACGTACCGTGCGTTTTGTCGGCTGCTGCTGTCGAAGGGAGGAAAACCACTCTCATGTTCTGCATTTAGTCCTTCTGTATCTTGGATTTTACTGCTCTGCATTATTAAAATGGAACAGGCCATCTGTGGAGCAGCTTCTGGTAAAAAGAGTGGGAAGCAGGAACTTAGAAAACTGATGGGAAGGAGCCATCAATGCGGGCAGAGGGATTTAGTTAAAGAGTCAACTGCAATGGAAAACTGAAATAACAGCTCAGACAGGAAAGGGGGAACTGCTTCAGACTGCCAGAGGGCAGGGTTAGATGGGATATTGGGAAGGAATTCCTCCCTGTCAGGGAGGACAGGCCCTGGCACAGGGTGCCCAGAGAAGCTGGGGCTGCCCCTGGATCCCTGGAATGTCCAAGGCCAGGTTGGACAGGGCTTGGAGCACCCTGGGCTGGTGGGAGGTGTCCCTGTCCATGGCAGGGGTGGGACTGGATGGGTTTTGAGGTCCCTTCCAACTCAAATCATGCAGTTTGGGTTAGAAAAACTGCTTGCCATGGGCAGGGACACCTTTCACTAGACCAAGTTGCTTCAAACCCCATCCTACCTGGCCTTGGACACTTCCAGGGGTGGGGCAGCCACAAACTCGTGTTAATTTATAAACAGCTTTTATAGAAAGCTTCTCAGTCATCTTCAGGTGTGAGGAAAAGGAGTTTTTCATGGACAAGGCAAGCTGCCCATTTCCAGTGGGCTGTAGGAAAGGATGAATTACTGGGACAGACATTCTGCTCCAGGATATATTTTTGAATCTCTTCTGTTTGGCCTGCCCCTGGTGATGATGGTTTCAGCAGACACAGCTCCCCCTCACAGGAGTGGGTTAGTGAGCAGCATTTCTCCCCGGGCTGGCACTCTGCAGGCTGCGATTCCTAAGGAATTATTCATTCCTGCAGCAGGGGCTGTGAATGAGGAGTGGAGTGTTCAGCTGAGCACAGAGCGCTGCCTGCATTGAGCAGCCCGGGTGACTTATCCCCCTGTCAGCCTGAAAAGTCCCTCCGTGGCTGGAAAGGCAAAAATCTTAATGCTTTATGGAGCTGCAGCTCCTTCAGGGGAAGAGGGGTGGGAGCTGAAGGCTCCAGCCCCATCCCAGCTCTTGATCCTCTCAGGAGTGGATTTGACATTATTGGTGTTCATGGAGCAAAAGGGGAGTCCTCCTGGGCTGGAGCATCAGCCCCTTCTCAGGTAGAGGAGGATCCTGGTGCCTTCAGAAGCCCAGGGCAGCAAGAGAAGCCAGGGATGGGGAGGAGCTCTTTGCGTGTCTCCAGGTGACTTTTACCCACAGCTGAGGGTGGTGGCAATGGAAATAGCAAATAGGAGGGTTTTCATTTTCAGTACTGGGTTTTCTGCTGTTTATATTGATGTACACGGGAGGTCTCTGAGAGCAAGAAGTGCCTGAGGGCTGTAAAATGTAGCATAATGAATAATAACACAGTTGTATATTAACCTTTCCATGAGAGCACTGCCTTAGACACCACCTGGGTCACGATCCCATTGCCGGGGCAGCTGCATAATTTCATAAAAGTGATAACAATGATACTTAGCCAATATATATCCATTTCCCTAATAGAAGCTTTAGAGCTTCAAATCCCAGATTTGCCCTAAGTGTATGGCAAGTGGAATTTCCTCAGTTCATGATTTATGTCATGGATATTAAAAGTCAAATGTGACATCACCTAAAATACCCTTTTTCACAGTTACAATCAGCAATTGTTAAAAAAAGAAAACAACTGCAAAGCACTTTTATGGCACGATGGAATTAATAAAACCATTTATATTTATGGCCTTTTTGCTGAGTACGAAGGTCAAAAAAATATCTGTAGATTGTCTTAATGGCTCCACAACACCCCATAGCGTGTGGCTTGGGCAACATCATAAAATCTGCAGAGACTTGCTGTCTTACAATTGATCCTACCATTCCACACCTAATGCTTTTGTCCCAGATTTAATGTCAGTGAATGAAACTGCTTTGGGTTAAATGCTGGCAAAATTGGAAAAGTGTTTGAGGAGCTTCTGTCAAGTCATTTGACATCACTAATTGTAGTAAGTGAAGATTTACTTTCTGGGTAACTAAAATTGGTATAGCTGGCAGTCATTAGTGTGAACGTCCTTGGGACAAAATATGACAAACTGATCAAATCTCGGCTTGTATGAAATTGGGTCAATATGCTGTATTTGCTCTCACTTGGGCTGAGAATGAAAACACTTGAGGCACATGAGAAATGCAGTAGGTCAATAACTTTGTGGTTTAATCGGGCTTAATGATTTTCCTTATTAAATAACCCCTGAGCCCTTGAAGTCCCCTCTGACACAAAAAATGGATGGTTTGCAGCTTGTGCTGGTGACAAATATCTGCTCCATTCGTGCCAAGGGCCTCGTGGGTCTCCCCAAGCCACTCACTGCAGTTCTTCCCAGAGACCCCGGGGAGGTCACTTGGCTGCTGCTGGTCGCACTGGTGCCAGTTCAGTGGTGGAGCCCCTTTTCTGATCTTCATTTTCCCAGGCCATTGCTCCCTTTGCAGAGCCCTGCTCTGCTGTGCAGCCACGTCTCTCCTGCAGCCCAGCCCTTCCCTGGGGATGAGTTCCTGATGCTTTCCCCAGGATAAATCCCTCCTGCCAGGCTCCCTGTTCCCCCTGTAGTGCAGCTGCCCGTGGCAAACCACACTGTCGGTCCTGGAGCCTGGTTTAGCCTCCAAAGCACGTCCAATTCCCTGGGCCACTGCTGCCAGGGACCTGAGCCTGATGCTTTCAGCCAGAAAATGGGCATCACGTGGAAGGAGAGATGCAAGATTAATGTGAGAAATAAATCATTTGGGTCTCTTTTTTTGGAGAGGGGGTAAATAGCAACCACGAGTCAGCAAATCTTGTTTTCTGGTTGATAACGGAGATGCTCCTCTAAGCATTCCCAGCTCTGCAGTGCTGTAACATCCTTCCTCCTCAGTGATCCCCGGTCCGGGAGGACTCGAGAGGGGTTTTTTAGGGGCAGGGAATGTTCCCTGGGCAGGGCTGGGTGCTGTGCTGGCACTCTGTGTCCAGACAAGTGACTGTAAATGTTGTCGGATGAAACACCCGCATCAAAGGGGACCTGCAGAGCCTGACTCCAGCCAGCTGGGGGTGAGACATCCCCATCTTCCCTCAGCAGCTTCTGATTTCAGTCCCTTCAGCACTGCTGATCCCTCCTGTCCTGAGCAGTGGGGCTGGCACCGTGTTTATCCCCCTGAGAGCAGTGGGAAAACAACCACAAGGCACTTGTCCCTTGCCTGGACTTCCCCAGTCCCTCCGCAGGGCTTGGGATGGGGTCCCTTTATCCTACTCCGCCCTTCAGCTCCTCCTTTTTTAGTTTTAAGTCTGTTTTCATCACTATGTAGCTCATGTTCGTATTTGTCCTGTGGTGGGAGATAAATGAACCCATTAGGCAGTATCATCTCTCTACGTGTAAAAATAATGATTTAATCAAATCATGGTGATTTGAAGTAATAAGAGATTCATTTTAATTTGGAAAATCTCATAAAAGAACTATCTATATCTCTTAGATGTATTTGCTGCAAAAGTAATTTGCTAAAGTATGAAATATGGAGAACATTGGGGAATCAGTAAATCTTGTCACAGCAGTGAAGTACTTGGCTGTGTACAGGGGTAAGAAGTGATTATTCCTACTTTTGCCTTTAAGCATCCAGCTTTTTTGGCTGGGTCATCTAATTCCCTGTGAGACTCTGAACCCAAAAACTCTGATATTTAGCACTATGTGTGTAAGTTGTCTTAATGTCGTCTGTTCAGAAAGATTAAGATTAAGCACAGGCTTAAGTCTGTCACTGCTGCAGAGAACACGTTTCAACCTGAGTGCTTATGAATCATGTTCATTCCCAAAAATATCTAAAATTAGAGATGCATTTGAGGTGTCCCTCTGCCTCAAACCTGCTGGCACAGGCAGGGCCACTGCAGGACAGTGTTGTGGGAAGTGTGGAAATAGTCCTGACTGGTGAGAGATTTCAGAGAAAATGGTTGGGTTTGGTATTTTTGAGATAGTTTTAAGTTTTGGCTTTTTCCCAAGAGTTAACAAAGTACAGATCAGTTTGAATCTGAAGAAAAGTTGTTTCATGTTGCTGCTGCTGATCCTCCTGTGACTGCAGGAGGTGCTTTGCTTTCCCCCCACCTGCACAGGTGACACTCTGTTCTGCAGTGAGAAACCAGGTATTTGTGTCACCATCAGTCCCCTCTGTGTGCATGGAACTGATCTGGGCAGGGATTCAGCACAGCCTTGGGGTTGGTGCTCAAAGCACAGTAACACAGATATGAACACTGCCAGAGGGCAGGGTTAGACGGGATATTGGGAAGGGATTCTTCCCTGGGAGGGTGGGCAGGCCCTGGCACAGGGTGCCCAGAGAAGCTGGGGCTGCCCCTGGATCCCTGGGAGT
>JAWWMO010000025.1:888264-913327 GCA_035047845.1 Dendrocincla fuliginosa | reverse complement strand
GGACACCTCCCACCAGCCCAGGGTGCTCCAAGCCCCGTCCAGCCTGGCCTTGGGCACTCCCAGGGATCCAGGGGCAGCCCCAGCTTCTCTGGGCAAGTGGAGGAATTGTGCTGGTCCTTCTAAAGACTGTGCACAGAGACATTCTTACATCACTAATTTGTTATTAATTAAGTAGAACAGCTGGGACAGGAGTTTTGATGATTTACTTGAAATGTGGGAAGCCCAGGTGAAGTCCCTTTGTTAGGATAAATGCAGCACAAGGAGATGGGGGGCTCTGCCATCCCAGATCAGCTCTTTTCCTGCAACTTCATCCATTTTATTCTGAAGAGTTTCCACTCCAAGCTGCAGTCCCCACGTGAAGGGCTAGAGGAGCCATGTGGGGTTTATGGAGTTGTCTCAAATAGTCAGAGGAACTGAAATACAGGACTGAGGGGTTTTGCCGCCCCACTTTGGTGTTTTACTTGCCTTTTTCCATGGTTTGGTTGCCATCCTGCAGGCTCTGGCTGGTGGGTCAGCACAGCCTTACCTTGGTGGGACTGGCTGCTCAGGGTTTGGCACCAAATTTCTAGTGAGGTTGCAGGTAAAAGTTTAATTTGCTTTCAGCCTGTTACTGGAAGGCCCCAGTACTGATATTTCTGGTTTGGTTTGGGGAGATGATGCAGGTTGTGTCTTCTGAGTTTGGGATGCAAGTCATGAACAGCAGACTCAGCATTAGGAAAACACATGTTACAGTTGGGTCACTGGTACACAAAGCCTATGGGAGGAGGTGGATTAACCCCATTCCAGATCTCCTTTCCAATTTTAAAACATCTGGATTTGTGCTGTCTGTTTTGTGCACAGGGAGGGAGTGCTCTGCTCATTTCCTGATGCCATATGGTTTTCCTGGGGCTCAGTTCAGTGTGCTGTGCCAGCTTGTGTCACTTTGCCCACCTCTGGCAGTGAGGGAAATCATTGCCTACAGTGGCAGGAACTTTTTCCCTCTTCCAGTACAATACGTATTTACAGCCATTTCTAACTGCAAACCCCAGAGGGACCCCTGTGGTGGCCCAGTAGAGAGGGACAGCTGCACCATACTATTTCTTTCCATTCCTTGTTGGTGTATTATCTATTCTGTGCTTTTTCCTTATAACTCTTCTCTATATTAATCTGTCTCACATTTATCTAACCCAGTTTTATACCTGGCAGTCAGAAAAAAGCAATTTACCTGCAAGATGCAGCTGATAAGAAAACGAGCAATAGATTTTTTTCCTTTCCACAGTGATCTCACGTGGACAGAGACGTGACACGTGCTGGGTATTGAGGAAAATACAACCAGAGTGTTTGTTTTTCAGGCTGCAGCACGAGTCAGACCTGAGCTGTCACCTCTCTCCTTCCCCAGGGTTCGATGCCTATTTTACCTCCCGCACCCTGGAGAACAACAGGAGGAACGTGTGGTTTGCAGAGTACTGGGAGGAGAACTTCAACTGCAAGTTGACCATCACTGGCTCAAAGAAGGAAGACTCAGACCGGAAATGCACAGGTAACTAACTCATCCCTTCCCTCCTGGTGCTGCAGGATGGGGCAGCCCGGGAATAGCTGCCCAGCTGGAAGGAAGGGGGCTTGGCTGGGGAGAGAGGGAAAAATAAATTGCATTTCTGTAGGTTGTAGAGAAACTGGAGCAGCAACATCAGCCTTACAGGGAAATAAAGGCTGCAAGAGAAGCAGATGGAAAGAGCAAAAAATTACATTCTTCTATTTCTTCCTATTTCTGGCTGTCCATCCAACAGGAAAAGGAATGTTTTCCATGGGACCCAGACATGCTTTTCTTTGAGTTCAGGGTGCCTGGAGGCTGTTTGTTAGTTTGCTTTAGGTGAAGAATCTTTCACAACAATTTAGGAGGAAATTCCTCCCTGGGAGGGTGGGCAGCCCTGGCACAGGGTGCCCAGAGAAGCTGTGGCTGCCCCTGGATCCCTGGGAGTGTCCCAGGCCAGGTTGGATGGGGCTTGGAGCACCCTGGGCTGGTGGGAGGTGTCCCTGCCCATGGCAGAGGGTTGGAATGAGATGGTCTTTAAGGTCCCTCCCAACCCAAACATTCCATGATTCCAGGTTTCTGTGACTCAAACACTGGGGAGAAGCTTTGGGCAGAACAGCCCTCCTGTGCCACACAGAGCAAAGCCAGCCGTGCTCTCTGACAACTGCCTTGCCCCGGCCTTTCCTTCCCTCCCCTTAACACATTTCAGCTGCTGCTTTGAAAAATGTAGTGTTGAATAATTGCCTTGAATTTTGATCAAAGGAGATCAGTTTATAGGAGGATTTGGTTTAGTTTGATTGAAAATTGTTAATAAGTTCCCATACTTCTTCTCACCTGCTTTTGGTTCCCGCTCACGGGGGAGTGGGAGTGTTGAGCACAGAAACAGTGCAGCTCCCACTGGGAATACACTGCTCTTAAATTTGGCATTTGGAGTCACCCCAAAAGGCTGGAATTTGATTAAACATTGCTACAAGATCTTTAGGATAATTTCTGAAAGTGTCTGGTCCCCCTTACTGTTCATGCCATGACTTGTTACAGTCGCTTGCAGCCCGTGTTGTCTGATGGGGCTGTAAATCTTGTTCCTTCCTGCTGAGTAGATTGGGCAGGAACATCTGGTTTGGGGGACTGACTTACCCTGTCGAGCTCCAAGGCCACATTACAGCTCAGTCTTGTCCCAGATGACACGCCCTGACACCTCCCTTCCCTCCTCTCCAAACTGAAGCAAATTGTGCATCAGAAAAAGCATTAACTGAGAGTTATATGGGCAGTGTGAGAGTCGGAATGTCCCACTGATGGAATAATATTATGACTGATCATCATCATTATTTTCAGATTTGATTGGTGATTTGTCCTGAGCAAGGTACAGGCTCCAGGCCATCAGCTCCTGGCAGCAGCAAAGCTCCTGTCCCTGGGAAGGGCTTGGAGCTCACGCTCCAAACTGAAGTGTTCTCACTGTTCCCAAGTAGAAACTTGAAGGTTCATCTACTTTCCCCCAGAAAAGGGATTGCAGAGGGATTGGATTGGTGGTGTTGAGATAAAGGCTTCTGTGTGTAATGAGATGATCTGGCTGAGGCCGGTGGGCTCTGTAACTGCAGGGCTGTCATTGCCTCTTTCTCTAATGACAATACAAGGATTACATTGCACAGAGGCCTCACTGTCATGCTCTGCTCATTGAAACTACAATATTTTCTTTGGCATATTGTCAGTTGTTCTCAAGGTCTGGTTCTCAGCTACTTCCACATAAAGGGCTTATTTGGAGAAGCCCTCAGAGCTCACCCCTGGGTGTGTGTGCAGTGTCTGTACCACGAGTGAGCACCAAGGAGTGTTAGCTGTGGTCACATTTGGAGAGCCCTGGCTGCAGGACCTCGCTGCCGAGGGGCATCCCCGTCTCTGGGGCTGCTGTGCCACGAGCAGTCCCTGCAGCTGCCCGGGCTGGGCTCTGTGCTGGAGGAGGCTGCGGTGCCATTGCCAAAGGGCAGATCTGGGCCCTCAGCTGGAGCCTGCCCGTTGTAGCTGTGCATGGGGCTGTGTCTGTGCCCACAGCCCCGGCTCTGAATACGCTGGAGATGGATGAAGAGCAGGTATTTTTTTGTCAGTACTTTCCCAGCTGCTGAATCCCAACTGAATCACTGCCTGTTTGATACCGTGAGCATTCCACAATCTTTAAATTAAATCTGCTGTTAATGATGACTATCACGGGGTTCTCAGCAGCGCTATTATGTGAGACCCTTTGAAAATTTGTTTAATCCTTCAGAAACTGCGCCAGTGTCTGAATTCCTCTCATGTGAGCACTGATGGAGTGGGATTCTGATGTCTGTCTGGGTGAATTACATGCCATAAAAATTGTCCTAGCAGTACTATTTATTCATCATAACACATCCCCTCCGTTATGTGATGATAACAATGAGTCCACAAAAATCAGCTGAAGGAGAGATGTTGAGAAGATGGGACGTGAAAAGCGACGCTGTCGGCTGCTCCTCAGCACTGGGGATGATAAGTGTCGCCCTTATGGAGATGCAAAAAGTGTGACCAGGAGTCCTTAAAGCTGCATTTCATTTCTGTCATCTGAAGGAGGTGGAACAAGAGGAATTCCCTCTCTCTGTGTCCTCACCACTCTGGATTTGGAGCTCTTTCCCTTCTCTCTTTGTTGCAGCATTCTTCTCTTGTGAAGATGAGGCAAAGCCCCGACTGCTTGGTCTCTCAGGAATCAGCATGATGAGTACTTGAGACTTGAGCAGCAAGGGAGTTAAATTATCTGTCACCACCTTCAAATAGATCCTTTGGAAGCAAAAAATGCCCATGTCAATAATTTGCTGTTGTGTTTGATCCTTCTCCTGACATCCCAAAGTACTCTCTTTCCTCCAGCCATGGGACAGAATTGTGTTCTCATGAAATCACATTGTGTGCAGGTGTCAGCTGCTTCATTGCTGAAGGAAATAACGCTGTGTGGCTCCTGGAGAGCTCCAGTTATTAAAGAAGAAGAAGGAAAAACCAACGAGGGGGCACGTAAGAAGAGTGGAAGATAAGCAAATGGGTTTATATTTAATGTCATGCTTTTGGTGTCCTCTGGCAGCACGGAGAGTCCTGTGTTTTCTTGCTGCACCCAACACCAGAGTTCGGAAATTGGTTCTTGCACCAAGTTTCCCTCCCTGAAACCCCCGTGGTGTCCTGACATGTCTCAGCTGGGGTTTCACTGCTGCCTCTTTGCCAGGAGGCAGCACCACCCCTGCTGCTTTTATCTCGAGGAAGATAATGGTTTTGGAGAGTTTCCTTCTCTTCCAGGAACAATTAATAACTCAGTTTCTCTTCTTCCATTGTACAGGAGCTATTCCTGAAGCGTCTGGTAAAACTTTCTGCTTAAGCTTCTTCAGCTCAGCCTAAGAGGGGAAATATTTCCCACAGTAATGTTGAATTGGAATTAAAACTGTGCCCATCACTTTGGCTTGTACCTGTGTGGAAATGGACTTTGGGCCTCATTTGCTCACTAGTTGCTACAATGGTAGGTTGATGTAAACTAGAGGGAACACTCTGCTCAGCCAGGCCCAGTAATTTGGATGTTTGAAATTCTTTTTATGTAGTCTGAAGAGTGTTTGACATATGTAAAACATGACATTTGCTTTGCAGGTTCTGTGCTAGTTCAGATCTGGGTTAAACTTGTAATTGCAATAAAATCTCTTTGAAAGGTAGCTCAGCCTGTGTTTGGGTGAAGGACAGCACGCTCCCAATTGTATAAGTTTATGATGGTTTTGGGTGAGCAGTTATATTTGACTCCACATCTGGATTTATTGTGCACAATTCTTTATGTTTAATACTCAACTAAATTGCTGGGTTTGCCCCTGGGATTTCAATTAAGATTTTAAAATCTTTCTTATTTTCATACTTGGGCACTGTTGCATTGTTCTGTGGGCTCCTGAAGTGGGTTTTGCTCGGGTTCCTCTCAGATCTCTCACTGCTAGGGGTTTTCTTCCTGCTGGGTGTTTGGCCAGCTGTGCTTCTGGATCTTGCTCTGCCTTATCAGTATCGTTTGTGTGCAGCATTTCAATCCCAGCTCCGCTTCCCCTGGCATCCACTCCTGCTGCATTGCTAATTTGGTTACAGAGCTGAGCTGAAACCACTTAAAAGCATTTTCCTTGTCAGGGCTTGAAAATGCGATAAGTTCTGTAATCAATGAGAGGGGAGTGAAATAATGAAAAGGGCTTGTGGAACTTCACAGGCTGAAAACTCGCTTTTACTGCTGAATTATTTGCAGAATTTTGGTGTTTCCAGAGTAGCTGAGATTTAAAACGGAGGGGGTTTGGTACAGGATCTCTCAGCTACAATTCTGGAATCCCAGAATGTCCTGGGTTGGAAGGGACCTTAAAGCCATTCCTGACTCCACTCAGGCTGCTCCCCAGCAGTGATTACATCCCCTGAATCCCCGATGAGATGGGTCAGTGTGATCACACCGTTTGCAGCTGCTCAGATTGAATTGAGCAGGTGTACTTGGACAAGGAAAAACAAGGAGGCAATTTCAGGGGAAAAGAAATAAATCAAAGATTCCTGATTCTCACCTGGGGTGTCTCACTTGGAGCTCTGAAAATACTGCTTTGTTTGCTGCCTATTTGCAGAGCCCCCAGGTACCTGCCCAGGTGACCACACAGGCATGAAGGCCACCTCAGTGCCTGGGGTTATGGCCATGTCACCAGGCTGCACCTCCATCTGGAGCCTGGGGCTGGGAGAAGGGTTAAGGCACGAGCCTTCCACCTCAGATGTTTGCATTCACCTGTTTTGTCACTGCTCTTGAGTTCTTTTGCTTGTTTGTGCTTTAAGCTCTGACTTTCCATCTGCAAAACACCTCCCTGCTTCCAGAGTTTTTCATGCCTTGTCCTGTGGGCTGAGCAGCTCCTGGGGATTTGTGGTTCCTGCACTCTGGGCACTGCCACGGCCAAGGAGTGGCTTCCACACCTCCCCAGTGCTGCGTTCCCCCCTGCACCTGGGATGGCATTTACTGCTGCATTCCTTGAGGTTTCTCCTGATAAAATATTCTAGAGGCTATCAGTGGATTGTGCAGGACATTTCAGCCTCTGCTGAGGGAGCAGAGGGTGATAGTGAAGGCCAACACTTGGAGCTTCCCCAGGTGCTGTTAATATCCAGCATGTTCCTCAATTCTCCAGAGCACCCCTTTGGTGGCAACTCTGAAGTGCCCCTTTATTCCCTCATTCTGGTCCCAACTTTCAATTAGAGTCTGGGATTTGCATCAGAACAAAACACCAGAATTTAAATACCAGCTGTGCTTTATTTTAAATGCTTTCCTGTTTCAAAGCCAAGCTTTGGGAGTGTACAGAGCCTGGAGTTTTCTCTCTCTGAGGTGGTCCCTGTAGATTAGGGCTTCGAGTTTGTGATCCTGGCAGGATTTGTTTCTCTGGATTATGTAGAAGAGCTTGCAAGAGGTGTCAATGATTCTGTTTGCAATAAGAGAGGTTTGTTTATGTTCTAATGAGTAAAACCCTAACTCAAAATGTTTTACTGTATCAATTAAACACCCAGCTCTTTCCGTGTGCCACGAGAGGATTCCCCGGAGGGTGACTGGAGCGGAGCATTGCTCCTCACTGTCCCTCGTGTGTCCCCGCAGGGCAGGAGCGCATCGGGAAGGACTCTCCGTACGAGCAGGAGGGGAAGGTGCAGTTCGTGATCGATGCCGTGTATGCCATGGCCCACGCCCTGCACCACATGAACCGCGACCTGTGCGCCGACAGCGCCGGGCTCTGCCCCGACATGGAGCACGCGGGCGGCAAGAGGCTGCTCAAGTACATCCGCAGCGTCCACTTCAACGGTGAGCACAGGGCCCCGCTCCCACTTGGGCTCTTCCTTCCTGCAGTGCCAGGCGAGGCTCCTTCACCATGCTTGTTTAGCCCCTGTTTGAAAACAACATGTTTCAGCCAAGGCAATAAGGCTGCCAATGCCCAGGGATGGGAATGGCTGCTGCTGGTTTAGGACACCCTCCAGAAGCCTGATTTCCAAGGGGAGAAATAACTGGGTAAAAGCCTCAGCTCGTCTCTGCCTCGGGGTGGCTCCTGAAGCACTGGGAGGTTGTTCCCATCACACACCAGTTTTTTTCTTTCTATTGTTCCCTGTACATGGAGAAAATGACCTGGTTGAAATTCTGGTACCCAAAGGCCATTTGAGGTGTGTGCTCAGGGGAAGGCAGAGGACAGCTAAAGGGTCAAGTCTGCCTGGAAGGCCAGAACTGTGTGATTTAGACAGAGTAGTTACTCCAGCCTTCATTGCTCTAGTAAGATCTCAGAGGAAACAGAACATCCAGAGAGCACTTTATCTCCTTTTCCCTTACCTGTGCTGCCCAGGTGTGGCTGTGCTGGTTGCAGCACCAACCCCTGTTTCAAGCAGCACAACAGGCTTTCGTGCACTTCCCCTGCACTGCTCTATATAAATCAGGCCTAAATATTAACACAATTTCCTTGCCTCTGTATGTTTTCCTGTAATTTTATTAGTTTCATTAACAAACACGCACCTGCCACCAGCCCAGAGGGCCCGGAGCGGGTCGTTTACAGCAGGGAATGGTATTTCTCCTTCATAAACCTGCTAATGGACTTCCCAGGAGGTCTGGCTGCTCTCACCCTGGCTCTGCATGAGATAGAGAGCTGAGATTTAACCAGGAGCCAGAAGGTAGACCTCCAAATCCATATTTAAAACAGATTTAGGAAAGTATTGAGAAAAATATCCTTTTGAAGTGTGGGAGGCAGGGCTGCTGCTGCCTGGGGAGGAGGGTTTGCATAAGCTGCACATCCTCATCAGGCACCACAGCCAGAGCTCCCCTCCTGCAATCTCCTAATAAATACTTTTACTAATAAATAACCCACCCAGAGCCAATAGGACTCAATAGATTTTAAGGGAGGAACATGGATGGTATTTTGTGGTCAAGCTTGGTCTGTTGTGCCAAGGATATTTTTCTTTTCTGTATAAATCATCTTATAAAGATCAAGGTGAATATGAGGAGATTTTAATGTCTTTCCTTGAAGTGATGTTGACTACAGCCAGGAGCAAGTTTGGAGATGAATGATCTGCGGAGGTCTGGAGAGTTCTTCCTCCTCATTTGGGAAAGTTAATCGTAAAGGACAGAGCTGCTGTGGCAGCACAGCTTTCATGTGCAGGAGCACACCTGGGCCATTTTAGTGCTGGAAGGACGGGGTTGTCTCTTGACACTTCTTGCATATAAAGATGCTGAACACTCATTTCATCATTTTGATACAGCTGAGACATAATTTATGAGGAATTGGGTGTCCAGTTAATGTTATCCAGTGTCCAGCTCCAAGAACTGGCCATCCCCATGGATAACACGTGGGACCTCCTGAGACGTGGGTGATGGTGCCTCTGTGTTCCTTGGCCATCGTGTCACAGCCGGGGGACCAGGACAGAGGAGGGGGCAGCTGGGCTTGTGTCAGCTCTGGGTTTGGTCACCAGTGCACTCCTCGTGAAGGCTGGGACTTGCAAAGCAAATTTAGTCTGTGTGCAAAATCCTGTTCTCCCAGTTTTCCACCTGAATTTGCCATAAGAACAGAAAGCGGAGCAGTGGGAGCTCTTTGTCCAGGCTGTGTGGGGAGAGAAAAAGCGTAGCCTGTTTTGAAGCTTCCTGAGCCTGAGATCCTCTTTGCCTGTAATGGATGTCCTTGGCACTGTGCAGTTGAGATCATCCTGCCTGTGCCTGCTTTGGAGGCTTTTCTTCTTTGCAAAGGCAATGCAGGAAGAGCTGTAGCCACACTCTGATGAAGAGAGGCTGCATTTGTGTGAGGAGCTCAGTGTGCATTTTGCTGTTGTCACACTACCTTGAGAACAAAAGGCCCAAAATACGCAAAACTTCAAACCTCAAGTGCTGAAGCAGTGAGATTCTGAAAGTCTCAAAGTGCAATTGTATTTCTGCCAGTGAAAAGATGAAGATGCTGTTCACAGGAGCCCTTTGGGTCCTCAAATTGCTGTGAATATGGACTGAGTGATAAAAACCTGGGCAGTGACACCTGTCTAGCACCCTGTCCTGCTCTTATTAATTAATTTCTCATCTTGCAGTGATTAAGAGATTGAAATCCTACAGCTTCAGTCAGATTGTGTCTGGTTTTGAGTGTTTCCTGCAGGTGTACCCTGTGTCTGTGCAGGGACAAGGCAGCTTGTTTGTTGGCAACTGATGAGCAAGAAGCTGCAGCCCCAAGGCTGACACTCAGGTTCTGAAGTGCTTGCTGGTACTAAGCCAGATTCTGGGAAATCTTAATCGAAAGAAAAGGAATTCTAGATGATTGAAAAACAGTGAACCAACCACACGTTTTAATGATTAGAAGATCATAAGTCAAAGAACAAACAGGGTCATTTCTGCAAACCCTGGTTCCTCCCTGTGCTACGCTTTCATACATCACATTTTATTCTTTTCATTGTGTCATCCAAGGCAGCCGGAGTTGTGCATGGAGGGTGAAATACCGCAGTGATCAAAGCAGGGCTGAGGGGTCTGCACAGGCAGGAGGCACGAGAGGACAGCAGAGCCTGTGCCTGGCCCACACAGGGGTTAAGAAGGGCTTGCACTTTGTAAGCAGGTCCATGGCTGGCAGTCCAGGTACTCCAACTTCAAAGTCAGGAGAGGGGACTCTTCTGCCTGACTCCTGACCTGGGGTTACCAGTCCTTCCCAGTCCTAGAGATACTCGACTTCCCGACAGATCCCAGGCTTCTCATAGCACTTCTCTGTCTAGTCTTAACACTCAAATAGTGCAGTTCTGAAATGGCAGCAGGTGTTGACTGCTCACTGCCCAGTGTCCATGCGGGAGGTCGATGTCCCCAGGGCTGGTGCCCTCGGGGGGCTCTGCAGGTGACCCTCAGGCTGTGCTGGGCTGAGCCTGCAGCCCCGTTGCATCCCAGTGCCCCCACTGAGCTGAAGGATTACTTTAAATGGCTCAGCCAGGAGGCTCTGGGTGAAGGTGACCCTGGGCGTGCTCTGGGCTGCTTCCCCTCAGGGTTTGTCTGGGCACTGCTGACTTTGGGATGGCCTTGCCAACGGTGTCCATTCTGTGGGTGCCTCCTGCCCAGCACACGTGGACCCTTCTTCGTGTCCTGGGATTTGTTAGGATGTGAGAAATGCACAAATGTCTCTGTTGCATTTTGGGAGCCTCACTTGAGCTCCTACCATTTCAATTGTACCTTTTTTTGTCAGCTTTGACAAAACCAAGCTTAACTGATAATATCCAGCCTTAAGAGTTGTGATTAGCTAAATCCCATTTACCACTTGTGCTGAGTTTCCCGAGGAGCCAAGGAATTACAGCCATTGCTTCTGATTCACTCTAAGTGTCTTCACTCTAAATGTATTCTGGCTACATGAATCTGTAATGACAATTAAATATCTGCCTGGTGCTCATAAGGAACCAGTGAGCAGAGATTTCACTGCAAGATTTTCTGTATCAGCCTTTGAACTGAATTTGTTCTGATCTCAGAGGATTGTAGGAGAGACAGGAAACAATTTACCAGGGCTAGAATGGAGACTGTGCTAATTCACTCCTCCAAACCTTTTCTTCACTCGCTGGAATTCAATGAAGAATGGGAATCATGAGGAAAACGATAATCTTAAAGTTCAATGCTACAACAGGAGAGATTTTTCATTGCTTTAGGGAAAAGAGTTACGCAGGAGGAGGAAGCTTTGAATATAGATATGCTGGAGGATTGTCATAATCTTCAATCTTGACACAATATTGCTCTTCCCTACTGAAACCTATTTTAATATGTCTTGAAATAAATGTCACCCTTGAAGGTTGCTCCTGGAGATCTGAGGAAATGCAGCAGTGCTTTGAATTCTCATCTCAGAAAAGGTTCCCATCTAATGCCGTGGCAATTAAAATGCAGATGTCGTGGTGAGAGCTCTCCTGAGGCTCAGGGATCGTCTGTCCCAGGGCTCAGACATCGCTGCACCCCCAGGCTTTGCTCAGCTCCAGGCACAGAGGAATTCCTTGTCCTGTTCCTTGTTCTGCACTTCCTGACCCATGTTAGTCACCTCAGTCCATGGCAAATCAAGTCAGTTCAGGATCGTGCTCTGTCCCCACTGAGGCACTTCTGTGTCAGTGTCACAGAGCCTGAATAATGGAGTACACAGGGAACAGTCTTCCTAAAGCTTAGTCTGTTCTGTTCCACCCCAAGCACATGGTGATTATGGGAATGAGAACATACTGTGGAGGAGGAAGCTATTTCTGGCTGCCAGTCAAGACTCACCAGACCTGGGCTGACTCCTGACAGCACTATCTTGCAGAAGCAGATGGAACATTTTCTGGGGGGGTGGGAAAGCAGCATTTAGAGGCTCCATTCACAGGAGTGATTTTCACTGAAGAACTCCCTGAGGAAAGAGAGATGGGAGGGAGGCTGGAGGGCAGGAAGAGAAGCCTTCTGATATTTCTTTCACTGGGCAAAGCTAGAGTGAGGTAAGGCTCATGGAGTTTGCTTTGCTTATTTTTAGCCATCAGGTTTAGGCAGTGAGAACTGATCCCTGGAAGAGCTCTGGGGTGATACCAGTGTCTTGAAGTGCCCGGTTTAGGTGGCTGGGGTGGTAAGTGACCTTTCCCTGGTCATGTTCCCAGACATGAAAACTTTCAATGGACACTAAATAAAGCAGATCTTGTAAAGATTTGGTGTTGGTTGGTTGGATTTTGTCTTGTTTCCTTCCCCCAGGCAGTGCTGGCACTCCAGTGATGTTCAACAAGAACGGGGATGCCCCGGGGCGCTACGACATCTTCCAGTACCACTCCACCAACACCAGCACGCCCGGCTACCGCCTCATCGGCCAGTGGACAGATGACCTCCAGCTCAACGTGAGTCTGCCTTAGGCCTCCCTTGCTCCTTTCCTTGGCCACAGTCACTAAATGCTTTTTGTCATCCTGAAAAACTTAGGGGAGATCTTCACTATTTCTTCTCAGCAACATAATGGGAGTTTTTGCACATTATCTTGTTCTACTCTGTCCTGCAACCTTCTCCCTGTACCCTGAGCTCCAAAGCTCTCAGACTAATGGAGACATTAGGGGATCATGCAAATTTTATTACTTTTGTGTGTCTGAAGTCCCTAGTTGCCAGTTTGGAAAATGAAGCTGTAATTTGTTGCAGTTCAAAACCACTGGGCTTTCAGTTGCAGATGCTCTTCAGTTTTTCCTGGTTTTGGAAAGCTGAAACTAAATGTTGTTGGAGTGACTCACTTTTCCAGTGGTAGTTTTAATCCATATGGATGAGATGGCCTTTCTATGATGATGCCTAAAGGAAAACAAGCACGTAGGAGCAGGGGATCAAAGATACTTTGATGTTTCCAAGATGAAAAAGCAGGAGTGGTGGGTGGGAAAGCTGCAGACTGTGTCAGCCTCATCTGTACAAAGCTGGTCTGTGACCTGGCTTGAGACCTGGGTTCAGGATTCCTGATTGACTTTTTGCAAGTTGCTTGAGCCTCAAGTTCATGGAGATGTGTTGCCATTTTAACCTTAGAGCTGGTTGGCTCCTTGGAGACTGTTATTAACACCCAAAGACAGTGTTTTCAGTTTGGATTTTCAGCAGCAGAGCCTGAATAAGATCAAGGCTATTCTTGAAATGGAATGTTTATTTGTTGGAAGAGGTTTTCCTCTCTCAGTCAATGTTCCCATCCAAGGAACATCAGGAATCCTTGGAGTGCTGTGGCTCTTTCTCTGCCTCTGCTGCCAGATTTCCTTGGAAAACAGGGTGCAGGGTGACAGGGCGGGCTGTGTGACCACAGTGCAGCCCTGACACACCCTCCAGGACATACCTGGCACACAGGGAGTGTCACAGCCCCTGAGGCTGCCTGTGGACCCAGCGTCACCCTCACTGCACTTGGGGGTCACACCCATGACCTGGGGGGAGGTCTGAGCTCTTTGTGCAGCTGGGACACCATCCAGGGGCTGCCCAGGTAGGTCAAAGCACCATCATCTGGGCTGTAACCAAATGCAGAACACTTTCTCCTCTATTTGTAATGTTTTCATGGGGTTTTTTAAGTTAAGTAAATAATGTGGGTCACCAAGAGTCCAGTCTTGGACACTGGCCACAATATATTGCTCTCTTTGGGTCCTGGCTCATTTTGATTTGCTGTATTTGATTTGCTCTTTCAAGTGTTTTGCAGTTTTTGATGTTCTATTTAAAGAAACCTGTATTCACTTGCAATTTACAGTTCTTTTAGCAAAAAAAATTAATATTTTATTAAGTAAATCCTTCTTTATGTAAACTACACATCCTGATTCATTAAAATTTAAAGCTAAATTTATGGAGCTTGATTTGTATTCCTGTTGTTGTGTTAAATGTTTCCATAAAAAGAGCTCTCTCCTCACCCTTGAATCCTCATGGCCACAGGGTCATATCAGTAGTTGAGACTCTCTCAGTAACTTCCCTTCTCCTCACTGAAGTGTCCTGGTTTCTCACACAAATATAGATGTAGATATAGGTATATGATAGTCCTTGTTTGTATTTTCTTACAATGATAAAGGAAATTGGGGAGTTTAGAGAAGTCAAGGACTCCTGGAAATAACCAAACTAAACACTATTAAATACATCCTAGGAAAAGCTACCAGAGGCTACAATTTATCTTCAGTAATTATTGTGGAGAAACACTCCAGGGGGTATTTCCCCAGTTCTTATTCCTTTAATACTGACAGAGAAAGGGAAAGAAAAGGCTGTTTGGTGCAAGTGCTGAGTTTAGTTTGGGAACTGCTGCAGTGATGTTTTGTCTTCCAAGAGACTTGTCATTTTGGGCAGTCTCAGTTCTGCGTGTCTGAATTCCCTCAGTTGCAAAAGAGAAAAGTTGTTCACACAGGCCTTAAAGGTAAGGACACTGCAGCTCTCAGAGCAGTGGGTAAACAGCTGCTGAAGGCCATCATAGGTGAGTAAATCTTCTCTTCTTTATCATTGTTCTCATTGCTGGAAGGAACCAGAGTGGTTTGCCGTTTCTCTGGCAGTGGTGCTGCTGTTCAGCCTGTTGTGGGGCTCCTCTACAATGGTCCCCGTGTCACCTCCCCATTCATGGTATTTTTTGAGTATGAGGGGCACAGCTGGGTTAATCTTGAGAGCTGTATCAGATTTTTTCATGTAAAATTACAGAAGAATTTCTGTTTAAATTTTCTTTCCATTGCTTATGTGAGTAGACAAACTGAAGAGATCTTTAACAACTTACTAAAATCTGCTCTATCCATTTGTTTTCTTCTTGTTGTCATGAGTTGATAATCCTGGCTTTGTGAATTATCTGAGACTGTCTATTCTTCTCAGTCCTGTTGGCTTCTCCCACCTTGTTATCCCCTCTGCTGGTCTGGCAGAACTGTCCAGCCAAGGCAGGCACGGATTCCCTGCACCCTCCAGAGCCAGGCTCTGCTTCCCTTGAGGTGTTTGTATGTGAAGTTCCTTCTCTGGGTGCTGTTGACTCACCCTGGATTTGCATTTCTGTGTCTGAGGTCACAAGTTGGTTGACACCAAATGAAATATTTTATGACTTTCCACTGCAGCAAACTTGGGACGTGATGTAGTTTTTACGTAAGGGCAGCACAATCTCCCCCTTTCCTTTTGCCTGGTTGGTGTCAAATGACGGAGCACAGCTTTGCCCAGTACCCAGAGAATTATTTAGTGTCAGCTTTGGCTCTGTTTCAGATATCCACACAAGGATAAAATGAGCAGATGTCCAGTTTTGAATGGCTTGGCCAGTATTCCATGAAAAAGCACTGCAGTGCTTTGTTCTCCCTGCAGCAAGGTTGTGATTACAAGATGCCCACCCCCCTCCCACCAGAGGTCAGGGAAGACCACCCTCTGCCTCTGTCTTTGGTGAGGGTGATGCCAAGCTGTGTCAGCCCCTTTTGGCCTCTGGCACGCAGATTTAGGATGCAGTATTTATAGTTCATGTCCTCCTGCAATTTGCAATGCTCTGTCCTGCATTTGAGGCTCAGGAATTTGGCCAGCTGCATCCCTCCTGAAATCCTGTGCCATGACCCCCAGCGCCTGTTGAAAAGCAAAGATACAGCTAATGCCATTAGCTGATAAATCCTCTGGCCGTGCTGGTATTAGAGTTTTAAAGCAGGATTGTGGCTCCCTGATGGTGTTGAGGGTGCACTCGGGTGTTACAAGGCAGTTGTATCATTACAAGCACAACTTTGACTGTTTTTAGCTTTCCTGTTTGAAAAGCCAAAAGGGCTGGTGGTGAAAAGGAGGCAATGTGCCATGGGGAGAAGGGGAGTGCCATGTACCAGCTGCTTTTTGGTTGGTTTGCTTTTCAAATGGGTAGTTTAATTTGTTGTTTGGTTGTTTTTCCTTTGGCAATGATGGCTCTCTAGGGCTCTGTAGGTCATGCAGTAGGAAGTGGGGAGGGTGGATGGCTGAAGGCGGCGTGGCCAGGGCACACAGGTCCTGCTTTCATGCCTGGTGTTCCTCCTGGAATTGTGGAGCAGTAATTACCCCTCCATGCTCTGCTATACCCACAGATCTGACTCCAGCTGTCTCCGTGCCGTTCGTGCCCTGTTTGTGAGTCTCTGGGAAGTCTTTGAGTTTGCTGGGGAAGAGGCATTGTAGGGATGCAAGGAGATGGCTGAGCAGCTCCCATATGTGGCTGGCTCCTAAAAATGCAACTCCTCATGCTTTGAGGTGCCTGACACAAACAGAAACACACCTCTCCTGGAGGAGCTGGTGTGCCTGAAGGAGAAAGAAATGGATCACTCCTAGAGGAGCTGCAGGTTCTTGTGGGAAATTTGGTGATATTGCTTCTTTCTCTAGACAGAGTTAACTCAGCAGGTCTCAGGTTTATTATGTTTTCCCATCCCATTCCCCCTGCGAGTATCCCAGAACTGTCAAATCAACAAATAATGGAACAATCCCTGTGAAGTTGTTGAACCTTATTTTTCCAAGTGTTTGCCTCATGCTGAAGCTGGAGAGACCCATCCAGGCTCCTGCATGTGGCCAGGAGCTGCTTCCTGTGGTCAAGTAACAAAGACCTGGGAGGGTGTTGAGATCTTGCATGGTGGACCAGAGGTGCTGACTGGACTCCAGAAGGGAGTTCTGCCTGGGGAAGTGCCCCTGCCTCCATTGTGTGTCCCCAGCTGAGGTGTGGGGTCGTCCCAGACCATCCCTTCCCATCCCTCTTGAGCTGCCTGTCCACAGAGGCAGAGGTGGTGCCCTCTTTCACCTTCACCCTCATCTTGGAGTAGTGAAGTGGTTCCATAAGACCTGTTTATTTGCCATTACAGAGGGAGAGCTTCCCAGAGCAATCCAGTATGGGGTTATTTTTCAGTGTGATTGCCTACTGAATGCTGTAATAAGTCCATTAGTGTCTGCTTGGGGTGCATCATGCTGTCTTAATTGCATTGGCATCTCCAACTTGTCAGGTGTGCTCTTCTAGCTTGGTGTTATGGCTCATAATGGTGCCACTGGGCACTGGGGCTCTGCAGCACATTTTCAGCATGGCTGAGGAAGGTGTATCCTTGACTGGGGAGGGAAAACATCATGTCCTGTCCATGATTACACTGCAGAGATTTCAAACAGCTCTTTCTTTAGATGTGGTTCACTTCAAAGCATCAGGCAGGGTCAACTGTGAGCTCCAGATAAAATTAAACTCTTTCTCTCATTAATTTCTTTGCAAACAGAAACAAATACACATTAAGGATGCCTAAACATGTTGCGAGCAGAGACAAACCAGGCAATCTGTGCTGTTTTCTCAGCGTGCCCTGGGATTGTGAGTGGTTTGGTGGTGTGGAGCAGGGCAGGGTTTGAAACATGACTGCTGGTTGCAGGAGCCCTGCAGGGCACGCTGGGCTGGCTGCCTGCAATCCCTCACCCCCTTATTGATGGCCTCCAGCAGTGCGTGATCTATCGCTGCAATCCTGCCAAACAAGTGCTCGGAAGATGAATTGTATTGATAATTATCAATATGGTTCCATAAACACGTTGGTTACATAGATCCAACTGCCCTTATAAATCCTGGCTCACACCGAGGAAGTGGCTGGTGCTCATTAATAACTCCCTGCTCCAGCGGGAAGGAGCCGAGCACTGGAGGATCAGCCAGGATTTCAGAGGAGTGTGAAAAATGGGGGAAAAGATTAATGTTGCTGAAAGGAGTAACATTCCTGCAGCTCAGAGTGTTGGGCTGGGAGCAGGCTGGGGGTCACCCCTGGGGACAGGGAGCCCTGGCTGGCGTGGGTGACAGACCAAGGCACTGACACAGAGCTGAGGCAACTTCCACACTGCAATTCCTTTATCCCCACAAGCAGAAATATATTAATTAACTCTGCAATCCTCTGTGCAATTTATGCAGATCCTGCTCACTTCAACACCTACTGAATCTGTTTGGGCTCAGACTAATCAATTTACTGCCATAAACATCTCTGTTAGAGGGTTTGGAAATAAATGTTATGAATAGTGAGCTGGTGACGAGAGTAATTAACTGCCTAACCTGCTGGCAAGAGCCCCGGCTGTACCTGCCTTTTTGGGTAAAATACTCGGATTGGAATTAGATCCAGGCAACTCTTCAGCACTGTTTGATGCTCAGGAATATTCTGCCAACAGATGGTATTTTTCTAAAATAACTTGTTCAAATTGATTTCTGTTCATTGGGTTTTTTGTTTTGTTGTTGGGGTTTGGTTTTCTGTTTCTCTTTGGAGCGGAGCGTGTTCAAAGCAGATGGATTTTTGTTTGTTTGTTTTCTGTCACGGTTAGGGACACTCTGCATCTCCCACTCCCCTGGCCCTGTCCCCGCACCCACCTTTCAGTGTCACATCAGTCACCAGGTGACCCGTGTGACACTGGGGCTGTCTGGCTTCATGGGGATCATTTCACAGCATTAATGCTGCTGAATGCCAAGTCCTTCGAGAAAGATCTACAGCCTGTTTGCACAGCTCTTGGCCAGAGCTGGGCGTTTCGGAGCTCAGCCTCTGTCACACCATCCGCCAAATGGTCTGTGGTCCAGTTAGGAGTTTAAAGGTGAATAATTGCATCAGTGGATTCCTCAAACATGTCCCAATTACCTGTTTTGGCTGGGAGTCCCCATGCCCACCATGTCAGCAGCTCGGATGTGCTGTAATAATAGATGTTGTTTATTTTGTTCTCTCATTAATTTCTGCAATCTCTCATTGCTCATGTCAGCCATGACCAGCACAAACACCTTTAATTATCTTAACTTGCAGAATAAACTTCCAGCCAACTGGAAGGGAATTTTTCGAATCACTGGCCCGCTGAATGACCATATGCTAATTCCTTAGTCCTCCATCAGGTGTCCAAAATGTATGGAACAGGAGCAGGCTGGAATCGTGCTGGTCCTGCTCACAAGCTGTGATTGCAGCCAGACTCAGGGAGTGCTCTTGGAATGAAACCCAGGGGCTGTGGGATCACAGATGGGTTGGATGCATTTCGTTTAGAGATGGCTGCTGGAAGAAATTTTTGTTCAGATAAGGGCACAACCTCAACATACCTGACAGAATCCACGTGAATCCAGCAGCAGCACGGCTCCTGTGCCACAGCAGGGAGCTAAAGCACTAATGGCACTTCATCCTTCCAGTGCCTGAAGGGAGCCTGCAAGAAAGACGGAGAGAGACTATTTATAAGGGCCTGAGGGGACAGAACAGAAGGGAATGGCTTCAAACTGACAGAGAGTAGGGTTAGATTAGAAGGAAGATCTTCCCTGGGAGGGTGGGCAGGCCCTGGCACAGGGTGCCCAGAGAAGCTGGGGCTGCCCCTGGATCCCTGGGAGTGTCCAAGGCTAGGTTGGATGTGGCTTGGAGCACCCTGGGTTGGTGGAAGATGTCCCTACCCATGGAAGGGTGTGCAATGAGGTGATCTTTGAGGTGCCTTCCAACCTAAACCAGTCTGTGATTCTCTAATCACTAAATGCAGGTAATCCTGTTTGTACCTTTCTTTGGAAAAACTCTTAGGAAGTGTGTGTAGCAGTGCAGAGACTCTCAGAGCGTGTCTCCAAGTGTCCTTCAATCACATGTGCCAAACATTTGGCATCTAATGGCCAGTGAAGAGGAGTTTTTGGGAGCAGCACAGTGCTGAGTGCAGCAGCACCCCCAGAGACACAGCCTGAGGCTGAGGGGGTGTGACAGTGGCGAGGAGCTGGAACGGGCACTGGTGCCCAGGTGGGAGTCCTGGGCAATCCTCCTGCAGCAAGGCTGGTCTGGAGCGAGTCAGAAACCTGCCAGGGTGGTGCTTTTGGTGTGGGGAAAGTAACTGAGAACTGAAGTGTTGGGAGGCTTTGATAAAGTGGGGTGTGCATGGAGGGACAGAACCATCCAGGAGAACAAGGACCCTCAGTCACCACTGGGTGCAGAATAAGAAAATAAATCAAGAAGAGCCAGAGCCACGGGCACCACTTTCCACTCTTTTGAAACCAATGAAAACTGTGGTGTTTTTTAAAAAGAGAAAGATTATTCTGCAAGTTCAAGCTTTCTATGTAGATTGTCACTCTATAGAAGCAGGAGGGCAATAGTTAAATCTTACACCTGGCTCTGAAAACTGGCTCAGAGTTGGAATTGAAGACGTGAAATGTCATTTCCCCTTTGCTGCTGACCCGCCTTGCCCAGGCAGTAACGTGTGCCCTGAGCTGCAGTGCCCAAGGCAGGCCAGGGGAATTAAACTACAGCAGCTTTGGGCCACGCAAAACATCGGTGTAATTCTCCTCCAGGGCTGAGAATGTCACAAGGTAAAGTGTTTGTAGGGAGATAAATGCTAAGAGAAACCAGGCTGGGAGAGTATCTGAGGTATATTGCAGGTGTGTGCAAAGATGGGAAAAAGGAGTGTAAGGAGCTCAGAAAAGCCAAAAAAATGACGTAGCAGAAGACGTGGTGACCTGAGGATCTGCTTCATTTTGTGCTGCCCATGGGCCTCCAGGCAGACTCGCTCTGAGAATGAGTAACACAAGACATAGAAGATAAAAAATAAATCACCCAGTGTTCAAAATAGGTGCTGGTTTTGCTCCTGCACATCCCTTTGTAAATCCTTTTTGTGTGGCTAATGTAGTTTTGTCAGCAAATATATCCAAGAGCAAGTGCTCTGCTCGGATATTTTATGGCTAATGAGCAGGTTCCGTTGCTTTTGGCAGGAGTAACAATGTCAGTTTGTGTGTTATTGAGGGTGCAATGTTCTTTATTTAATACCCAAAACCGGAAGAGGCTCTTCAATGACAGATGTGCTTTGCTGTATTTGGAGAAGTTCACCCAGCTGTGGAGAGGAAGGCACTTCATCTGTGCCCCGAAGCTGTTCTGCTGCCAGCAGCTCCTCCTCCTCCATTCCAAATGGAAAGCAGGACACAGCAGCTTCACCTCGGGGTGTGGGAAATACCTGCCAGGTAATCCAGGGCAAACCTCAGGTTTTAGTCAGAGCCACTGTGCTCTTTAGCTGTGGTTTTGCTAAAGGTTTGCATCCTTCTCCCCCCCTGTTTCAACCCAGCAGGGCCCCCATAACTCCTGTGGTGAGCCCTGGCACCTCCGTCACTGGTGGGGCTGCTTCCACTGGGGATCATCCCAGGGGCAGGGAGATGGCAGAACAAACAGTTTTAATGTTTGTGTCTCATCCTTGCCCTGGCAGAGGAAGTTTGATGGAAAATATTCTCTCTGTTTGTCCATGAATTTCGGGCTGAAGGTCCATGGGGACACATGGTTATCAGGGTGGGAAAGGGCAAGCCAAGGCTGTGTGTGGAAGAGGGAGAATCCAAGAAGTATCAGCAAAGTAATGATGGGATTTATGCCTCTAGTTCAGACAGATTTCTGTCTTTTCCATTGCAAGACAATCCTTTGTCCTGGGAGTAGTGGTTGGCAACCTGGAGGTTTGTGTCTAGTGAGGCCACGAGGACAGCCCTGAGATGCTTGTGCTGCTCCTTTCTTGGGTGTCTCCTTCCTCATCCTCTTTGTATCTCCTCCTGCAGTTTGCCTGGTGTGGGAGAGGGTGTTCATTGATTCTCTGCAAATCAACGTTGCATCCTGGCACAAAGAGCCAAATAAGTTTTATTATTCTGTTGTGTGCAGAGGACGAATGAAATACCCAGTGACTTCCATTCAGAGCACGGAGGAATGATTTCCACGTGCCTGGCAGTGGGAGCAGTGGGCAGGATTCAGGCTCTGGGACTTTATCCGCCTCAGATTTCAGTGGCAGGTCCTCTGCAGGTGTGGGCTGGCACCTTCTAGCCATGCCAAGAGTCTGGTGACTGTTAACAGCAGCCAAAGCCTTGATTTGTCTCCCTTTTTATTTATCGCCCCTGCACGTAAACTCCTTTGTTATATTCATTAACAGCTCTGGGGACTCTTGGCTATAGGCTGGTTCTGTAGCTCCTAAACATAATCCAGCTGTGTTTTGCAAAAGGAAATTGTGGTGCCCTCCAGATGCCAGTGCCAAGGGTAGCAGGGTAGAAATGATGATAATTTCATCAGACTGTTCCTGTTTGCTGTAGAGAGAAGAAAGAAATCCCACAAAGGGTGATTGAAAGCTCTGCACACGTGAGGCCCACGTGAACAGCCCTTGGAATTTCCAACATCTAAGCAAAGCATAAAGGTTCTGACAGACAACATGTATTGAGTGGGTCAAAACTAATCACTATTTAAATGTCCCTGAATACTGATTTCTGAAGAAAATCAACATGGTTTGTGGCAGGACTATAATATCAGAGTATAACATGGAATTTAATGTGTCTCCATCTAATCATTCACATGACGGGCAATAATGGCCTCAATAAACAGCTGCAAAGTGTCTTTAGTCTGCTCTGAAAAACTTGAGGGAAAGGCTTTATTTGCTTTGTTTTCCTGTTCTATTTGTTTCTTCTCCACTAAACTCAAAATGTACCTTTTATGAAAATGTTGTGTAAATTATTCCCATGAAACAACCTTGTTTACTTGTTAATTGCACTGTTTAATGCGGGAGAATCTGCGTTTGACCATTAACAAGAGCATCTGAGCAGCTGCTTCCTGGTGGGAACTGGAATTAGATATTTTATCCCATTTTAGCAGTGCCTGTCCTTTAACTGGCTGGGGAAGAGTTGTGCAGGCTTAAAGCTCCCTTTGTATGACCAGATCTTGCCCTTTTGGCTTTTCCCCTTGACCACTGGTACGTAAGGTTGAGCTCCTCAGGGCACGGGAGCTTCACTGATGGTCCTGACTCCCCTGGGGTGAATCCCATCTCCCCAGAGCCGGGTGTGCCCTGGGAGGAGGGGATTATACTGGGGTGCTCTCCATGATTTCTCTGAATGTCTTGCACTGCTCATGGGGAGCAAATTCCCTGCACTGGAAGGCAGTTTCTAACCTCAGGATGCGTCTTGCAGTGAAATATTTTGGGTGCTCACCTGGAGGGATTAAGATACCAACTCCAGTCCTTCGACTTGATGGGAGGGGAAGGCAAAATCTTCTGTTATTATTGTTCTGGTGTGCAAAAATGGGACAAGGCACAGAGTTCCTTAGCTTTGCAAGGGTAATTAAAAAAAAAAAAAAGTAAAGAAAGCTCTGATTTTTATTCTTTTTGAAAGAATTTCGTGGAATTTCAACCAGCCCAATAACACTGTTGTTTTAGGCAGGGTGTAATTGGAGGGCTGGTATTCATTTAGATACTAAATCCAGGGAATGATCTTCAGTTTCAGCCTTCGTGTCTCTCTGCTCTTTCCCTCTCCTCTTCCCCTCCCCACTCCACCCCAGCAGGACGTGGCCATGGCATTGGTGGACTCCTGGCCCCAGGTGTGGTGCAGTTAAAGGCTCATCAGCCACCCCTCATTTTCTGTGTACATCCACAGTCCTTTCAGGGCCCCATTGACTGAGTATAACCTGAGCAGGACAATTCAATATTAGTAATATTATTAATATCACTGCAGCAATCTAATTAGGGCCTAACGAGCTGGGTACTGCGTTCCCCTCCGAGTTCTGTGTTTCTGTCCTCTCCCTTCCCAGCCTGTGAGCAGCTCTGCGTGTGAGACGAGAGGAGAAAATGACTGAACCACTGATGCTGTAAAAAGGGGAAATCGGGACCAAATAATTGGACTAGGAAATACTGGTCTTTGAATGAGGCTGGGAATTAGCAGGGTAAATAAATGAAAGCATTTTGAGTTGGCAGGCACTCAAAGATAAATGCTGTCCAAATTCCACACGCGCCGGTTGGTTCAGCTCTCCTCAGTGCCCTCTCCACTTTGGAAATCGTGTATCGGATTTGGCAGAAGCAGAACTTTTTCACAATCATAAATAACAGGAAAAAATAGAAGCTATTGGATTGTGAGAGAGATAAACCAAGATAAAGGACCAGTCCTTTCCTCAAATATAGGTAAGGCCAGATCATGGCTGTGCCATGAAAAATAACATTGAAAAGGAGTTTTCAGAAAAAAACTGGAATTCCCAGATTTGCTATTAGGTGAGCCATTGTCATCCAGGCTTGTGATTTAGGACTTAAACTTGCCAACTGTGGAGCACTGTGAATGTGTTAGAAACAAGCATTTGAACAGCTGATTTCAGCTGCTGAAGGGCTGAGCCCCTGCTTTGCCCTTGTGTTGAGCTGTGGTTTATGGGCTTTGGTACTTGGGATCGGGGGTGTCTCACCATCCTGCTCAACAGAACCCCCTGTCCCAGGGAAGCTGTGGCTGCTCCAGCCCTGCAAGTGTGCAAGGCCAGGTTGGATGGGGCTGGTGGAAGTGGAATAAGATGAGCTTTAAGGTCCCTTGCAACCAAACCAGCCTGGGATTCTGGGATGATTCAAGTTTTTTCTCATTCTAAGCCACTACAGGATAAAAAATCACCTTGGATTAGCTCTGCTTTTAGAAGGCAGTTTTGCTCTAACCTATCAATTTAAAGAGACAAGAATTGTGTTATAAATGCATATTTGGAAGCACATGCTCTTTTTTAATTAAAAAATATTAGGCAGGGGTTGCAGGATGAATACTGAAGATGCATGGGCCATCCCCTTCCATTAGTGAGAAGACAACACAAAGCTGTAGGCAGATACAGAAGCATTAAAATAATTAATATTTGGTTTTATAGTGTGTCAACAGAAATGTATGATAATAAGCATTTTTGCAGAAATTGTGGATTAAGCATCTTTCTCTACATCAGTGTTGTGCTAGAAATGTCCTTGCTTTATTGTAGAACAAATAGCCCTTGAATCTCATTAAAGATGGCATTGCAAGTGCTCAGTGGAACCTGCTGCTGGTGCAAGGCAGGTGAGGTTGGTAAAAAATGATGACAAATATTATATGAAAAGCAAAGTAAGAGTAGAAAGGAAAGACAAAAATAAATGAGAGTTAAGAACTGTTTATTGTGAGATCACCAAAGAGGAGTTGCAGGATGGGAACAAAAGTGATGGGATTAGTTGAAGTTGCAACCATGATTAATTGAAGGTGTTAAATGGGATGTGGCACGGAGTGGTGTGCACTGGTGAGGGGCACCTCGAGTGCTGGGGCCAGTTTGGCCCCCTCACTTCAAGAAGGACATTGAAGGGCTGGAGCATGTCCAGGGAAGGGAATGGAGCTGGGAAGGGGCTGGAGCAGCAGGAGGGGCTCAGCCTGGAGAAAAGGAGGCTCAGGGGGGACCTTCTGGCTCTGCAAGTCCCTGCCAGGAGGGGGGAGC
>JAWWMO010000025.1:865080-881901 GCA_035047845.1 Dendrocincla fuliginosa | reverse complement strand
GAGGCTGGCTGTGCAGATTTGCAGCTGGTTTGGCCTCAGTTTTGTCCCTCAGTGGAAGAGGAGATCACTCAGGAGGAGACAGAGGTTATAGAGAGGCTTCCATGGATCCTCTCACCTCTGCAATGGGCTTCCCAGGCAGCCCTTACATCCCCAAAGGGAATTAATTTCAGCTGGAGAGGAGGTCTGCTACAGTTTACAAATGCTTCAAACAGCCTTGCTCGTGTTGTCAGGGGAGAGATAAGAGGCAGCAGAAACAGCTTTAACCACAGTGGGGTCTGTTTGTGACCTGGGTCTGACACAGGGACTGAGGAGCAGCTTTCGGGCTCCCTGCCTGGGAATGGGGCCTGCAGGGATAGAGATGAAGGGCTTGAAATTGTTGCCTGTGAAGATGTAACCAGGTGCTAGAAAAACACAAAGAATTCCAAAGGCACTCAGAGTTGTTTGGCAGCAAAAGCTTCAGGTTTTCATGTATTTGTAAAGCTGAATTACTGTGGACTTTGGAAGCATCTGATTCTTGCCCCAATTCACATAGGGCAGGAGAGGAGATGCTGATTAACTTGATTTCACTACAGCACAGAAGAGGGTATGGGGCAAAGGAAGCAGCCCCTTGCTGTGCTGTGCCCTGTGCCCAGAGCTGGTGGGGACAAGGGACAGCAGTGTCCCCTGGCTGCTCCCTCTGCCAGGGCTCATCCCAGTTCCTTGGGCTGAAAGCTGCCCTGTCTTGCCCAGCAAACAGGTGTGATCCTCCCTGTGCCATGGCCACAGGGGGGTGTCCTTGGGTGCAGGCCCTGTGTCTGTCCCCCGGGGGTCTGTCCAGCTGCCCAGCCTGTGGCACCAGAAACCTCAGCCCTTGGACCAGCATGACCCCCAGTGCTGCCCCAGTGCCTCTGCTCCTGGGGCTTCCTCCTCCTGCCCGGCACAGAGATGGAGCTGCAGTAGCTTTGCTGCTTTGTTTTCTTTTCCATCTCCCTTTTTTTGAGTGGAGGCTGTACTTCTGGGCGATTGTTAGTGATTTCCTGTCAGATATTTCCTCTGGAAAATATTGTGCTTTAGCTTAGCCACACAGGTCTGGGCAGAAATGGAAATTGCACCTGCTGAAAATCTTGTGCAGCACAATCTTTTAAACTGAGGAATGGTGTTATATATAACACTGTGGTTTTCATTGTGTGGATTTATTTTATTTTATCAATAAATACAAGCATAATGTTGTTTGGTAGAAAGCATATTGAAAACACCTGCCTTGTTCAGGGTAGAGAATAACACCTCCAACAACAGAAAAGAACTAGAAATGTGCTGCAGGTAATTCATAAAGGGCAAATACATCGAGCAGTAGCATTTGCAGCAGGTGGAGGGGGGTGGGACGGTGTGAAGAAGGCCAGATAGCAGAGTGTGTGCTACAGGATGGAGGGAAAACATGAGGGGTATGAGAGGTGGCATGTGGAAAAAGGAGATTCCAGACCTTTTTAACCACATTCTTTGTCCAGTATCTAAAAACTGAGAGAACACATGGTTGGTTATGATTTATAGGTCAGTTGTGATTTATAGCCTTAGTTTGGTAATGCAGCAAGTTGATTCCTAGGGATGTGGAATATGGTTGTCCCTCCCATGTTTCACTGCTCTTTGAAGTTTCCTTGGCTCTGGCAGTGGTCCCAGAGTTCTTGTCCATGCCTGAGGATTGTCCAGGTTTGGGGGGATTGTGTGACAGGGTGGGTATTTTTTGTGTTTTCCTATATTTGTATATATCCTAAAATGCTGATGTAACCTTTGAGAACCAGGACACAGTGCTGGGGACTGGAACTATGCCATGTCTTTGCTCATAGAAAGCCTTCCTCTAGTGTGGATTTTGTAGAAAGCCACTAAATGACTTTAAGCTGAAGGAGGGTAGATTTAGATGGGATATTGGGAAGGAATTCTTCCCTGTGAGGGTGGGCAGGCCCTGGCACAGGGTGCCCAGAGAAGCTGGGGCTGCCCCTGGATCCCTGGAGGTGCCCAAGGTCAGGTTGGAAGGGGCTTGGAGCACCCTGGGCTGGTGGAAGGTGCTCCTACCCATGGCAGGGAGTGGGATGGGATGGGCTTTAAGGTCCCTTCCAACCCAAACCATTTCATTAACTATGGAGAGGAGTCCCTATGGAGAAGAGAGGGTCACATGCTGTTCAACTCTGAGCAGCTCCCAATGCTCAAAACCATCATCAGCTGAAGGGTCAGTGGGTGTGTGGGGTTGAGGACAGGACCAGTCCCAGCTCCTGCTGCTGCCCAGCTCCTGCCTTGGCTCACTCAGACTTTTGAGAGGGACTGCAGGGATTGAAACACAGCTTTTGCACTCCTGGTGTAATTGTTTTTGACAACAAAACTATTTGAAATTCTCTGTGGATGTTGGGAGATCTTATCAGAAGCGCAGTGGCCTCGAGGAGCTGTTGAAGCAATTACAGGAGTCAGGGCTCGCAGCAGTCGATACCACGCGGCTCTTGGAAAGGGCAGGGGTCGCTCTGCCAGGGCAGGAGCTCTGGAATCAATAACCCAGGCTGAGGCAGGAACCAGAGGAGGGCACCGGGAGGATGGGAGGGGATGGGGGGTGTCCTGTGCCAGGGATTCATTGATCCCACAGCCTCCTGGTTTGCTGTGATCTGTTGGTGACTGAACTCGTTTCCAGAGCAGGGCACTGCTGTGGGGTTTGCTGGGACTGACTGGGGCTGTGTCCCATGCCCTGTCCCTGCATGTGGCACAGGGATCTGTCCTGCCTCACGTGAAGTGGTGCCTCGGGCCCCCAGGCTGGCGCTGTGCTGGTGACACCTCATGTGCCCCTTCCGTGGCAGGACGTGCCTCATGAGCGATGTCTCAGGAGATGCACTTGAGATGAACCTGGTTTCACAAAGGCACATGTTTTAATTTCCTGGCGTTTCTTATTTTTATTGGCCTTCTTTCACAGGTACCTTCAGGAGCAGCAGCGGGCAGGGCGTGTGACAGGCTCTCACACACTCTGGGAACATCACCTCATAGTGGCAGTAATAGTTTGCTCTTTTATTGTTAGTCTTTCTTGTGGTGTACATTATTTTCAGCCTTACACAGGTTTCCAGAGTCAACATTTCAATGGTATGAGCAAAGTGAAAGGGGAAAACCATCTGTAGCAAAATCAATGTTATATGTAGAGCTCTTAAAATACTGGTTTCCTTTCTCTGTTCATGGAAGTCAGTTTATTGTTAGGAAAACCAATGCTTTGCAACACTAATTATTACCATTTTTTAAACCTTTGTCATGTAATTTGTGATTAAGTGAATATGAAGTTGTATTTGTGATTCAGTGAATATTAGAAGATGGCTGAGGCAGATCCTCAGCCAATGAAACAGTTGCCCTTCCAGAGGTTCTTCATGCCTCTCCTTCTCCTCCTCATTTGCAGAAGAATCTCCTAGAAGGGTATCTGAGGTAAAAAGCACATCCTGAATTTTAAGTAAGGTTTTGAGAGTTAATTATTTTAATAGCACTTGCCCAGGAAGGATGTGGTAGGAGACTGGGAATGCTGGACTTGGGTGTGGGGCACAGAGATCAGTAGGGCAGGAGGAATTCCCTATGGGGTTGTGTTCAGTAGCCTTGGATATGGTGGGTTTTTTCTTGCCACTGCCTTCTCCCTTTCTCCTCCCACTGTTTAGCTGGAATTGTGAAGGACTGTGAGATCACGAGCTATTTTCTCTTCTTCTGGCTGCTTAGCATTACCATATATAGATATACACACCCTGCTTCTTCAATTAAATTTCCTCAATCTGAGGGTGTAAATCCGAAATATTCGATCCCTTTCGTGGCAAACCTGCACACCAATCTGCGCTCTGTGGTGGGCATGGCAGGCTCCTCTCAGGTGCTGCTGGTGCCCAGCCCTGCCTGGCACTGCTGTGGAGATGGGGGGCTCCCCGTGCTGCTCAGAGCCTGCAGCTCGGGCAGGCTGGGGGCTCGCCAGGGCTGGACGGTCAGACGGAAAGGAATCCCCGTCTCTGCAGCTCCGAGGGCCACAGCTCTGCTCTCTGACCACATTCAGACGTACCTGTGCTTATTGACCACCCCCGAAGATCTTATTTGCTCAGATTATGTCATTGGACACATAGAGGGAAATATGTCATCGTTATATTTTTATGCTTCACGGAGGTTCTGTTGCCTTGTAGCTGTGATTGCTCTTATTTAGTAATTGTGCTAAGATTAAAATAATACATTTCTGGATGTGTTTACAAAACTGCAATAACTGTCAACATGCTCCTGAATATATCCTCCAGATGGGAGTTTTTCTTGAATGATTTTGGGGACTTTTTTCAAGTACAAAAGGTTCTAATTGTGATTCTGAGTGTGTGATGATGGTTGTTCAGCCAGTGTGGTCGCCCTCCTTGGGAGTTTTATTCTTCCTGGAGTGAGGAGAAATGGGGAATGGTTGATCCTACAGTCATCAGCTTCCACCAGTTTATTTTTGGATCCATATTGCAGGCCCCATGGGTTGTAAGCTTTTGTTGATTTGGGGTTTTTTTGTTGTTATACAAGCACAATGAAATTTGAAGTCCCTAATCCCATCGGCTCTTCCACCTTTCTTCTTGTTTCTCTATTTTTTTAGTGCCCCTTTTATTTAAATCAATAAGCAGGGGAAGTCAGGCATATTCAGCAGCAACATTTTTAGTTATTGTGTTGAATGTTCCATAAATACTATAATTTGAAGGCACATGCAAAATGGATTCTTGTTCAGATTAAATAATGTCACATTAGCACGGGTGCACTTCAGTCTATGTTCTATTTTTTGGTGAAACTGAGTTACCCTTCAATTCTCTGTAACACAAATACCAATTAGCCAGGTAGGACGCACTTTTATTTTCTCCCCTGGGAAGGCTTGAGCTGACAGTTACTATAGCAACTCTACCTGTGTGGATTTGGGAGTTATGAGGAATTTAATGCAACATTTGTTGGAGTTTCACGCTGTTGGATGGTGGAGAAAAATCAGCCTTTGAGGCTCCCCAGGAATGTGCCCATATATGTGCCACCATTTGGGCTCATTCAAGGGCACTCGTGGATTGCAGCTCTTGTTTGAAGAGGGGTTCTGGTAATGGGACCTGCATCAAACTCATTAACCACAGACGCTGATATCTCTCACTGATGCATTTCACTCTGCCCATCCCTTTGTTATCTTAGGGATCTGCATGTTCAGGCACTGAAGTTCTTAATTTCATCCAGCCTCAGCTGTATCCCTGAGAACACCATGGAATTTAAGGCTCTGGCATTTGAGTTCTCCTGAGAAAAGCCTGAATTGAAGAGCAGCTTCACCCAATTTCAGTTCAGGCCCTCCAGGCTGGAGCCACGAGATCTGGAGATCTCCAAGCACAGAATATTCACTAAAAACCACTTTTGTGGAGTATTGGAGTGCTGCATTTTAATTGAGGGGAAATTAGGTGTTCTTTGAAATCTAGAAATGAAATAATCCGTGGAATTCTGGGGAGGGTGATGACCATCATTAAAAGATGGTCTGGTGCCTAGGTTTTTATCAGGTTATATAACAGCACTACTGAAAAGTGTATAGAAACCCTTGTGAAAACCTTTGAGTGTCTGTAGAGTTTCAAATTTAATTTCTGTAGAACTAATTGAAAATCTTAAACAGCTTCTCAGGAAAGTTCTCATTAAGATTTACTTTTACTACCTCCTGCATTCATTTGGTGTCCAAATGGAAAGGGTGCTGTCACTAGTCAAACCCAGCCAAATTAAGAGGCTTTTAACGTGTCACTGCAGCTGATTTAACCCTCAAGTAGAAAGTCAGTAATTACATCTGTGTCAGCGAAGTGGTGAGTGCTGCGGGAATTCTGAGTTCTGGACTTGTCCATCTTTTGCCACCCATTTGTTTTCCATTCCCTGGTGCTTTGGTGGGAGGTTTTTTCTTCAGAGTGGCATCTTGGAAGAATGAAGATGTCTTGGTAATCAATTTATTACCCACAGTGCTGGATTGTATTGCCAAGTCAGGGCTCTTCTGGAAGAGGAGTTTCTACCTGTGCTCCCACCGGAGCATCTGACCATGTCCAGAACCTTCTCAGTTCAGCCAGGTGGGGAGGAGGCTGCAGGAGCCCTGAGATTGCAGGTCTGGGCTGTCAAGGCAGGCATTGAAAGGCAGGTAAGAACAGACATGCACACTGTGAGTGAAATAAGGGCTGACTGGAGTAATGAGATCCTCCTCAGAAGACCATAAATTAATGGTGATTATGATTCTTCAAAGAGCAGAAGCAGAAGGTACACGTACCTTTGCTTTGGTTTATCACGTTTGCTGCACTGTAATGCTCCTTTAATGTTAATATGTACCTTTGTAGTAAAATCTAATTGCAAACACCGAGCAGGCAGAGCCCAAGGCCACAATCATGTTCCACATAATTACCTGAGGAGGGGGGTACATCCCAAGCAGGGGATGCCACAGCTGACAGTCAGGTAGGAGCGGCACAGCCGTCGTGTTCCTGCTTAGACAGTAATTCCTCACAGGAAGGTAGAGGGGAGAGCTAAAAGATAATTAACAATCAATTCATTTTGTGGAATTTTCAATTATTGGAGCAGGTATCTTCATAATGGAGCAATAATACCACATTTGAATTTATATGTGCTGTCTCATAGTGGAGATGAATTCGTTTAGGCAGAAAGGTCTTTGTTAACGTCCCCACGGGGGTTCTGCCGTCACCAAGGGACCCTTTGAAGCCTGAGAGAAGCAGCTTTGATGTCTGATGTCGACACTGAGGGATCTCTTGGCTGTGATAATTCCAGCCTTTGCCATTCCCATCTGTGCTGAGGAGACAGGAAAAAAACCAACAAAACAACAATTTGGAAGATGGAGAAATAAATGGAACCCGGAAAGGAGGGAGAATTATAGAGGGGAAAAGTACAGAATCATGGAATATCCTGAGCTGGGAGGGACCCACAAGGATCATCCAGTCCAGCTTCTGGTCCTGCACAGACACCCCAATAATCCCAGCCTGCCCAAACCCTCCTGGAGCTCTGGCAGCCTTGGGGCTGTGCCCACTGCCCTGGGGAGCCTGGGCAGTGCCCACCACCCTCTGGGGAAGGACCTCGTCCTGATCTCCAGCCTGACCCTCGCTCCAAGGTGCCACACCAAGTCCTCAGCACAAGGAGTCAGAACCAGCTTCTTCTCATCCTCCTGTATTTCCATTTTGCCCAGTTAATCCAGAGTCCCAAGTCTGGACCATCTCTGACTGCCCAGAACAGCAGATTTAGGAATATTTTTGATGCCTTTTCTTATGGCCTGTTCTGAGCTCGGCCGTGGCAGAGACACTTGCCCGTATCTCTCAGGGTGACCACCTCTGTTCAGGGCACAACTGCCCCTGTCCTGTGCACACACGTGGGCACTGAACTGATTTCAAACAGGGAAAAGTGGGGAAGAAAGAGGTTTGGATTTTTTTCCCCTGGAATTTCTAGTGCAAACTTAACTCCCTCTGGCTAGAAAGCAACACAATTTTAAAAGGAAAAAACGTGTAGGTGTTTAATGCATAGTGTTGACATGTGCTTTTTTGGATCCTTATTTTTTTCAGAAAATGTGGAATTGCTAGGAGGGTTTTACATCTGAAAAGCCAGCCCTGCACGGCCCTGGCAGCCCTATCAAGAGTTTTTATCTGCAGCACAAACTGACAGCCCCTCACCGTGAATTAATTGCGGCTCCTTTGAGTCCAGAGGAGCAATTACTGTGTTGATGAAACTTTTCTCTTTGCTTGTGTTGTGATATCTCTGAATGTCAAACTCACTTGAGCTGACAGCATAATTTCCCCAGCAGAGCTGTTGCATCGACCATTCCACACTTCTGGGCGGGACTGGGGGGATTTTTCCAGTTTGGCATGTTCCTGTGGCAGCAAGGGGAAATTCTCACACTTGCAAAGCCCTGTTTTGGGAACAACACTCTGAGCAGTGCTGGACTAGAGGCAGCTACATACAGGAACACTTCCAGCATGCATTTGGGGGGAGAGTGCCATTTCAGAGGTGCAAGTGTGTTGATTCGAGGTGGTATTGGAAGGCCGTTCCCTGTGCCAGCCTCCATAGGATTGTCCCCAAGAGGTGGCAGGGGTTTGGTGTGCTCTGCTGGGTCTCTGTGATGACAGCTCAGTCTGACTTTTGCTGCAGAAAACCTCGGTCCTCGTTTATGCTCCTGTGTTTGAACAAGAGTTAATCATCTTTGCAGAGAAATCCTGTAGCTCGTGGCCAGTGTTGGGAGAGCTGAAGGAGCATTTCTGTGAGCAGATCACAGGCAGTTTCTGAACCCCACGGGTATTGTAGAAACATAATAATGGTATTTTGTGTAAGAAATAATGGCTGCTGATTCTAAGCTCATCCAGCAACAAAAGGAAAACCATGAAGGGCTTATTCAATACAATGTGAGTTATGCAGATGTTTCTCCATTTTCTTGCTGAACTTGGATGCTGGAGTCGGGGTTTGTTTGATCAAAGGCTTTCAGCAGAAAGAATGGGTCCTTAAGCACTTTTGTCATCGCCTGTGAGTGGCTTATGAAAGCAGCCTGCAAAGGGCCCCAAATCAAGGACCCTCGTGCAGAAGGAGCATCCTCTGTTACCGTAGTTTGGTCACGCAGAAGGAGTGGAAATTTCCTTCTGTTGGTTTTACAATAAACAGAAACAAAGGGGAAGGAGCAAAGAACATTGCCAGGAGAGAGGCAGGAGGCAGTCAGGTGAATTCTGCATTGATTTGGTCAGAGTGAGCTTGTAGGATGGGCATCACACAGCAGTGACTTCCCATGGGTGCTGCCACAGTATCATCCTGCCACAAACCAGTGTGGAATGAAGAGAACATTCAACTTTGGAATGGTGTGGGTTGGAAGGGACATTAAAGCCCATCCAGTCCCACCCCCTGCCATGGCCATGTTCTCTTTCCCACCCTGAGTGGTGGGGTGGGAGGGGGGTAGGCAGCCCCTGGGCTGTACCCACGGTGTGTTTTACAGGACAAGCTCCCTTTCCTGGCAGTTTTTCCCAGCCAGGTCCCTGCTGATGGATCAGCCCCTGGGCAGCAGTGACCTCGGCAAATGTCACGCATTTATGAAGGGTTTTCCAGGATTAGCGCTTCTCAGCTAATGATGTCAGGGCTCCACCAGATTATTCAATCTGTGTTGGCCTTTGGCCTTTGAGTGGCTGAAGTATCTGTGGTGAAGAAACCCAGCAAGGGGGGTGGGAATGAGGTGAAACTCATATTTACAACGGAGAGGTTGCTCACTCAGCAATAACAGCTTTTCTTACATTGCTCATTGCCCATTAAACAACATCCACTCAGCCCTTCACTGTCTGTGCCAGAGCAGGGGAAGCTGAGGTTTAACCCTGCCCAGGCCCCTGAGTGTCTTGGTTTCACCAGTGGAAAATAATGTGTGTGTTGTAAATTGAGTGTCTCGAGCATTCACAGGATCTGCATTGGCCTTACCTCTCGAGACACTTGAGAGAGTGCAGAGGGAGTAGGAGGCCAAAACATGTGATGAACAGTGTGCTATCCTCGTCCTCTTCTTCCCTCTGATTTACACTGCCAACATCAGAGCAGCCTGTAATGTTTAATGGAGACAATTAAATATAATTTGAAGACAAGATAGCTCTTTCTGGTGGTGGAACAGGTCCTGCTAACATCTGAACTAGCAACAGTAATTCACCAGTGAGCTGCACAGTGGATGCACTGGAGGGCTCTGCACAGACTGTGTCAGGTGATGGTAACTAAAAGGAATGGAAATCAATTAGTTTAGCCAGGGTGCTTTAAAAGTGATTACAGCTGGAGAAACTCTTGTGAAAACTGGTGTTGGAAGTAGTTAAGATTTATTCTGGTGCTTTAATTGGAGGACCAAGGAAGTCAAGCGATTTGATTCTCCAGAACTTCAAAATCAATGTTGTTTTAGCAGATTTTATTGACTTGAAGATGAAATCTGATAATGACTGAAGATAAGAAAGAAAGGTCAGGGCCTCTAAATCTCCCTGTTGGTAATTGCTGCGTGTGCTGAGCGCTGGCTCTGGATTTAGTCAGACTTGGACCCGAGCAAGGACTTCTTTGGAAAACCCAAGCCCAGCCCTGTGCGCCCAGCGCCGTGTCCTGGGCTCGGGGAGGTGATGCCAGAGACAGCCCTTACTGGAGTGAACTCCCTGTGGGAGCAGGGCTGGCTCAGCTGGATTGCAATCACACACTGGGAGACATTCCTCCTGTGGATGCTCTGTCTCCCCTGAGGCCCATGCTCGCTGAGAGAAGGTACAGTTTGTCACAAATTCAGCTCTGTAGTTACAAGCTTCCTTGTGGCTTCCTCATGCAGAGATGGAGGAGATAGAAGGTACTCCCCATCTGTTTCCTCGTGGGTACCAGGGGGCAGCAGTCAGTAAATACATCTCAGTTAAGTCTAAAGCAGCTGATGTGCGGCTCAGAGAGCAGCAATAAATAGGGTTTGGTTCTTTATCCTGTTAAAACATGTTTAATAAGTTATAGATGCAAAATAGGGTCTGTGGGCCATTCACTTTTGTCAGACCATGGGTAAGTTAAAGATTTTAGCTGATTTTGGATTAAAACTCCTTTTTTTTCTCCCCCTGTAATATGCCAGATCCCTTTGAGTTTGAGTTCCCCAAACAAAAGTGCTGATAAGGAGCTGTAAATAATTCAGGGGAAATTCAGTGTTATATCTGAGGCATGGCATGTGGGAGCTAATTCCAGAGTTAACTTGGAGCTGGGAAGGGGGAATTGAGAGCTGTGGTGGGATGGTGCAGGATGTGGAATCACCTCACTAAACCACGCTGGAAAATGGTTTGGATATTGCTGTAAATTGTCATTGCAGAATCTAATTGGAGATGGAGATTTTATTTATTCTTACAATAAAAAAGACAATGTTTGATAATTAAGAGAGGGAGTTCCTTGCGATGCTCTGGATTAGCATTGATGCACACAGGCACATCCCAGCGACATGGGGGATCGTGGAATGATGGGAATTTGGCAGGTCCTAAAATGATAGACTTTTTGTAATTAAATCTCATTTAAATGAGCACCTAAATCATCTTGTATTGTGGGATTACCCATTCCCAGTTTAGCATAACAATAACCGCCCATCTGTGTGTCACAGAACCCCAGGACTGTGCAAAGGCAGGCGAGCGGTGTAGGAATTATGATGGATTGGGCAGTTGCCGTGGCAACGGTTTGTTCTAATTGTGATACATTAGTACCAACAAGAATTGGCTGGCTCAAGTCACTGAGTTAATTAAATGCAAACTTGCACAGCTCTGAAGGAATAATAGAGAAAATGAACACCTACTAGTGCCCCTCTGTACCATGGAATGATTGCTCTGAAATAATCCCAAAGCCCTTCTGGATTCCTGATGTGTCTCTCCTGGCCTGGCCCGTGTTCCCATGGGATGGTGGGAGGGGGCAGGGGAGCCCCTTTGGACCAGGACAGCGCTGGGTGTTGGGGAGTGCGATGGGCTGGGGGAGAGGGCTGTGGTGGGAGGGACTGGCACAAACTTGGCCGTGTTCACACGAGTGTGTTTGAGCCTCAGAAAGGGCCTTTTCAGACAGGAAAATGCTTCAGTTTGTTGGAAGAATTTCAGGGGTGCAGCTGGGGGGGAACTACGTGGGGTCATCATTCTTGCGGCACTTTTGAGCCAAGCTCTGCTGCCCACATCCCATGTCTGAAATCCCTTTCTGTGGTTGTTTGGGGCTTTAACTCTTTTCTTTATTACAAAGAATTACTCTCTTTGTTGTGCCAGGGTTTAAATTCCTAATGGTGGCTGGTCAGGCATGAAGGTTTTGATACCTTATCTGTGAATCTTCCATTCTTACAGGCAGCTCTACCACACTCTCTGTTCACCTTCATCCTTTAGACAATGTAATCATTTTCATGGAATGGTTGGGTTGGAAGGGACCTCAAAGCCCACCCAGTGCCACCCTCTGCCATGGGCAGGGGCACCTTCCACCAGCCCAGGGTGCTCCAAGCCCCGTCCAACCTGGCCTTGGGCACCTCCAGGGGTGGGAAGTGTAAATAAAAAAAACTTAATGGATAAATAGCCCAGTTCAAGTGACTGATTGGCTGAAATTGCCCACTGCTCTTGGACTTTTTGCAGCCTTTAGATCCCCAACACGTCCCCCTGTGAGGTCCCACATGCTCCCTGCCCAGCTCTGTGGTGGCAAAGGACATGTCCAGCCATGAGTTTGTTTCTAAGTAGCCAAAGCAATATGTAAATGCTCTGGTTTAAGTTATAATGACATTATAATTTCAAAAGGCAGTGAAAAGCTGGCTTGCTTCATATACACACATATTTGACAGTGCTTTTTATTACCAGTGTTCTACTCTAAAGGTCTCTAAAGAGAAGTAATAATCCTCCCCCCCTCCTCCCTGACACCAGCTTACACCTTGAATTCTCCTGAAGGTCTTCAAGCAGAATTAGATCTTACTTTGTATGCAAATATATGGAATATATTCTCAATATAGGCCTGGGTCAAACTTCACTGACATGGAAAGGTTCCCATTGCCATTTTTGGGGTTTAGGGCAGGGCCAGAGCGCTGGAAGAAGCGAGGTGACCATAATTAGTGCTGAAGAACCGGCAGGGCTGAGGAGTAAGTCCTGTTCTTCTGGGAAGGCTGAAGGATTTTAGTTTGGTTGGGGGTGATTTGGGGTGAGTTTTCTGTAAGCCTGGTGTGTCAGTAGATCAAGGAGGTTTAGTTGCCAAGGAGAATGGAAGTGAAGAGAATCCATTGACTGGACTGCCTCAGGAAAAGAGCAGTTTTATCTCAGGGAAAGCCTCTCAGCTGGGCAAAAGGGGCTGGATAGAAATAAAGCATTCATGTGGCTGGATCAGGGGGGCAAAATTGGAGTGAATGGACAGAAAAGTGTTGCAGCTTGTTCAGTATGAGGAACCGTCAGTGGGGATCCCAGCTCTTCGTTCGGGGCATGGCATGGGCTGAACTGCCGGTGTTTTGGCTTGTTAGGACTCGGCTGGACAGCTCAGAACAGGGCAGGCACTGAGGATGCAGGCTGGCCTTTCCAGCTCCCTCTGAACTCCAGTCACACCAGGAGAAAGCCCCTCCTGGGGCTGCCCTGCAGCACTGGCTGACATTGGCTCCTCATGGAAGTGTGGGTTGGGGCTTGGCTTTTTTATTTGCCTTGGGGTTTTTTCCGCTCAGTATGAGCTGACTGGGTTACTGTGTGCGGTTAGAAAGCCATAAAAATGCTTATATTTATTCTGTATTATGAATTTAATTTTGCCAGACCTGACTACCTTATCTGAAGGGGCTGCTTGCCATCATGACATACAGCTGAATGATTTACTGGGCAATAAAAGTAAAGAAAATTGCAAACCCCAGCCTGGTTAAACAGCGTCAAGTGGGGAGAAAACCATCAGGGCTCTGGTGCCTCTCGTTTGCAGGCTCTGAATAATTTTGGCAATATTTCTCAGCACTGTCAAGGCAAAGCTGCAGCTCCCCTGGGCTGCACTCACAGCTCCCATTGCCATGACAACCTCGTGCAGATGCAGGAGCTGCTCTGGATGCCGAGCCAGGCGCTGTTGTGATCTGACCTGGGCAGAGGAGTCACCTGCACAACACACACCTCTCACCTCCTTTGCCCACACCGACAGGACCCTTCTGGGTCTAAAGGGCCAGCCTGGGAGCCAAAGGGAGCTTATGTGTTTCTGTCTTCCTTTTCCTCAAAGGATGATTCCTCACATTTGGAGATGGCGATGACTTCTCAGAGCATTTAAGACCTTCACCTGGTGATCAGAGACGTTCATCTCAACACAATCAGCATGAGCTTAAACATCTGAAGTTGGTTTTAAAACAAAATCTCTTTATTCTTATAGGGGTTTTTGACTGTTTAGTAGCTCCACGTATCCTGAATGACTGCAAAGTAAAGTCCCAGCAAGCTGAGCATGGGCCAGACTCTTTAGGACTGATTTTTTATGCATGACCATTTATGAGGGTCATAATACCCTCAGTTCCCCATTTACCTGCCCATCTGTGTGTTTACTTATAAACACATCGACTTGCACTTTGTGTTTTTATAATCAATACCTTCCCCTGATATTCCTGCTGCTCATTCCTCCATCTAATGTAAGTGGAATGGTCTTGAAATGGTTTGGCCCAGGTTTATTTTCTATTCTAGAACGCTTTACTAATTTAAGATAAACGGAGCGAGAGCTTTGCCCCGTGTCCCCTGAGCAGCTGTTCAGAAGGCAGCAGTGTGTGTGGGAGGCTGGCTGGGCAATGGCTGAGCCTCGGGGTGTTCCTGGGGAGTTCAGGGCCTCAGCAGGAGTGTTTCTGCCGTGCTGGTTTCCCATGCCATGGTTGGGCTGACGGTGATGCTTTTGAGCTCTTCCCCAGCTTTCCTCTTGATGGTGGTTGCAGATCCTGGTGGTGGCAGGGCCCTGAGCAGCCTGCTCTCGTGGGAGGTGTCCCTGCCCATGGCAGGGGTTGAACTGGATGAGACTTAATGTCCCTTCCAACCCCAGCCATTCTGTGATCCCATGATATGTATTGCTGGGAAAGGATCAGCTCATGCTGACACCTCCTCAAATCCCATTTCAAGGTGAGGGGGGGTCATGCCTGGCTCTTGCCATCCCCCCATCTCCCCCCTTCTCAGAGCCCTCCTGGGTGGCTGTTCCTGCAGTGGCTCCGTGTCCCTGCCCGGTGGGTCCTGGTGCTGAGGGGGCTCACCAGGTTGCAGGGCCATGCCCTGCTGTCTCGCTTTATTTTTCCCACCATTTCAAACTGAGTATTCCAGGGTTGGGTTTTTTTTTTTTCATTTTACGTTGAATTATTCAATAGTTGAAGTGAGTAAAATTAAAGATTTTGAGACTGGTGACGTTTGGAATGTAAGAAGGATAGCAAAATCTATTTCATTTGAACTCTAATCTCTGGTCATGTATAAAATGAATAAAATGCAATAAGTGTGGAGAAATATGATTTACAACAGCAGCTGAAGTCTGGCTGTGAATGCCCTAAAATGCCAAGATTGTGTGTCAGTCAATTTAGCAGTGCAGTGGCGAGGGGGAGCACTGAAATGAAGGCTTGTTCATTTTTCCTTTTCTCTCTGGTTTTGGTTTGGTTTTTGGTTTTGGGCTGTTTTTTTTTTTTTTGAAAAGTGACAGATGAGGAATTATTTCTAGCTCAAAAAAAAGCAAGTGCTCAGCCCGTGAGAGAGGGAAAAGCCATTATTTTAATAATAGAAGTTGGGGATGTACATTACTTCTGTTGCATTTTGTGTTTGTCTCTTTTGGTGATGTGTAACTTATTTTAAAGCTATTATAACAAACAGGAATGTCAAGCAAGAGATATTAGACAATGGTGAGGATTGATAATGGGATTTCTGGAGCTATTCCCTCCTGTCTGTGCCTGCAATACTGCCAAGAGCTGCTGGGACTGAAATTTCTTCTCACCTGAGGACCCTTTAGTGACCCGTGAGAGGTGTTTGGGAGGGTCTCAGGACACTGCTGTTGTGGACAGAACTGCACTGGCTCTCAGCCCACAGCTGGGGGCCTGAGGGGAAACTTCACCCATTTCACATTCTCACGGCCATCATCTACAGACACGTAATTGGCGTGGAAGGAAAGCAAGGTGAGGTACCTGGGGCTGTTTTCTGTCTCTCTATTGTCACTACTCTGTTACCAGAGACAGGGCAGGGAGGGCTTGTCCTCACTGTGACCTGGACAGGGTTCACAGCCTTGCCACCACCTGGATGCCCACCCACCTTGGATCCACAGTAGGACACACCATTCTCATGCCCAAGCCGGGGACAGCAGGTTGCAGGCAGTGCCAGGTGTCCAGGAGCACAGAACACAGCAAGGTGAACCAAGAGGAGACAGAACTTCCTCCTGTTTTAGTGCTGGAGATGCTCAAACCTCACTTCAAATGTTCCTGTCCTTGCAAGACTGTTTTCCTGCACATCTTTCTGTGCCAGATTTCTACTTCAAGGAGAGGGAAATTCAGAAGTCAGTTCCAGGGAGGCACCCACTGCAAACACCTTTAATCCTTTGCTGACCTAAGCCAGAGCCAGCACTGCTCATTTCTTGGCTGAGCAACTCCCAAGTGATTCCAAGCAGTTCCTGGGCATCTTTGTTGTCTCTGCACCTGCTGCAGGAAGCAAAGGCAGCTCTTTCTCCAGCGGATGGGGAATCTCTGCTGAGTGTTGGCTGTATGAATCGTTTGACATGTGGGACTGCCTTTGATACTCCTTCAGTTTCTCTTTTAGCCATAGGATGCCCTTTGAAAGCAGCAACTTGCTTTTCCATTGCTGCTCTGTCCAATTATCTGGCTAATTTAATTTCCTTCTAGATAAGTTGTTAGACTTTCTCTTGCAAGCAGGAGAGACAAAATTCCTCCTCCTTCTGTATCTGCATCATAACCCTCAGATCAAGTGCTTTAACATTTTCTATTTTGAATTATTATACAAATTATGGATATAAGCCATAAATATTTATTTCTGATGTATGCAAATTTCTTGCATAAGGAAGTTTCTATTACAAGGGAACAAGCTGGATGAAATATTTAGCTCGAATAGTCAATATATTTAAAATGCATCCGTTTACTTCATCTTTACTCCACACATTTGCCTGTGAACTGCCAGCTGAAAACCTCGATGTGTTGGGTGCTCTTAGGACATGAAAATGCACGTTGGCTTTGACAGGGTGGCATCAGAAGGAACAGGCAGAGGGAATTGGAAATTAGTCCTTTTAGACCTGTTTACTCCATGCTGGCTGCCTGTGCATGCAGCCTCTGCGGGTGGGAATCTCTCAGAATATGACCCCAATTTTCCCTTTGGTGTTCTGAGCCTCCTGCTGCGAGGAACGTGCTGACACATAATTGCTCACAGACAT